>OX155956.1:3194995-3664975 GCA_944548615.1 Micropterix aruncella | reverse complement strand
TATATTATATATATATATATATATATATATATATATATATATATATATATATATATATATATATATATATATATATATATATATATATATATATATATATATTATATATATATATATATATATATATATATATATATATATATATATATATATATATATATAATATATATATATATATATATATATATATATATTGAAATATTTGATAGTTTTGTGTATATATTCTTTTTAGAATTGATCAATAAGATGATTATAAAGTAAATAATTATAAAAGCCACTTACATCGTGACGAAGGATTCCCTTGATCGGATTCGGGAATGCTTTAGGTGTTAACGAGAATGATGAATGCCTCTCACTTGCGGAAAGAGGAGTAGGTTTAAGTTGGGCCCATTTTTCAACTAGTAAACGCTCACCCTTCATCCAATTATCTCAAAAATTAAGCTACAATCCTTCTTTATACGTAAACTCACTCAATTTCCTATTATTTCAGGGAAATAACAAGACAAGACGAGCTACTTGACAGATCAAGGGAATCCTTCGTCACGATGTAAGTGGCTTTTATAATTATTTACTTTATAATCATCTTATTGATCAATTCTAAAAAGAATATATACACAAAACTATCAAATATTTCAAAATATTGAATTTTTACATATTTTATGTTTCGTTCATTGTAAATAATCCATTTAGGTTAAAGGTAATCTTTCCAACTAATAGGAAAGAGCTGACTGCTTCCTTTCATTGATATGAGGGCATGTCACGCTTTTAGTTTTAAGTTTTCAGCTGAATATTGATCGCAGCTTCTTTATATCGCACCTTTAGAAAATAAAAAAACGAAATTCGAAATTTTAAATTCTTCCATCTGTCAAGTAGCTCGTCTTGTCTTGTTATTTCCCCTGAAATAATAGGAAATTGAGTGAGTTTACGTATAAAGAAGGATTGTAGCTTAATTTTTGAGATAATTGGATGAAGGGTGAGCGTTTACTAGTTGAAAAATGGGCCCAACTTAAACCTACTCCTCTTTCCGCAAGTGAGAGGCATTCATCATTCTCGTTAACACCTAAAGCATTCCCGAATCCGATCAAGGGAATCCTTCGTCACGATGTAAGTGGCTTTTATAATTATTTACTTTATAATCATCTTATATATATATATATATATATATATATATATATATATATATATATATATATTATATATATATATATATATATATATATATATATATATATATATATATATATATATATATATATATATATATATATATATATATATATATATATATATATATATATATATATATATATATATATATATATATATATATATATATATATATATATATATATATATATATATATATATATATATATATATATATATATATATATATATATATATATATATATATATATATATATATATATATATATATATATATATATATATATATATATATATATATATATATATATATATATATATATATATATATATATATATATATATATATATATGTCGACTCACTTTTCGCTGTTTTTATATCCTCAAATGAAACACTGCTGGTAGGTATGACTCAATTTATTGCCAATTCCCAAATACCTATGTAGTTTTAAATCGACGGTGCGACATCGCGAGTTAAATTGCGTTCAACGCCATCTCTCGGAATTGAAACTACCTAAATTGACATTTCATTTCTTTCTGCCGCAATAGCTGTTCTACACATCCCGCCCACCAAAAGGACGTAGTGCTTTTACAAACATAATTCTTTAACTCAAAGTTGAACCGCCCACCATGAGGCGTGATACTAAACGAATTTTAAACTAAATGAGCAGGAAATTAGACTGATTGTCTTTCGATTACATATATAAAGAAAAAATTTAAAAAACTAAGCTTTTGAGAGATAACATAACTTATTACAAGGGCGTTCACAAACACCGGTTTTGGTTTTAATGGACACTACTCTGGTAATATTGTCTGCGCCGGGATGTTTCTCAATTACTTTTCCCAGTAACCGTTTCGCTGGAGGTTGATTGTGATCCCTGATTATCACGACGTCATTTATCTCAGGTTCCTCTCGTTTCGTAAACCACTTGTGTCTTTGGTTTAATGTCACCAAATATTCTTCTGACCATCTTCTCCAAAGTGGTTTATCATCTTCTGACAGACCTTCCATCTTTGTAGCCCAGTTATAGATGCGTTCGAGTAGTTCTCCTCTGGTACTACTATCAATGGCTCTCCAATGAGAAAGTGACCGGGGGTGAGCGGAAGTGGGTCCTCAGGATTTTCACTTATGTATGAAAGGGGACGTGAATTTAGACACGCCTCGATCTGTGTCAGTACTGTAGACAATTCTTCAAATGTTAGAGTCGAATCACCCACCACTCGTATAAGATGTGACTTCACGCATCGAACTCCTGCCTCCCACAGGCCACCAAAGTTTGGAGCGTGGGGTGGAATGAAATGCCAGGTTGTTCCATCACTGGCTAGTTGTCGGCTGATATCATCCGGCAACTGAGATTGGGCATCAACCACCATCTTACGTAGCTCCTTATCTGCTCCAACAAAATTTGTAGCATTATCACTGTATAAGTCCTTACAATGACCGCGCCGGGATACGAAACGACGGAAAGCCGCTATGAAACCTTTCGCGGTTAAGTCGGACACGGCTTCTAAGTGGATAGCTTTGGTTATCATACACACGAAAACGCATATGTATCCCTTGTACGACTTCGACCCTCGACCATGGGACATTCTTAAATTGATATGGCCGGTGAAGTCTACACCGGTTGATTGAAATGGTCGAGATGGTGTTACTCGTGTTTCAGGAAGTTGACCCATATACTGGTTATTATCTTGTCTCGAGTACCTTATGCACGTAGTACACTTCCTGTAGCACTTCTTAACCAGGTTTCTGGCACGGATTATCCAGTACTTTGAACGTAAAAGATTTAGCATAATTTGTGGTCCTCCATGCAATGTCTTCATGTGAGCGTCCGCAATTATCAAGTTGGTAATATATCTCACTAGGCATGATAATTGGATGCCGTTTATCATAGTCCACTTGAGCATGATTAATGCGACCACCGACTCTTAGAATTCCATTCTCGTCTAGAAACGGGCAAAGAGTGTGAAGGTAGTGTTTCTTAGAGACGCATCCTTGATTTTTAATTGTTTTAATCTCTTCTTCAAAATAGACACCTTGGCTGTGTTTGATACAACTCTGAAGAATGACGTCTTTCTCTTGCACTGTTACAAACTTCTTTCTTTCTTTCGTTGACATTCTTTTACATATGGCTAGTATATTTAGTGTTTTGGATAAGGTCGAAAATTTGGTAAACATTTGATCTTCTTCACGACTTGACTTTACTGCAACAAAATTTTTAATCGCCCTCACTTCTTCCCGTGTTGTAAATTCTCCTTTAGTTTGTCTACCTTGACTTGTATTTTCTTTTAACCACTCTGGACCGTGCCACCACAATGAACTGTCGAGGAGTCGTGATACCCGCATTCCTCTTGATGCAACATCTGCTGGATTGTCGTTTGTGTTAACATGGTTCCATTGATCTTTATCCAATATGGTCAAAATTTCTGATACGCGATTGCTGACAAAGGTAGTCCATCTACTAGGTTCACCATCGATCCAAGCGAGCACCACCGTTGAATCAGACCAAGCGTATAGGTTTTCTTTAGGGATTTTCATGATTTGTGATGTCTCGTAAATCAATTTCGCAGCAAGCAGAGCAGCGCATAGCTCGAGTCGGGGAATGGACAGCTCTTTCCCGATTGGAGAAACTTTAGTCTTCGCTGATACCAAATTGACTGACACGTGACCATCTTTATCTACTGATTTTAGATATACAGCTGCTGCATAGGCTAATTGTGAAGCGCCAGCAAATACGTGCAACTCTAACTCAGTTTCTGAATTAGTGTTCATCCATCTGGGTATAACGATTGTATCGACCTTAATCAAGTCGTCTCGAAATTCACACCATTCCTTTAGTAGATCTTCTGTTAGCCTGTCATCCCATTTCAAACCTGATTTCCATAATTTTTGGATGTAGATTTTTGCTATCACAATAATGGGAGCGATCCATCCCGTTGGATCATATAATCGCGCTATATTTGATAGGACATTTCTCTTCGTAATCGTTTCAGGTAAGTCTGGTATTTGGAGAGTGTATTCAAAGCAATCTGTTTTCTGACACCAGCTTATCCCCAGCACCTTGATCGTATCATTAAATTTTAAAATTAGCGCCTCTGAACACTTACTTTCTTCTTTGATATAGTCTAGAAGGGCATCAGAATTAGAGTTCCATTTTTGCAAGGTGAATCCACCAGCGCTCGACAAATTAGTCATCTGGTTGTAGATTTCCATGGCTTCATCCGCAGTTTCACAGCCCGTAAGTACATCATCAATATAATAGTCTTCTAGCGTTATTTTAGCTGCTACAGGGTACTTGGATTGTTCATCTTTCGCTAGCTGTTGAAGAGTTTTCACCGCTAAGTAAGGAGCACAGGACGTCCCGAAGGTCAGTCGTAGTAGCTTGAAGTGCTGGATAGGCATCTCAGGACTTGATCTCCATAGGATTCTCTGGACGAAAGTATCATCCTCATGGACAAGCACCTGGCGGTACATTTGCTTTAAATCTGCTACTATGCAAATAGGATGTAGGCGCCATCTCATCAGGATGTGACGCAAATCTTGTTGAAGCTTCGGCCCGACAAGTAAGTTATCGTTTAGAGATACGTTATTAACACCTCTGCAGGATGCATCAAAGACGATCCGGAGCTTCGTGGTTTCTTTATCATCGCGAATTACAGGATGGTGAGGTAAGTACATGCATTCTTTATTTTGTATTTCTTCAATACTTGTAATTTCTTGCATGTGATGTTGTACTATATAATCATCTATCGCTTTTTTATATTCTTCATACATTGTAGGATTTTTGATTAATTTCTTTTCTAATGACATGAATCTTCCTTTTGCTATTTCTTGCGACTTTCCTCTCAGACACTCCGGACTTGAACTCTCGAACGGCAAACGCACTACATAACGTCCATCAGTGTCTCTGATTGTTGTTTGCTCATAGAGCTCTTCGCACTTTACTTCCTCTTTTGTTAGAGGTTTCTTAATTTCATCTGGTTCTCGTTCTATCTCCCAAAATAATTGTAGAAGTTGATCACCTTTAACTTGTAGATGCAGACTGATGACTCGAGGAGTCGATTCCAACTCTTGATTTACTCGCCCTGACAGGACCCATCCGAAGTGAGTATTTTGAGCGACGGGCCCCTGTTTACTTGGATGTCTGATTAATCCTTCTTTTATTATTTCACTGTGAATATCAGCACCCAGTATCATGTCTATTTTAGCAGGTGAGCCATATTCTGGATCAGCTAAAGGTAAACTTTGAATGTCAGGCCAGTTGATAATGTTTGTTTTAGCTGACGGTAATAATGTTGTTAAATTACTTAAAACGTAGGCATTCACATGGACAGAGAACTCTGGATTTTGTAATGATTCTAAACTTAGTTGAACCATGTGCTTGATTTTTGTTTGTCCATCTCCAACGCCTGATACGAATCCATTAACTAATGAACGTCGGAGGCCTAGTGATTGTACCGTAGCTTCCGTTACGAAAGATGCTTCTGAACCTTGGTCAATCAGGAGTCTGATCAATTGTGAGTAACCATTTGTTGATTTGGCCTTGGCGATTGCTGTAGCCAGTAAAACGTTAACTTCGCTTTCGTGCTTTGCAAAATGTGTTACTACCTTCTTTTCTACTTCTGATTGATTGGATGCTTGTCCTTGAATGGTTTCAGCCTTCTTATTCGCAAGGTTGTTGGAGTCATAAACCTTGTCAATATGAAGCAGTGTGTGATGCCGTCTGCCACATCGTCGACAGCTTGTGGCTTGATGGCACTGTCTGACAGTGTGAGTAGGCGCTAAGCAATTGTAACAAAGATTCTGCGACTGGATGTACTCGTATCTTTCTTTAGGGCTCTGCTTTCCGAACTGCTTGCATTGAAATAATAAATGGAAATAATAAATGTTGTCCTGAGCATAATTTGCAATTGCTGCTTGATCCCCTCTTCTCTTCTGAGATGGTCGAATGGAATGATTTCTGTTTGCAGATGGGTTTGAAAGTACTTTTATTGTTGTAAACATTCCGGCTTCCATCGATCATTTCTAAAGTACGAAATCTGGACTCAAGGAAATTTGTTAAATGTTCCCAAGATGGCAGTTCATCGGTTTCTAATTGACAGTTCTGAATTTCCCATAGTCGTCTCGATTCATTGTCTAATTTAGACAACACCAAGTGATTGATGATGACGTCCCAGTCTGTTACTTTTACTCCAATGTTGCTCAATGATTTTAAACAGGAGTTTGTCGTGTCTAGTAACTGTTTCACCCCATTGGATGAATCATGTGTTAGTGATTTTTGAGAAAATAACCGCTTCATAATTTCGTTACAGTTATATCTTTTATTCTGGTAACGGCGCGTTAACTGCTTCCATGCTTCGTCATAATTCGAATCAGTCGTAGCTAATGTCCTAAGTAGATTTTCAGGTTCACCGGCTAGACTTCCTTTTAGATAGTGAAGCTTTTGGACGGGCGTTAAATTTACGTTATTATGGATCAGCGAGCGAAATAAATCGTAGAAAGTTTGCCATTCTTCGTAACCACCGGAAAATGTGGGTAGGTGTATTTGCGGAAGCTTGACTTCGCACGGCGAAGCATGATGCGTTTTTCCTTCAGCCGTGGTCTGGTCGCGTGACGTTCTTGATCTTAAATGATCCTTTAATTTAGTTTTGTATTCTATGTATGCTTCCTCAAATTGAGAATATATATCCTCCGTAAAATAGGCAATGGTGTCTTTTTTGGCCCTCTGTACCGTTTCCAAAATACTAGAATGTGTCGATACAAAAGTGGCATATAATTTTTCCAAACTTTCTAACCTCGCTTCAATGTAATCCACTGTTATGCGATCTTTCGGTGATTTTTTGTAATTTGTGAAAGCCCTTTCCAAATGATTTAACTTGTCCTCTTGATTTAAAATGAATATTTCCATTTTTTTGCACCCTACGTGATTCTGATCATAAAATAATTACAAGTCCGGTAGCCACGAAATTTTACAAGTGTTTTTGTTTTAATCACGAAATTTCACTAAGTCTTTTTTTCCGCAAATTTCAACAAAGTCCTTTTTGTTACGCAAATTCAATTAAGTCCCTTTTGACCTCAATTATTGTGTGGTCACCGTTTGTCACTAACACTATTTTTACTCAGTTGGCAACACTGTTTCTAGTCAGTTGGCAACACTGTTACTAGTCACTATTTATCGGTAGCACTACTCACGGATTTACTGTTCCCTGGTTTCGGCACCAAATGTCGACTCACTTTTCACTGTTTTTATATCCTCAAATGAAACACTGCTGGTAGGTATGACTCAATTTATTGCCAATTCCCAAATACCTATGTAGTTTTAAATCGACGGTGCGACATCGCGAGTTAAATTGCGTTCAACGCCATCTCTCGGAATTGAAACTACCTAAATTGACATTTCATTTCTTTCTGCCGCAATAGCTGTTCTACACAATATATATATATATATATATATATATATATATATATATATATATATATATATATATATATATATATATATATATATATATATATATAATATATATATATATATATATATATATATATATATATATATATATATATATATCTATATATATATATAATATATATACATATATATATATATATATATATATATATATATATATATATATATATATATATATATATATATATATATATATATATATATATATATATATATATATATATATATATATATATATATATATATATATATATATATATATATATATATATAATATATATATATATATATATATATATATATATATATATATATATATATATATATATATATATATATATATATATATATATATATATATATATATATATATATATATATATATATATATATATATATATATATTATATATATATATATTATAGCTAGTAAATATTTTATTTCGTTATATGTCGTTACCTGATATGACGTGCTTATCATTGTCATTATACGTATTGTAATTAGCTCATCTAGATACAGGCCTTAGTTGACCTAGTTAGATGAGTTTTAGGCAGGTGCCAAACACGATGTGACGGTTTCTCTAAACTGTTTATGTTTGATTCTTGAACTTGTTTGGTATAATTAGTCGTAACCATTGTAATAAGTACTTATGAATAAATTTTAAATTTTTTTCATTATTCAAAACAAAAAAAAATAATATTACCTATCGTACTAATTATTTTAATTAAAGCTTCTAGTCGTTAGTGGAAAAAAATATACATACAGTTAGTTGACAGTGAATCTCTATCTTGCATAGTTGGGCATGGGTCTTGCATAGTTGAGCCATTATGACCTATGTGTTTGGGTCGGCCGAACTCACAGGTCAACGCCCATACGGCAGCCTCCAAGCAAAAGTGCGAGCCCGGGTAGGACTCTGTTCCTGCGGGCCAGTTCCCCTGGGATTCGTACTTCGGGCGCTCCTGGACGGTTTGCCCGTGCGGAGTTAGTCAATCGATTGTGCACTCCGACAGATAGCCGGGGGAGTCTGAAAACGGCTTTGTTTCCTATGGAGCGGGGGCGGTTGTTTACCTGATGGCAGCCGCTCTTGAAACAACCATTCGGCTACCCGATATCGGGTGTACAGCCGGGCAAAGGATGCCGTGCTCCGCGATAGATTCGGTAGACGCCGAATCACCGCTACAAAAGGGAGACGACCGCTCAAGCTACTTCGAACCTGTAACAAATCGGTAGGCCGGAGAATTCTGGCCATAACTGGTAGCGACGGCGCTTGGGCGGTAGGGTTGGTCTCTCGCGGGCTAGTTGGCGGAGCTAGATAGTGGATTCTCATTGTCTAAGTCTTTTACGCTCATCCCACGGCTGACAGAACGATCAGATATCGTTATACCAGTCTGGGGTGACGGGTGCTAATGGGGGAGCTAATGGGCCCATGATGAGGTGGCCACGATGACCCATGTGTTCAGGGTCGGTCACACTCACGGGTCAACACCCATCCGATGGCCTCCACGCATGGGGTGCGAACCTGGGTAGGACACTGGGTCAACCAGTCTCCCCTGGGAATCAAACCTCTGGCGCTCCCGACGGTCTGCGCACCGAGCGGCGCAAGCCAATCGACTGTGCTCTCCGACTAACAGTCGGGGGAGTCTGGGAACTGTATTGTTTCCTATAGAGCGGGGGTGGTTGTCTACCTTACGGCGACTGCTCTTGAAATGACCTTTGGCCATCCGATCCCGGTTCAGAGTCGGGCAAAGGACGCCTTGGTCCGCGATAGATTCGGTGCACACCGTTTCACCGCTTCGTAAGGGAGAGGACCGCGCAAGCGACCTCGAACTCGGAACCAATCGAGAGACCGGAGAAATCTGGTCACAATTGAAAGCTAGGGCGCGAGGGTCGGCCCGCCAGGTAACACTGGCTATCTCGCGGTAAGGCGTTGGCTTCTTGCGGGTTGTGACGTAGCTGGACGTTGGATTTGTTCTGTCCTAAGTCTTCTACGTTCACTGCAGGGCGACAGAACGAGAAAATCGTTAAAACGCCCTGTGGTGACGGGCTCGCCCGTTGTAGTTGACACCGCAAGTTGGGGTGACGGGTTTGCCTGTTGTAGTCGTCACCGCCCACCTGTACAAATGTTCTCCCTCATAGGATCTACGTTGTCATAAAATTTAAAAATCATGAATAGATATTATGATTGAAAATAGATATTAATTTTATGCGTTATGAAACAGAAATGAAATAAATAATACAATGGATCATGGTTACAAGTATTTGTGAATATAAATAATGATAAATTTGATATAGATTTTCAGCTTATCAGATAGTCAGGAATATATTTATGAAGATTGATCAGTTTTTATTATGGGCGTGAACGTATCTCCGTTCCCGTCCGATCATCGAAGTTAAACAGCATCGTGCATGGTCAGTACTTGGATGGGTTACCGTCTGAGTACTGCCGCGTGATGTTACAAGGGCTGGCCGCCTGTAAGATAATTGTCGTTGGACTTTAAGGTAAAGGTTACCGCGAGGGGTTTAAAGGTGAAAAAAAGCGCAAGGGAAGAAGGAATATAATATGTTATTATCGTAGTTTTTTGCAAAACATAACTATTTATGATATAATGTTTCCTGACTGAAATCAAAACTCATTATTTCTATTAATATCTATTAAAATTACCATACATTTCCTGCTTTTCTAAGTGTTAAATACTTTACACTTGCAGATCGATATTATGTCACAATAAAAAAATGATGCATATTGAAAATAATTTGCATTTCAATTCCATCAGTCTCTCTAATTTCTTCCTTATTGATATTCCTCAAAAATGTTCCGTTTTGTAGTATATAAATAAGAGAATTCCTGATACTCAGTCAGTGAACTAAGAAGTACAGTTTGGAATACCATCCACATTCGAACTATAGTTTTGATAGTAAAGCAATGAAGTTCTGTGTAAGTATTTATTTTGTTTCATAATATTATTTTAAGCATATTCATCGAAACGGATAGAGAACAAGTCGTCGTGGGGTGAGATGAACCTAAATATCATTTTTAGCAAAAATGAATAATACCGAAGTGCTAAGTTTTCCTCTCTTTTGATGGATGAAGTCCCCAAATAAATTTTAACAATATATTTAGATTATGAAGTTGGAGAGATAATTAAATATCATGTAACAACTTTTATAGATTTCCATCAACACAATACCAGAAATGTATTTGACCTACACCTTCATCGGCACCGGCTTATCAAGGTGCGCAACACTTTCCTTCACCATAGCCTCTGTTTCTTTATAATAAGGTCCCTGCGCAAATCCCACCACTTCAAAAACGTAATTTATGACTTAAGAGATTGGGATAAAGCTGAATCCATATCCCAAGAATATCATATTGCAAAATAAAGGAAAATGTCGCTATAGTTGACAGTTTCCAAAGAGCCTATTTTTTTTATTTTAGAGACGCGATGAAAGCAATATTGATGGAATTGACCATTAATTTAAATTTGACATTTGAAATATAAAATTACATATTTCCATTGCTAGCATATTATTACTATGACAATTATGTTTATATACATTGTTATATTTATTTAAGCAGCAATTTTCATGATTACGTTATTTTTTAATTATTAGTGATTCTCAAACCAATTACAAATTACTCAAGTTATTTTATAGAGTCAAAACTGTCACAATGGGAGCTAATGGGCCCAGTGCAGTTGGACCACTAAGACCGGTGTGTTAGGGTTGGCCCATCTCACAGGTCAACACCCATCCGGTAGCTTCCAAGCAGAAGTGCGAGCCCGGGTAGGACTCTGTGCCTGCGGCCAGTTCCCCTGGGAATCGTACTTCGGGCGGTCCTGGATGGTTAGCGTACCGTGCGGCGTCATTTTTAGACCCCAACGGTCATTTGCCGGAACGCACAATCGTTTGGATAACGTCGCTCATTGTGCAAACTGCCCAGCAGCGCCTGAAGGTCATCCCCCAGTGGATCTGACCCACCTGCCGTGCCAGGAGAAACAGAATCCTTTTCAGGTTCGACCCTCCGAGGAGGCTACCGGATGGGGTGGTACTATGAGTTGAGCTGAACAAATATGACGAGCAGGTCATAAGGCCCAAACTGCACAGGAACCGTTAACTGCCATGCAGATGATACTGTACTGACTGGAAGACCACCAGCTCCTCGTTTAAAATGTTTCAAGGGTATGTGCTGCATATGGGTCAAAGGTGAACACCACAAAGACTTATAATACCTATATACACGCCTACAGTTACCTACAGCTTACGTAAATCGACTAGAAAAGACGTATAACATTTTTAAATGAGATTCAATTTGAACAACTAGTATATGAGCAAAGAGATAAAATCCGCATAAAAAAGTACAGAAGTGCATTCTTTAATATGTTTTTTTTTGCGGACGAAAAATAAAACCCATACCTACGTATTCCCAATATTATTATAAGGCATGGACCGCCGGCAGTGCCGGATTAATCCATGTGCTATCAGAATCTTAGAGCCCCCTTTGCACTTTGAAAATTATATAATAATACGTTTTGAACAAAAAATCTTTATAAACCAATTTTATTAAACTAAACAAACATTGATAAATAATATATTATTGTATTATTAAACGAACATTAAACTTTTAAAACTGCATACACTGATAGGACTTTAGATATTCACTGCTCTTATTTTTTGTGGTAAACTCTTTTAAGACATATTGGAAATTCACCTATTTCAATAACTAAGTCGTATTCAGTGGCCATAATGGTAAATGAATTAAGTCGTCCTTGTGTCATCGATGGTCGGTGACAATTTTTCAGCGGGTTCAACTTCGAAAAGATCGTTCAGCAGTAGCGTTTGTAATCATGTGACATCTATAAATTGTCAACGTTCTAGCAACATTTGGGACCGTGCGCCATATTTTCAAAAAATATCTTGTACATACGATTGCAATGCTAGCACTGTTTTATCAGAATTTTCTACTTGTTATATGAAGTACCTACTTAAAATGAACCATTTCATCTGCAAGCTCTGACTTTCTTTTAACATTTTCTACTTAGAATGACAACTCAATGATTTTTTTCTATAAGAAACATCTTCAAAAATTATGATTGGTATGATTCGGGGGGCTTAAACGGCGTGGGCCCATAGGCGAGGGCCTACTTGGCCTTAAAGGCTAATCCGGCACTGAACGCTGGAGACTTAGAGACACGCTGTTAAGGATGCTTGAAGCTTTCGAAATGTGGGCCTATCGGAGGATACCAGATAAAAGACGGGTTGACAGTCAGACAAGAAATATTCACGCGTTTGAGCAAGAATATAAAAATATCGAGGTGAAAAACCCGCAATCACAAATATATCGTACCTCTTCTAACACCTCTTGGTTTCGTCTACGGGACTGATTTCATAAATTTACTCTATCATTGTTTTGACCGCCGGCTAATAGACTTTTGTATAGTCAATCGGTTGGTCGTGAACATGGCACCAGACGAAAAAGAAGTCTTGTGTAGAAGCTACATTGACGTATATAATTATCCATAGAATCTTTATTTTTCCCTCAAATTTTCGTCTTTGGTGGAGATGATCATTTCGGCCTCATATTTAAGCGCCTTTGGCTCATCGGGTGAACTCTTCATCCGGATTTCTTTCTTTAGGGAATCAAAAGGCTGTCTGATTTCTGCGTATCAAAAGCTTCGAATTCTTCGTTGGAAGGTTCGCTCGGAAGTATTTTCGAGCTACCTCATGTACCGCGTCATCAGTCGGTCGGAAATCGTCAATTTAAGGATAAAGAAACTTTACCTGATCGGAGCACCAAATTATACACGAAGGAAACACGACAAGAACGATCTCATTAATAAAAGTAATTTTCAAGCTAGCATCAATTTAATGTTTTAAATCTACCTATAGAAGTTATATGCAAGTAAATATGCAAAACATTCTGTCATTTATCTGAGAATATGAAAAAAAAAACAAAAAAATCACCATAAATGAAATAGTAATAATTGTGTAATAAATAAATCATAATAATGATATTATAGTAATAATAATACAATAATAATAATATAGTAGTAAGTTAATAATTATAATATTTACTTTTTATTTAAGGCTAGATGATTAAGGAAAAGAATGGTTCGATTGCTTTAAATAAGCCTATTATTGCCTGGTTCCAAAAAATGGAAAAGTGAATAATTTAAACAGAATCTTTGGCGCTCATTTAGGAGTTGTGGAGTAAATGAATATCTTTTTTAATTTATAATCATTAAAAAAAAAAAATTATAGAGACATTGCTTAATTTACTGATAAGTCACTAAATTTATAAACAATTGACTTAATATACAAAAAAAAACACAGGAAAATATAGTTTTAGGGAGTAGTATTGGCACTGTTTTGAGTATAAGGGATATATTTATGTTGAGGATTAGAATAACATAACATTTGAAGCAATGCAAAAACCTAAAGACGTGGTTTCTAAAAAACAGAGAGGAAATGTATTAAATATAGGTATAATTTATTCTGTTGTAATCTTTTCGTCACTGCGCACCATTATAACACCTCTATCAAAATAACCTCAAAGAAAACAATCTCACACTTCCCGTTTTTAAATAATTGATTATTTAAACTATATGCAATGTATGCGAAAAGATCAGGCGTGCGAAATATCTGGCCAATATTGTCTGGATAATTATATAAATTATAAGACATTCAGTCTCTTTTTCTATTTTTCGCTGCCATAAGCCCGTTATTATATTTGTCGCATTTTTTCCTGTGGGGTTTTTTTATGTTCTGATTGCCAGTTCTATGTTTGCCATCCTAAACAATTGCCTTCATAGAATATTTTTGCCTACGAAGTTCAGAATCTTAAACCCTTCATATACATGTTATAAATCGAATAATATAGCGGTTGTACCACATTACAAAAAGACAAATATGGATCTTACCGCCAACGAAAAGTTTGTTGTACCCGACGTTGACCGCTCCCGTCCAAAACATTTACGCAAAGGACTCATGCATTTCGTAAGCATTGTTAAAAATATAAAACTGGCTGAAATCGAAAACGTCGAGCCTCTCGAAGACTTGTCCATTTCGAAGTGCATTGATGTACATCACAGTGGCGAGGCAAAATTAGGTTTGGAGACCTCTCACTTAGCTAGGATGTCATGTTTTAAGGTTGCCTGACATCTTGTTACTTTCTGTGGAGCGGCGAATTATTATTTTAAAAAATAACTGAGTACCTATGGGATGCATTGGGTCACCGATAGTTAGCGACTTTTATATATGGAATATTTTGAGGAAGTAGCAATCAAAACCTCCGAAATCAAACCTATTGTTTGGCTTGGCTATGTCGACGTAAAGTTCTGCACCCTAAAGATGATGCAGAAACAGTGGAAGAATTCCTGGGATCATCTAAACTCCATATTCCCAAAAATAAAATTGGCCTATGAAGTAAAAAGGTCGATTTTCCTTTCTTGTGTTATATGTCAAATCGCGAGGAGATAAGAAAATATTCACGGAAATATGATACATCGGTGGTCCACACACACGGACAGATAGCCCGCCAGCTGACACCATTATTTGAACCATCTACGTTCAGTGCAACCGTCGCTCTTGAATCAAGCACGCGACGTATGCGATAATGAACATTTATAACAGGAGATTGAATACGTTAATAGATCAATATGAAAATTAAATACACTCACACTATCCAATATGGAAGAAACTCAGAAGTCCAGGAAATTATAAGAATGCTTCTTATACGTTAAGGGCATGGCGGGTCGAACAAGTAGGACGCTGAAAAAGTTCGATATAAAAACGATTTTAAAACCGCCCCAATGTATAGTTCTGTTTCTGATACATGTAAAGAATATGACAACCCTGGGTGTGCATAACATCGACTACCGCTATACAGCTGGAGGACATAAAATAAAAAAAAAACATCAAGGAGATGCTTATAGGCCACCCTTTCTATAATCTGGCCGAATGTGAAGGCCATAATTTTTCAAATATTGTCCCCATTTAAACTACTTAAAAAAGTAGAACCTTATTGTCTGATTATTTTGTATGGTCTTATATCTGTACTTTTAGTTTAAAATGCATAAAGTAGATTTAATTTGATTATTTAACATTTTACTGACAATTTGAATATTACGATAAATAATTTTACTACGTATCTTTTCGAATTACTAACTACTTCAAATATTAGGCTTCTATTTTGATTATTTATATTTATAGTTTGACAATCTAGTAGTTAATTCTTGACTACCTATCTATGTTCAGTAAAGAGTAGTAACGATACTTACTACCTAACCCAATTATTTTGGCACGTCCACGAGCGGTATTTAGTCGTCAATTGGACACGACGAAAATGTAATGTAAAAATGTAACAGCTGACAAACAAAGCGACCCATAAACGGCTGATAGAACACATCAAGGCTATTACAAACGTTCAGCGAAATAAACCAAAGATGTGTGAACACGTTTTGATAGTGGAAAGAACCAGTGGGGTTGAACAAACCAATATTGTATAGTTGGTTTGAGTTGAGTGGTTTGAATCGTATTGGAGGACGCTATGATGGAGAATAAGATATAGCTTCCAAACTCCCGGTTCATCGTCTCAGAAAGCATTGTCTCATTGCGGTAGTCGATTGCTTTACAAGTGCTATCATGACACAGAATGTTACGAACATACTTCCACCGTTTCAAGATAAGAGGAGACGACAATTTCCCGCGTGACAACCCGACAGCGCAGACCGTATTTCATATCCTCAACGACAACATCATGATTTAAAAAGAAAGAACTAAGTTCTTTTTTATTTTCTAGCCACGGTGACGTTGCGCAGTGGAACTACGCAGGGGGACCCAGGTCAACAAGAAAACTCTTGAATAGTGAAAAATTACTATACAGATAATTAACTAGTAAAATAATATCATGATATTTAAGTTAATTTACATTACCTTCGCGTATATTAAACTTCATTAAAACCTTTTCATATGAGATAAGATTTCTTTGATTAAATTGTCCCTTGAAATGGTTTAACCGAAAAAAAAATGACAAACTGTAAATATATGTTTTGTGTTTTTTTCACTAAGTCGTATTTTGATTATAATGGGGTATCGTTTATAAAGATCGCATATATAATTGGAAAATAATGTCTCTATCTTGGTACGTCCCATTTTAAGAAAAGCAGTGAAAACAGCGGCCGTATCACGTACGTTCGTATTAAACAAAAATGAAAAACTTCCTAAAGATAAACTACCTTATTTTAAATTGCAATTTATAAAATTTAGAAATAACTACCTAAATAACAATATAAATTAATTCATAAATAGGTCACTAACACACAATTCCGTAAAAACTTCTGTGAAAAATACTAATGCTTACGCTCTTATTCTAGTTCATTTTCGTGAATATGTTTCATTGCGATTACGATTTGGTGATTACCTCTTCCAACGTTTACGCTAGCGCCAGTCCACCCTGTATAAAAGGCTGGCGCGAAACGTCTTGTATTTATCTAAAAAAAACGTTTTTGTGCCCATGATAAATTTTCTACACGTAATAGAACATTTAGAACAAGAAATAGAAAATAAAATGAATATATAATCGTCTGTATTTGTCCCTCTGGCACATTAATATCTAAATAACGCTGCCTGACTCCAAAAAATCATTCACAGTGCTGTTTTATTTATCAATATGAAGACCTGATTAGATTTTGGGCGCCGTTCATAAATCAAGTCAGGAAGCTGCCTTATAAACGGTCGATTTAAGAAGAGAAACCGATTACCGTTTTCGTTTAAATCGGACTATTTTCTCGTTACAATGATAGGTCTAAGATGCCACAGCTCAAGAACGCGTTGACCGATTTCGAAAATTCTTTCGCCAACCTAATTTACTGATCTACGGAAAGATTCGATACGTTTTGGGTTTCCTTATCAGAAATGGATTGGGAGCTGCCAAACAAACGGACGACTGAAAAATCATATTTTAATCCGTAGAGTCGTTAACTTTCTATTACCTATTACTTCTATACATTTATGATATTTCTTAGGTATTGCTACCAGTTCTACATTTTTGATTTTTTAACATCACCTGACTATATTCACCACGCTCATTTCCAAATATCAATTATCTTTTCTCGGACTCAATAAATAAAAGAAATATAGGCATTTGAAGAAGTGTCAAACACCTACATTTCGGTAGGTTAAGTTTATTTTTTTTTAAACAATTCATAAACACCTATTTGTCAGTAGGTTAGGTTAGTTTTTTTCAAAACATCAAAAAACTTATTCAAAAATAAAAAAAATAAAAAAATAACAAAAAAAAGACACGTTTTTTATTTAGTAATAAAATGATCGAAATCAGTAGTCATTGCCTTTTTTTATTGAAAAATAGGTGTGGTAGCATTACCTAATATATCCCGAATCTATAACCATTCTTTTATCCATCTATAAATTAATACGGAAAATAAATTATCGAAATAATTTTTGAAGTGCGTTCTCGAGCTACAAAATCAAAAATTAAAGGGGCTGTAAATTTAGACGAATTATCCGACCTAAAAAATCTTTCGTCAATTATTCGCCATATGGATAAGATGATTACAGCTACCATATACAAATCGATCCGCGTCCACCGATGGCGTTTTGAAAAGAATGCGTACGTCTCAATTAGTAGTTTTTATTACAGTCATCTGTTTTTATAAACATTAAATATTCTTCTGTAGGTGTTACTGACGTTGTTCGCATTGGCCGTTGCCCATCCACTCGAGGAAGGTTCAAATCATGTCGGAATACTAAGGCAGAGCCAGGAGAGCCACCTGGACGGTAGCTACAAATACGGATTCGAAACAGAAGATGGAACTGTCCAAGAACAGAGCGGATCTTTGGAGACTGTTGACGACGGAAGGTCGGCAATGCATGTGGAGGGAGCTGCCATCTACGAATCGCCAGAAGGAGAATCCATCAGCCTCACCTACACATCTGGAGTCAAAGGATATATCGCCGAGGGAGACTACGTCCCTAAGACTCCCGACTACGTCATCGAGTTGGTTAAATATCTGCTAGCCATTAAGGAAGAGGAAGAAAGAGGCGGTCACGGACATGGAAAACAAATCGATGTCCAAGAGCTTGCCCAACCTAGGTACCCTACTAGCTACGACAATACCAACCCATCTGGAGGATCACCGCCAGGAAGCAAATCGCCCAAGGGTGGCAGACGCCATTAACTTAAATGTACAGCTTAATCGAATAAACTAGTCAATAAATTCGTTAACAACATTGTGATTGATAGAATTTTAAGCTTTTATAAATAAACGAATCATACATAAATATAGTTTTTTTACTACTTAACTAGACAGATATACTACTAAGGTAGTAATACAAATATCAGGGTATAAATACAATGAGTATACATTTCATATATTACAAGATTGATTAATGTTGTAAAATATTTATTAATAGACAAAATTTAAAAAAAAAGAAAAACCACTCCATTTTTTTTTATAAGTGCAGCAGCCATGTCATGGTGATATTTAGAACGGGCTATCATAATTGAATGCGTATACAAAATTTTGTGTATGTGCTGTTCACCGTTGAGGAGTTCCCTTGTTGGAAGCCAACCCTGGGTGCCGCAGTCCTTGGTGAAACTTAGAACGGGCTGTCGTAATTGAATACATATACAAAATTTTGTGTCTGTGCTGCTCACCGTTGAGGAGTTCCCTCGTCGGGAGCCAACCCTGGGTGCAGCAGCCATGTCATGATAAAATTTAAAAGAGGGTTATCATAACTGAATGAGTATACTGTGCTGTTGACCGTTGAGGAATCCCTCGTCGAGAGCCAACCCACGGTGTAGAATCAGGGCATGCTTACCATACAAATAAATGATTTGTCATCGGAATTGAACCAATATGTAAATTTTCAATAACATATCATAATATTTGAGGAGTTCCCTCAATTCCTCATGGACCCCATCATCAGAACAAGATTTTGATAAAAATAGGACCAATGTGTAAGTATATTCTTTCGAATAAAAAAAAATATATTCCAAATCGGTTTATAAATGGCAGAGTTCTGCGGTAGCAAACATTTGAATAAATGATACAACCGAATTTATAACCTCCTTCTTTTTTTGAAGTCGGTTAAAAAGAAATATCATATAGCTTGATAACAGCTTTTGTAGAAATACAGACAAAACACTTTTCATTAATCAAGTTTAGTTTCATTCTAGAGAACCTAAGCTCAAATACGTGGCTGAAAAAGTTATTATAGAGTGTTCAAATCGCAAATATTTTTTTTTGTTCTTACATGTTTTTCAGTAAAATACCTTATTTATTACATTTTATTTAAACAATGTCTTGTATTTTATAATTTAAGTAACCTAGCCTCACGAACCAACTTAAGTCGATGGAGTCTTCTTACGCATGCCTTGCGTCACATCCGCTATGTTCGACAGCGTCAGACCTGGACATTTTTACAGCGAGCCCACATCTCTTCAAAGGTATGGGCATTGCGCTACCTCTTTATGCTGGAATAATATCGATTGTTTTTTATTTTATTTTTTATATCTTCTGTTATTCTTACTATATTTCAGGGGTCTAAAAACAAAAGTAGACAAGTCCGACGGATGTCATTTCACACAAACTGAAAAAAACACAAAATTGTTTTCATGCTATAGCCAAAAAAAAACCATGAAATAAAAGAAAGGCATATTTTGATTATTTTCGGAACATATATAGCACGCTATCTTTTTAATAAAAAGGGTTAGTGTAATTAAATGAATGGACATATGTAACTCTGTTTCCAAATGGCGGACATAAATAGTTTCATTTGTAAGCTAACAGGACATAACCAAGTTTGTTGCTAACATAAAGGACATGCACAAACTGGAGCGTTCCTATTGGCGAAAATGGAGCGTTCCTATTGGCTAAGATGGACTTACCAGCTTCGAAAGTGACATCTGAAGACATATCCAATTCTGTTACTCAACTGTGATTTCAAAGCTAAATAACTATGGAATGTAGCCTAGTTTGTTTGATATTTCATTTGACATATGAAAGTAAATGATAGATAAGAGGGTTGCTATAAAAATTTCAAAAATTAACAAAATGTGACTTGTCTACTTTTGTTTGTAGACCCCTGATTTAATGCTTCAGCTAGCATATTTAATGCTTTTTATATTTATGTATATTACAACTCAACCAATTGGTGTGTACTGTAATGTTGATTTGTTAAATAAATAAATAAAAATACGTATACTGCCCCCCCCCCCCCAACCAAAAGCAAAAATGTCACATTCTAACAAGGAAATCATAGCAATACAAGACACCTCGGACCAGGAGGACAGCATGAAATCCGAACATATAAATGCTATTTTCAGCTTTGACCAATCGATCTATAATTTTTCTATCTCCAGTTATGATAATTTTCGTCTTTACCGCATTTTTTACCTGACAACAAGACCTTGTACCAGAGCATGGCTATTTCGTAAAGGTTAATTGTGTGATGGATAACGGGTTTTTACGTATTTGAAATCATATTAAAATGAAATAGTTTATTGATTACATAATAGGATGAAATAGATTTTCGAAGTTTATGCAGTAAGTCAAATTTAAGGCGTGATGTTTACCATTATTTTTTTTGTCTGTAAAGGTCGATACCTTCCTTCTTAATATCCCATCGAAAGTAACGCTCGGATACGACTGAGCATACTATAATTTATATACTTTTTTAATACGTAATTAGGTAAACAAGTATTAAAACTTGTCTTCGTAATTTTTTGCGTTTTTTTTTTGGTCATATTATAGTAGTGTGATGCCACTTCCTTGTATTAGCGTAATTTTTCGTATAAATACGTCGGATTTCACGTTTTTAATATCAAATTAAATTAAAACTGTTCAGACATGAAGTTACTTGTAAGTATATCTCTGTTGTCTGGTTCTATTTATTGTGGTTTCATACTCCTGTAACTATTTTTGGTTAATTTTGAAAACTTGATATTTTTATGTTGCAGATTATTGGCTGCCTGGCGTTGGCCGTAGTAACGGCCGTTCCAGTTCAAGATGAACCTGAACACGAAGAAGTAGAAATAATCAATCAGCGATCAGACGTCGACCCCGAGAAGGGAACGTACGACTTCGAATTTCAAACCAGTGACGGCACATCCAGACAAGAGCACGGCTTCCTCAAGGAATCAGAAGACGGTGTCAAATTCCAAAAAGTCCAAGGTGAATCCAAGTACACAGCCCCGGACGGGCAGGTCATCACCCTCACGTATAAAGCCGGCAGGCATGGGTTCATTGCGACAGGTGATCATATCCATCAACCACATCCGATCATCCTCAAGTTGATCGCTTATTTGGAGTCCCTGGAGAAGGGCAATCCTGTCGGCGATGAGAACGAAGAAAGAGGAGAAGTACCAGTACCTCCAAAGCCGAAAACAGGCATAACACCCCCAAAAAGGAAACCTGGTAGACAACAAAACTAAGCCCCAGCTAATAAAAATCAAGGAACTGCCATATGTAAATAGGAATTATTGTAATAAATGTTGACCTAATAAAACATTTTTTTAAATCACACCTTCCCATTTTCTTATCTGTTTTAAACAGCAGCGCAAATCAACCACCATTAATAAAGTGCAGAAATCCATGATAATTTTAAATAAAATCTCTGATATGAGTCGCCCTTAATTTTACCTAATGGATATTTATTAGATGCGCACTGAGACTGACATGTACTTAGAGAGTGCATTGATATCCTAAAGAGGACGATTTCCGGAGTGGTCACGTGGTGTTTCTGCTATTTCAATGAAAAAGTCGTTTTTTCTGCATCCTATTTTTTTTAAATGGCAAACTGATGAAGATTTATTTTTATTTTTTATTTTTTATTTATTAATTTACAATAACTTCATATAATATGTCATATAAACACCATTTACATAATATGGTTGAGTTGGGAGAGATTGAGCACATCCTATGGTGAAAATGTTTATCCGCATTCCTAACTAGGTCAGAGACCCGTATCTAGGGATGCTGATTTTTGTTTAATTGTATCGACGAGCTGACTCTTTTGATATTATGAACTTAAGTTGCGTTGCATAATACATAAGAATATATACATATATACATACGCATACATACACACATACATAAATATATATATATACATGCCTACACATATATATACATAGCAAATAATACACGAGATTTGATATTAGTTAGTAATATATAATTTAATAAAACAACTTAAATTATTAGCGAGAGCAATTGAGACTCCGCATACATTGGACCCATTTCAAGCAGGTACTTCTTTATAAGTATTTTAAATGAATTTAAGTTGTTTGCATTCTTATAACCCTCATTTAAATTATTATAAAATCTCGGCGATTGGCTTTATATAATAGTCGTTATTCCGAAAAACTTTATATTTGCAGTTGAAAATGCCAAAATTTAGTAAATTCGAAGAATAAAAGGAGAATTCAATTTAAAGCGGCAAAATACAATCAATTAAAACGGATTTTACCGCGCACCCGACGATTGGGCGTTTTGCAAACACCGTTGTTCAAGGCGTACGGACGAGATCTATTTAGGTTCGGGGTTCTTCCTATTTCGGCGGGGGGATAAAGTGGTTATTTGGAGAGCACAAACGGAAGTTGAAACTGTACCGAGTGTTTGCAGATCGCCATTTTTTTCTTACTGGACGGTTATAGCAGCCTTGATGTATTATCAGTAGAGTAACTATGAGCATCTTCGTTTGTCCAAAATAAGGTAACCTACGTACTGGTATTACCTACATCCTCTACAAGCTTTGAGTTGGTTTGAGATCGTTTTTTTATGGAATTTATTCAGCAACTTACTTATTCGATCTGATGTGTAAGAATGCTTTGATTTGCTCGGTGTCTATGTTTCGTCCATAATCGATTATGTGCATGCTTTACTTAATATTTTAGGCCCAGTATTATTTGCATAAATACCACGGTTATTTATTGTGATTGGAATATTTGCAGAAAGTCTGGAGGAGGTAATATGGTGGTCAATTATGAAGCGATAAAAAAATATTTACCTATATTCAAAGTCGTACCATTTTCAAGAAATTTAAATCTATAGGTATACATAAAGTTAGTTTTCACGCGATTTAAGTAAAAATGCGTTGTAAATTCAATGAAGCTCATTAAAACATTTAAAAATAAAACTTTTAAAACCTCTAATAAATACTACTTACATCAAATAAAAACAATTACAAGGATCTGTAACCGACAGATAAACTTTATAAATAGGATAGATAACGAATTTACCGCGTAAAATTTGTAGGACCCGACGTTTCGGTGACGTTGCAGCCGCCGTTGTCTAGGGTAGACTGAAGATCTGTCAGTCCGGTGTTTTGCGGGTAGGCCGCAAACCGCTGCCGCCACTGCGTAGGTTATAACGGTGGTGGGGGGCCGGGCTCGGAGCGCGGGAATTTTGAAAATCCGTCTTGCTCACAACACTCACTGTATCCTGTTTTACGTCTTTGCGTTCGGCGTTCGGCGGCGGGAACATTTTAAGAAGAGGGTTCCACGTAGAAGAGAGTTTGTAGCCGTCGTCTCTATTGAAGTTCGGAGTTCTTCTTATTTCAATGGATTCCCGGATCATGCGAGGAAAGTAGAATTGTTCCTTGGATAGAACAATGGGATTTTGAAACTGCATCCAGTGGTTACTTCCGCTATCCAATATATGTTCGCAGATCGCCGATTTTTCTCGTTGAACGTTTTTAACAGCTTTGATGTGTTCTGTCAGTCGCGTGGCTATGGGCCGTTTCGTTTGTCCAACGTAGGCTAGACCGCAGCTGCATTCGACTTTATACACACCCGGGGTTTGCAGTGGTATTACATCCTTTACAGGCCTCAAAAATCGAGCTATATTTTGGGTCGGTTTGAAGATCGTTTTTATATCGAATCTGTTTAGCATCTTACTTATCCGATCAGTCACGCCCTTGACGTATGGTAAGAATGCTCTTGATCTGCTCGGTTTTTGAGTTTCGTCTGTATTAGATCGTGTGCGTGTCTCGTGATATTTTCCGTATCCATTTTTCCTAAGGACATCATTGACATGTTCCATCTCCTTCGGAAAATGCTCAGTGTCGCATAGATCGCGTGCTTGATTCACGAGCGACGTTTGCACTGAACTTAGATGGTAGGGATGATGGTGTGAGCTTGCATGCAAATATCTGTCCGTATGTGTGGGCTTCCGATATACCTACGCAGTGGCAGCAGCGGTTTGCGGCCTACCCGCAAAACAACGGACTGACAGCACTTCAGTCTACCCTAGACAACGGCGGCTGCAACGTCACCGAAACGTCGGGTCCTACAAAATTTACGCGGTAAATTCGTTTTCTATCCTATTTATAATGTCAAACAACCGCGATAGTCTTCGACAGATAAACTGTACAATTTCTTATAATAAAATATAGAATGAAATTAAAGAAATTTTCAACTGATAAACACAACACACAAATTTACTTAGTCAATGATATACAAACGTAGTAAGATAACTTACAAGAGTATTAAAGTCAAACGGAACTAAATATAATAAATTAAAAGTTTAAAAAAAAACACTAAAAACACGCTTTTGGGCTATGATACGATATTCACATACATACGGCTATGATACGATATTAAACCATGGAATGCCAGTGCCTATCTTCCGGCTTCATCATCAGACCTTGAAACCTAATCGTGGTCAAAGTTCATTCCAAGACTTTTATAACAAGTCCAAACACAGCTATGATACGATGTTCCATCATGAAGTTCCAGTTCATATCTTCCGACTCCATCATCAGATCAGTTCGACAGTACCATATTATTGTATTGTCATCAGAACTACATACGGCTGCCAATTTTCATGACGTTACGATCCTTGGAAGATGGTTAAATTAGTTACTTTAGATTCCATTACATAGTTAGTTACATACAGGTCGACCTAATAAAAGCGTGTTAAGAGGCCGTACACGAAATTTTGCGCATTTCGTGAATTTACGTAATTTTTCAGACGTGAATTTAAGGTTAAAATACTGCATTTCTATAAGTTTTATTGCACAACATAGAAGATCATTTATATTATTGTCTAATGAGTGAGCTACTTTTTTGAAAATTATTATAGAATTTTGATTAATTGACCTTAAACCGGCGACTGTTTGTGAATTTTGCTGTAAGAGGTTTAGAATATACCATATTTACGAATCGTTTTGACATCTAAACGGTAAAAAAAAATTACAATATATTGTTGTGAAAGTCCTCTATATAATAAGTGAATCACTTTTTACTACTTTCATATAAAATTGTTGATAAAAAAATATTTAACTTTGTCAATTTTTTTAGAAAATGGGCGAAGAAATGCTTTTGATTTTGGCCTTTTAGAACTCTCGTTCATAAAATAAAAACAACAGAAATAAACATTAGTTCAATATCAATCCATTTCCTCAAAAAAATGCAAAACATTAATTAAAATTGGCAATTAAGTCTTGTTATGTGTCTAAATAAAATTATGATCGAGGTTGTCTTTACGACTGCTTGTGCAACGATAAAAGTTTATTTATTTGTAGAGGCGCCAGCTACACATGCGAGAAATAGATGTCAGACCACATAAACAAATGCAAAGGGCCCCCCTCCGCCTGGGAAGTTACCTTTGAGCATGGGAGTGGAGCGACGTCAAGGATACCACGGCAGCTCAGTCGTGCTTCAGGGGTGGTTAAAATCCTGTGTTGACGTCGTCCAAATGTCGAGAGCATTCAAAATGAATGGACGGTCAAATATCCTAATTATGTTTTATTATTAAGTGAGTTTCGATATAACTTGCGAGAGAACTAAAGGAAGAAGAAGAAGCAATATCGATTTGCGCGGCGGCGTCGAGGGCGAAGAATTTATCATTTATTCACCGCGCCCTCTATCGGTGTACTGACGAGGTACTGCGCCGGCGCGCGCTGATCGCGCCGCTTCGAGCGCTCGGCGACCGCTCGCGGCCTTGCCGTAAATTAATGGTTGAATTGTTTAACAAAGTTAATGGGAATGATTTATTTGATAAACTATATTTAAAATTCCAGAAATACTATTTGAATTAGGTACGCTTTAAACCAGCAGATGCTGCAGTAATTTTAAATACTGCGGTTCGTTTCTCCGCTAAATGATAAAATTAAAATATATATTTTTAAAGTTCCTTTATAATATTATTCCTTTATTTATTCCTTGCCCTGAAACAATACCCTGTCCAGTGTTAGTCGGGTACCTACGAGACTGTACCTCGCTCTGACTCGGCGGTAAATTTAGCTACCGTCTTGATCTTTTCAATTCGCTCAATAACGATTAATTAACCAAAATGAAAGCTTTATTTTGACAGAATAATATATTTTATTTCACTACAATAAATGAAAATTGGGCCATAGCATATGGCGACGCTGAGAAGTATAAATTACCAATATTTTAAGATTAAATTCGTGGAACAATAACGTTACGTCCTTTCAATTTTCAGGACTAAATTCAGCGAAGTGGGATTCTGGACAGGTACTTTGGGTCTTCGGGTTCTGAAATACAGGTGGGATACACTGCTACCCGCGGGAGTTATTGGGAGGTTGCTTCTATATTTTTACCACCTGCTCCCCGTATACGATTTAAATTTTAAGCTATTGTTTCGGAATCAATCCTTAGATGATATTAGAGAAATTAACTGAGGCGAGAGGACGGAATACGATGCTTAGACACCGGCAATTGTGATTGACCCTACGCACTACCTACCTCTATTTCGACGTGCCCAAATTACTAAATTTGAATTTTTTATGACTCTAATTTATTCGCCAACGAAGATATGGCAACGTAATTTACAGGGGACTTGGCTTTAAAAGCAATCGTATTAATTTGAATTTATTATTTTTGAAATCTGATTTTATAAGAGGAAGCTAATGGTTACAGATAGAAGACTTGCCTGTAGATAGGTGCGGAATCCGATGAGGGCCTGCCCGGTACGCTGAACTGAGTTTAGTTATAGATTTTGAAAATTCACAGAATTTAGTTCTAGACTGTGTCGGCTGACGACTGATAGTACAAATGAATAATTAATTTGGCGGTAGCCGGGCCGCTCCCGCCAACGGCGGAGCGGCCGGTCTCTTGTCGACCGTCTTCCTCGGTGGTTGCCAGCCAAAAAAAAAAGGAAGATTTCTCTTCTCTATCTAAAAATATTCTACCTTACTCGATTTAAAATTAATTAGTGACGTGCGCGACTTGTCGCCTATATACGGTAAGATGTTCGATGTATCGCGTCTACTGCGCGATGGACAAAGTTAATTGGTTAAATTATTTAAATGATTTACTTAAAGTTTGTATACAATAAAACTAGGCCCTAACAGTCTTTTAAAACAATCTAATTCTCGCGTTATGATACTCGCCTATGATACGATTCACGCCTCAAGTCAGCTAGTCCCCGCCGAGCGCTTCCAAAGGGTGGAAGTATGTCTTTGGCTCCGAAAATCCTACCTACCTATAGTTATAATGTACCATTGATTATAGAGGTATCACGGCTCACATCGATTTCGTACACGGCCTCTTAAAAATCATCATTATTATCAATCACGGCTAGAAAGGGCTTGGTCGATTACCTGCTCTATTGGGACGGGACCGTCTTATTACTTTTGTACATTGTACTCGCACGTGATCTACCATAATGCAGCACCAACATACCATTTTAAAAGCTACGAAATACAAGATGTTATAATCGTATTGCATTTCGAGGAAGTCTGATCTGTTTTTCAGATTTTCCTTTTCTAATGCCCAAGATGGTAATTTAGATAAAAAAGTAGAAATATTAGTAGATGGTGTTTTATGTATTTTATGTAGTACTTTATTTACATGCATGAAACGAATATATTTAGTTTTACATTATTTGGTAATGTTCTTTCAAGTCGTATCAGTTTCATTCAATTCGTAACCGTTTAATTATTTAATTTTCATGAGCCACCTGTTATTCAATACGAAAAACTCTAGGTAATATACAAATTTAATAGGCAACCGTAACAAACACCGCTATACAGCGAGATCCGCGATTATAATAAGCGAAGTCGCCGGTAGATGACAGTGAATGATTTTTAGATAATTTTAATTTTAGGGACGAGGTTCTATTAAACATACTAACTTACATAATAGAAGACAGGTCGTTGTTTTATTTATAAAAGTAACAATACGTCAAGGAACACAGAGAAAATAGATACTAATAAAGTCAGAATATTTTGAATATTCGATGGGAGCTGATTCGAGGGGCTTCGATTGTAAAAGAATTTGCGTTAGTCCAAGACCGATGTAATTGTCAGACCCGGAACAGCCAGGTCGGCTAGTCGGCAATCGCCGAGGGCTTACGACTCAAAGGGGTCCCAAAGGGGCCTTAAGGGGATATTCTGGTCTAGGAATTTCAAATAATCGTTTTTTTTGCATATTTTCAAAGTTTAGACATTTAGGAATATGTCCTCTAAAGGATTTTTCAAAATTCGAATTATTTTCGCAGTTATAGCGACTTTTGAGACGTGGCAAATAAACCGATCGCGCCGAATCGAATCGATCAATTGACCCCCGTACCATAATGTAGTCCCCGACTTCATGATTATGAAGCTAGAACTAGTCGCTTAGCTGCAAGAACTTCAGAAAATGTTAATTTTGAAGTAGAACCAAATGTGAGAATTAAGTACCATTATCTGAGTTAGGCTCCTGAAACTTTGTCTCAAATTTTTAACGCATTTTTATCGAAACTAATTTTCCGACCTGGTTGACATGATATCTCAAGTTCTACTTAAACGATTTTTTTTTATTTGCTGGAAATCATCTTTGCTTACCCCTATATATCCGGGACCATGGATCGCCCATTGTAGGTGAAAGCTCTGTGTTTCTATAGATAGGTGACAGTAGGTCAACATCTAACCCGCGTGTTAGAAGACGTACGTCCCCAAACTCCCCCGGTAATTCGGCAGTTGAGAAGAGTTAGCTAATGCCTGACGGACATATCCGCCCGAGGGACACCCGAGGCAGCTCCCCGAAGAACTGATTACAACTGCAGGATAAACTATAAGCAAAGTTACCCGAGGCCGCATAAGGTAGTACCTCTTAAGGAGGCTACCGGGTGGGACCTGATCTACGAGTTGGGCCGACCAAAAAACACAAATTGGCCATAAGTCCCAACTTGCATGCAACCATTCGACAGGAGGGTCGAATGGTTAAGGTGAGTTAGTCATTAAGAAGCAACAATCAAATATATATTTTGAATTAATTCTTTCATATAAATTATAGTTTAGATAGCAGTCGCGATGGTAGCTGCTGATTTGTCCCACCGGAGGGCGTGTAAATCAGCAAGCTTGGGCAAGTGTTGCTATATGTACATTTTAAAATCATGTCTGTAAGATTATTTTATCAGTTGTAAAATCGATCAAACGATCTACGAAGTAGATAGTAAGTACATCTTATAAAATTTGGTATTTTTAAGTACCTTTTTTTTAAACTCCTGAAATGTGTCGGAATAGTACTTATTAATACTTACTTGTAATATATTTACTAATAATACAAAATACTAACAAAAAAAACTGACTTTATTTTTTTTAAATAAGTGCAGCAACCATTTCATGGTAAAAGTTAGAACGGGCTATCATATAATTATCTAATGCATATACAAAATTTCGTGTCTGTGCTGTTGACCGTTGAGGATCTTCTCGTTGGAGGTCAACCCTGGGTGCCGCAGTTCTGTCTTCGTGAAAGTCATAACGGGCTGTCGTATTTGAATGCATATACAACATTTCGTGTCTGCGCTGTTGACCGTTGAGGAGTCCCCTTGTAGGGAGCCAACCCTGGGTGCAGCAGCAGTGTCATGGTAAAAGTTAGAACGGCCTATCAAAACTGAATACATATACAAAATTTCCTGACTGTGATGTTGACCGTTGAGGAATCCTCTCATCGGGAGCCTACCCTCGGTGACGAATCAATCATGCTTACCATAAAAACATGCATTGTCATCGAAACTACATGTAAATTTTCAGCTTCATATGATAATATATGAGGAATTCCCTCAATTCTTCATGGATCCTATCATCAGGAAAGGATTTTGATGTAAAAGGTATATCCTTTCAAAAAAAAAAGAATTTTCCACCTCGGTTCATAAATAACGGAGTTCTGAGGTAAGAAACATTAAAAAAAAAGATGCAACCGAATTGATAACCTCCTCCTTATTTTGAAGTCGGGAAAAAATAAAAATGCTCGTATGAAATCACGCTGAGTGGTTATATTTCCATCCTTAGAGTAAGACAAAATATAATAATAACATTATTTTTTTTATTTTACTTAATTCTACCTCCGTAAGTTATATAAATAGTCAATAATAAAATTAAATAATAATAATTTTCTTTTTTAGTTACAAATTGAAAAAAAATATTTATTACAACGGTCGACTTGGAAATGCGTTATTTCGGTATTGAGTTCTTGGTTTGGGTGTTAGTCTGATTGGGTGATAAGGAAAAGGCTTAGATTTGACTTTGGCTATTGGTCGGGGTGCGTGTGTGGGTTTGGGTTGAGTTTTAAATGCAGGTCGTGTAACAGGTGCGACTTTGGGTTTGAACAATATAGGTTTGATTGGTTTCAAAATCGGTTTCGGCTTAAAAATCGGTTTTGGCTTGAATGGAAATATTTTATCCTTGTCATTTCCTGGAACTGCTGGCAATATTGGGGTTGCAGGTTCATAATCTTCTTTATAATGTATTAACTCTTCTGGCTTAGAGTTCGAAGGTTTAAGGTTATCCTTGTGGTGCGATTGATGCTGACTCCGCAAAAATTTCAACATTTTCTTAATGATCGGCGGTATCTCAGGTGCGACTGGTAGATGGTCTCCTTCGACTTGAACGCCGTTGACACCGGCACGGTATTTTAATTTGATGACGGTTCCATCGGGTGCTGTATGTATGGAGACACCTTCGACATGCTGGCCACTTCCATCCGGTTCTTGATATCCTCTCTCATCCCTTGATATTCCGTCTCCAGTATCGAATCCAAATTCGTAGCTACCGTCGGCGCGCAGCTCTTGGTTCTGCCTGACGATTGGTACAGGTGCAGGCCGTCTAGCTTGGGCCAAAGATGCTGCAACCAGCACGATTATCTATATATAAAAGAAATCATATAGTATAATCACTTTAGTTCATTATAAATAAAAAAACATCATATTTTATCGCGTAAAGTTTGAAGCCCAGATGTTTCGGCGATATTACTACCGCTATTGTCTAGGACAGACCAGACGACGGCGGTTGTAACTAGTATTACCAGGTGTCCCGACCTGCGTGGGACGGGTCCCGTTTTCCAGACTTGTACCCTCTGTGGGATGCCAAATGTCCTTCTTTATTGGAGACAATGGAGGAATTCAATAATCGTTACTAAATTGATAAATAAAATATACTACAGGACCACTTACGTATAGGTTTTCTTTTGACATGTATGTATTTTTCTATATCTGATCAATTTACCATTTTAATATGATATTCTGGTTTATTCTGGTTTCTCTTTATCTGGTTTTATATATGTATTTATAAAAACTTTTTTTAACTATTGGCAGTGACACATTTAGGCAAGACCTACCTAATTAACATAACATAAGTTCAGCAAAATCTCATAGTTTTAAAATTATAACAGATTCTCAAAAAAAACCACTGCCCTGTGTTTTCGTTTGACTCTCTTGATTAAAAAATATACTTTTATTAGTAACTTTTTCCATTAAAACTTCCTTAATTCTCAAAAAATATATTAAATTACCAATAAGTAACTATTATTTTATTTTTTTCTCATTATTTTTTAAACATTCTGTTTAAAATTATAAGAATTATTTTGAAAATTAGGATTTTTCGCTGAACACATGTTCAGCTATTTATGTAGTTCTTGACTAAAGCTATCAACATCTTTTGTCTGTTAGTCCAGTTCTGGGACCCTCTGTATAATACTAGATCTACCCTTTTTCTAAAAATTGTAACTAGGTAAGTTAGAGTATTAATCAATTAAAATGCACATTTTTCCATTATAATCAATCCTTTTGTATCATTATGTTCTTACTCCTGAATTATTATAATAAGCATAACAAAACTAAATATTAGTTAAGACTAAGCTTTTGATATTTGCTTTAATAGTGCCGACTTCTTTGTCACGTTTACTGTAGTTTACTCCAGCCAGTGTTGTTTTCCGGTATTCCGGTCTGAAAATCACTGTACTCGTGGTCTTTTGGGATATTTGATTCCCATGGAACAGTTAATTCTACGATAAGAGCCACCTTCCGAGATAGAGAGTAAAGAGTTATATCTGGACGGAGGGCTGTGCATCCGAGACTTTCAGGGAATTTATACTGCTTAGAGACCGAATCAACCTCCAGAATCCAATCTGTAGCTTTCTCGATTATTGAGAAAGGTTTTGTAGTTAAATGTTTTTTGCCTTTAGAGCCATCCCGCACAAACTGTATTGGGGGTTTGGAGGATACTGTCAAACCCTTGTTGGCACGAGCCACTGAGAGACTAATTACCTCGCGAATAACAGCGAGAACTTTGTCATGGCGGTAAGTGTACCGTCCTTGATCTAAGGCCACCTTGCAGCCAGCTAGAATGTGTCTAGCTGTGCAAGGGGTATTGCTACAGAGGGGACAAGAACTATCCTCGGCAAAGCTCCAACGAGCGAGGTTACTGGGGTCTGGAAGTGTATGCTGAAAGGCATTCAAATAAAATTTCAGCATCTCTGGCGTCCAGTCATAGAGCATTACCTTCCAGTGCATTGGAGGCGGAATGCAAAAGTCCCCAATTGTTGTCCAATCATTCTGGCATTGAAGGCCAATAGCATGAGCCATACTCTTGCTGTCGTAATCTCCCCGCAAAAGAGACTTCTTCAAGTCCACGTCGCTCGTGGTTGTACTGCCATACCCCAGACCAGTGCCATTCTGGCTGATTCCAGTAAGGAACTTTTTGTGGAAGTCTACGCGGGCTTGTAGATCATTTGAATCACTACGGCCACTTATTACGTGCTTCGATATTGCCGGATCTTTGGAATTGCAGAGAATCGAATTTTTGGTTATTCTGGAGTTGGCGTAGAGCAGAGAGGGCAGTTTAAGCGCTAGCCCAAAATTTTGTTTGGACCTGAAGAGAGTCGAGGGGTCAGCTGGTTTGGCTAAGGACAGCCAGGATTTTAAACTAGCTGTCACCAGCGCATCTAGACGGGACAGTTGGGTTTTGGTAAAATCGTAAATAAGAAAGGGCCATGACAAATGTGACGTTAGATAATTGTCATAGATCCAGGCCTTACGAGGGCCAGAAATTAGCAAGGCATCTATTTTCGCCAGGCAACTTTTGAAATGCTCTATAACATGATCGCCCGAGACGTCTTTTCCCTGATGGGTGATTTTTCTGCCGAGGAATTTGAAATGATTGTTTGGGTCTATAAGGGAGATATTAGAGCCCTTATAGACCAATTTGGGGTCATAGGATGTAAATTTTGTGCCCATGCGGGCGAGTCCAAGGCAAAAACATTTGGAGGGCTTCACTTTTATACAGCCTGACCAGTCGCAGAAAAGCTCCACTTTCTGTAATAGCAGGGAAAGCTGCTTGGGGCTTCTGGTGATGAAAGTTAGGTCGTCGGCAAAAGCGAGGCACGACGAGGTGTATTGGCCGTCTGTTTTAAAACGGTAGCACCACTTCCTGTCAAACTGGGTCAGGCTTACCAGCAGTATATTAAAAACTATATTAAAAATCGTCGGGGAGAGGCAACAGCCCTGAAATAGTCCAATTGAATATGGTATAGAGCGGGTAGTCCATTCTTGCGTTTTAACATGGAAAGTCAGACAGTTGTAGTAGGAGGCTACAATGTCACGCACGACTTGTGGGAAGTTGTACCAGCGGAGTGCAAAGTGGAGGAGACTGTGTCGGACTGACCCAAAGGCATTCTCTAGGTCGAGCCAGCATACATTGATTTGGCGTTCGTGCTGTCTCGCATCCTTGATGGCAGCAGCCAGGAGAGAATTGTGCTCGAGGCAGCCCGAGACGCCACGCATGAAGCCTTTTTGAACTGATACTCCAAGGTACTCATTCCGGTGCATGAATTCGCTCATCCTCGTGTGGACTATGCTAAAAAATATTTTGGCCACAGTGTCTGTGAGAGCAATGGGCCGAGCGTCCTTTGGTCCGGTGCAAACTGGGACCTTCGGAATTAAGATGACTGTCGCTCGGCCAAAATTCTGTGGGACTACACCGCTATTCCATATATTTCGGAAGATGGATCCTAAATATTGCAGAAGGCAGGGGCATTTTTTGTATACTAAATAGGGAATACCATCGGGACCCGGAGTAGAGCCCGACGGCTTCCTCTTTACTTGATTAAGAATCTCATCTAGAGATGGAGGTTGAGAAGCAAAAGCTACCGTAGGCAGGGGCGGAGGTGTAATGCCCGGCGGAGGGCTGTAATTATGGAGCCGCATTGGGTCCTCATACGTGGTCGAAAAATATTCCGTGGCCATTTCTTCCGGGATTTGGATTTTTCCCTTGGCGGCAGACAAAACCGTTTTGCTGTAGTTAAAACGGTTTTTGTCGAACCGGGCTTCCTCTTTGGATTTGAGAAATGCTGCCTTGCGCTTGTCGTTTTGCGTTGCTACGCTCTGTATGAGTTTTAGTATAGAGCGGTACGCGCGCGAGAAGTTGTGGCAGAGGGCTTTATCCCCGGCTTTCTTGGCTTCACGTAACTGGCGACGAAGTAGCCGCTTTTGCCTACGGAGCTTTGCCTTAAATGCGTTTTCTCTGTGAACCGGGTCGACATGGGTAGATTTTGGGTAAACACCCGAGAAGTATTCATGGACCACCACCTGGAAGGATGACAGCTGGACGCTGGCAGGGGCATTACGGTTCACAGAGTGGTCAAGAATAGAAGTTAAATTATTATTATGAAATTCCCAGTCCTCTTTCGCAAGTGAAGGGAATTTTAGAGGAGGGAAGGATACGATTTGCGCGGGTAGAGGAGACCGGTCGGGTGACAAACTGCGGGCAGATGTGGAGTCAAGGGACATGTGAGGTTCAACTCTGTCCGTGACTCCTTGCGACGGTTTAAGACACTGACGTGCAGCGTCGCTATCATCGTGCCCAGCAATGTGTTTTTTTAACCATGCTAATCGTTTATATTGTTTTGTTAAAAGGTTTATTAATGGTTTATATTGATTATTAATAAGGATAAAGTGTGTGCTTTTTCAATAAAGTAATTCCGAATTATCTCATAATTTTCTATGTAACAACAGACACAAGTTATTTTGTAGTTAATTGTCAACGTGTTAAATTACGGTCCGATATAAACATGCCAAACACAGTTGTATCATTGTTAAAACATCTGGTGCTTCAAACTTTATGCGGTAAATTTTTATTTATTTTTTTGATAATGACTTCAATTAATTTTAGAAATCGCCACGCTTCTCTGTTATGATGGTCGGTTACTAAGTGGCTTTTCGGATTTTTACATTTTTAAGACTCTTATTTGTTGTTTATTTGATATGTCCTCGAACCAGGAATAAATTAAATGGCGGTTAAAACTGTAGAATAATGTATCGACAATCACACAAAATTCTTCTTCTTCTTATTCTCGTTTTGTGGCTTATTTCTGTCCAGTTGAGGCTTGTCCATCAGTGTCCAATCCCCCAGTTTGCCACGACTGAACGAAACTCACCGGGACCTACTATCATTATTTTGCAATACCTTTATAGGTCTAACTGTAACGAGACACTCGACACTGAATTTAGATTACTTTGTTGTCTACTGACTGGTTGAATATTTACAGGTTACGAATCAAGGGAGTGTGTTTTCAATAAAGTATTGGACATTGTTGACCGACGTATTTAATTTGTTCCTGACTGAAGGACATAAAATTGTCGTGATGTAGTTCGGGTCGCGCTTTTTTCAAAATGGAAAACTAGATTTCTTTTTTGCTGGAATTCTCAGTCCAAAGTGAATGTTGTTTTTTTTATTGGTGTTCCGACAAATCTTCTAAATGTCGATTTATATATTATGTAATAAATGATATATTATATTTACGATATCATAATAATGCACCTAAAAAAAATACTAAAAGCTTATTGCCTTGTAAATAACCTAATCATAGAGTGCAGTGGTATGTGCATGCGTTGTATAAATTAAGATTCTTTAAGTTATTCTGCGTAAAATATAAACTACTTTATTGAAACTACGAATGTCCGAGGAGAAGAAATCGGGAGAGAAAGTAGAGAGAATGAGAATTTGTTACTTTTTAGAAAAGTATAACAGAACGTTTTGCGTTCTTAAAATTGTGAAATCTGAAAATATACAGGTTGTTATTTGAAAAACTATGAGTGGAGTCTGTATATGAAACTAAACAAATTTTATTTATAAAAAAACTTTTTCATGCAATTATGCTACATAAAACTAAGTTTGAAATATTTTATAACTATTATTTGTTTAGACCTTCGTTAGTGAGAAAATCAATAGTGAATATTAGAAAGTGTATAAAAAAATGTTTTTTTTCAGTAAGCAAAACTTAAATCAATGATTTTATTAGTGTAATAAAATCAATGCTTAAATCAAGAGAGTAGCAGGTTATTAAAACTCAGTTGTTCGTGTAGAATATTTTCCATTAGTATAATATACTTTGAAAAGAAAGAACAAGTAGAGTTGTCGACTACAACGGGCGAACCCGTCACCTCAGGAAGTATTAACGGAATAATCGTTTTATCTCCCGTGAAGTGAGAGCAGAAGACTTAGCACAAAACAATCCAACGTCAAGCTCCGCCACATGCCCGTACGAGGCCAACGCCTTATTCGCGTGATAGACAGGAATGTTACCCAGCGGGCATACACTCACGCCCTGACTTCCAGTTGCGACCAGATTACTGCGGTCTCTCGACTGGTTACGAGTTCAAGTTCGTTTGCGCGGTCCCCTCCCTTACGTAGCGGTGAAACGGTGTCAACCGAATATATTGCGGACCATGGTATCCTTTCCCTGGGTCTTCGCCCGGAATCGGTAGCCGATGGTTGTTTCAAGAGCAGTCGCCGGAAGGTCAGCAACCACCCCCGCTCTGTGCATTCTGACTGTTAGTCAGAATGCACAATCCATTGGCTTACGCCGCATGGTGCGCAGACCGTCCAGGAGCGCCAGATTGACTCCTAGGGGAAACTAGCCCTGTTAGTCCTACCGGGCTCTCGCTTCATGCGTGGAGGCCGCTGGATGGTTGTTGACCCGTGAGTGTGACCGACCCTGAACAAATAGGTGTTCGTGGCCAACTCAGCAAGAGCCCATTAGCTCCCTTTTTTCGGAAAGAAAGAACAGTCCCAAAAACCGTTTTTTTTATTTTTTTTTATTTTTCAGTTTCATGTACAGATTTATCCACTGGAAGGACGCCGGTTTCGAAATGACCCTTGTATAAATCGACTTAAGTTTCAAAGTTATCACGTTTACATCCTCAAGAACTCGAATTTCACTGTATTTTTTTCTCGAATTCATACTATGAAATAAATAATTAAATAATAATACATAACTTACTAAGAGCTTCATCCTTGTTCTCCCGTTCTTTCACACGCCACAGTTAAGACTGGGCCAGGACTCCAAATCATCGTCTATTTATAAAATCCTAACGTTTTTTTTAACAGATCTTCCGATTGACCGAAGACATTTATTTTTAAAACACACGTTGTCTTCTGCGGTCGTAAATCACAGGAAATGCTCTTTATAATCCCCTTAATTTGCATATTGAGCGGTTCAATTTAGTTGCGCGCGAAACAGAAAATCATCTCGCCCAAAAAGTGGTCCTACAAAAACTATAATAGGTACGTGGGTGTATATCCAACACAAAATATAAACGTGATTCATTGTTTTTATCCAATATTTTTATATCATCTTAGTCTGCATATAGTTGTGAATGAAATATTGTAATTTAAATTTATTCGCAAGTTCACCCATTCAGGAGTTTCGACAAGTTAAAATTGGATGAGATTTTTTTTATATTTTGTGCTTTAGCTATTATGTTAATATTTTAATAAAGTTCACATATTTCATGATCTGCACATTTTGATGTGCCTTCCTGTATGTCTACTTATTTCCGTTTCCAAATCAAGAAATTCCATAGAGAAATCACAATTTCGACAGATAATTATAGACTCTCCGATCTCTTCTGTGTATTTAATATAATAATAGTAAATTAATTTAATAATAAAAAGTTAATTTATTCTTTCATAATATTTTATACATAAATCTGGTATAAGCAAAATGGTTTAATTTTAAATGTAAAAATATTCATGGATATTTTTGCAGGAATAAAGGAAAAAAAATGTAGGGTTGATGAATACAATTTTAGAATGATGTGCTTATTTCCAATTTTATTGAATTTCATAATATTATATTTTTTGACAGTTTTGTTCAATCGAAACACTAGTCAATAATTATAAATAGGATAGAAATAGAATTTACCGCGTGAAATCTGTAGCACCCGACGTTTCGGTGACGTTGCAGTCGCCGTTGTCTAAGGTAGATTCAGACACTGTCAGACACTCAGACACTCAGACACTGCCTACCCTCAGACACTCAGACACTGTCTACCCTAGACAACGGCGGCTGCAACGTCACCGAAACGTCGGGTGCTACGAATTTCACGAGGTAAATTCATTTTCTATCCTATTTATAGAGTCAAACAACCGCGACAGTCTTCGATTTCATACTAGTAAATAATGGTTAAGAAAACCATTTCGTAAAAAATATTTTAAATATATTAGCAGAGTGTTCAGGTACGTTTCACACCGATTAACTCAGCTGGTATGCCAGCTCCGGCGATTCCTTGCGGATTCGATGAATGTTGGATCCAGATCAGGATGAGGGTGAATCGGAAAAGGTCATAACTTTTATACACCAAATTTGCGAATCTACTAAATGGTAATTTTTAAATTAAAGAAGAATCTTGAGTCTTCAAGAATCTTGAAGAGTAGAATCAAAACTAGAAGGATTTAATTCCATCATTATTTTAGTTACAAGTTATTGCTAAACCATAATGTACCTACGTATATATTTACTATGATCGCATAGCGATTGTATTGTTTTAAAAAGCGCTATATTTTATAATGCAATATAAATTCGTATGGCTATTATCTTTTAAATAGACTATTCGATCCAATATCGAATATTCTTGGAGACGTTCTCGGTCTTTATCAAATAATTATGGAAATTTAGTGGGAGTTTATGAAATCGTATTATAATTTGGAGCGACTGCAAAAAGTGTATATGTGGTGGTTTTTTTTTTGTTTGACTAAAAAAAATTACAACTTCATTTACACATAATATTGACGTAATGGTGTTAAATCGACAATCCTTTTGTGGTGATGATGCTTACATAATAATGTCATAGATTATAAAAAAATCAGGAACCGATTTTTAAAGGTGTGGGTGGTAATCAGTCGTTATAGATATAGCCTTCGCTCAATATCTTGCCATTATCTAGATCAATTATATTTTATATTTTATATGCGTTGACTATTTTCATATAAAACTAGAAAATTTCTCACTGTCTATACTATACGGGAATTGAGAAATCCCATTTTATTCAAATATGTAATCGGAAGCTATGTGTTTTCGGTAAGAGAGATTATTATAGACCTGGGAGTGGTTTTTAAAAGTCTACTATCTCATAAATGGCTATAACCCAATGATTTTGATGAAATTTTGATTAAAGAATTAATTAAATGCCCTACTGGTTGTTTGGAAAACTAGTATTACTAGATTTATAAAACCTAGGTTAGTATTTCTTCAACATGTTTATTTAAGCACTTTATTTCATTTAATGAGTTAAATATATCTAATAAATTCATAATGTGACTTTCTTAATCCTTACCTCGAAATTTCCGCTTTTTACACTAAGTAAAAATTGTATTTTCTTTTTTGCATATACGCTGTAAGTTTTCTGGAAAATATCCAAGGATATTTAAGAAGCAAATAGGTTTCCATAAATAAAATACTTTTTAATGAAGATGTAATTTATATATCATAATGAATCACCTTTGATTATTACAATACAATGTAATACAATCTAACATATTTTCATAAATAAATAATTTATTTCTTTTTATACTGATTGGCTGCGTGGTCTTCCTCTGCGATTCGATGTGGGTCGAATAACGCTGGGCTTAGGCTTAGATTTACCTTCACGGGCTTTTTTTGAACCTGGTTTAGGTTTAGAATGTCCTCGTCCGTTATTTTTCTTTTTTGAAGGTTTCTTATCACCTGGTTTATTGTTAAGCGACTCCAAATATTTCACCAATTTTTGAATAATTGGAGGAACAGCAGGGGCAACTGGGAGGTGGTCTCCGTGCGCCTCTGCCCCGTTGATTCCAGCGGAGTAGCTCAGCGTTATGACCTGGCCATCTGGTGCTGTGTGAATTGACTGACCTTCGACGTGCTGCGCCTTCTCGCCGTGCGCTCCTATTTTTTCTAGGAATCCACTCTCCTGCCTTAATATTCCGTTTTCCGTTTCGAAGTCCAATTTATAGCTTCCGTCGAGGTTAAGCTCTTGTTCTTGTTTCAGGATTTTTGGTTGTTCTTTGTTAGTATCTAAATCCGCTGCAGTTAGGGCGATCAGCCCCAGAAATAGTATCTGAAATTAAAAAGACACTTTAACATGATATTGTTCGCTACTATTAAACTACTATTAAATAAAATAAACCACATCACCACTAGAGAAAAAGAGATACCTTCGGGAAGGAGGTTGACCTGATTTTAAGGGATAGTCGGCGTCGAGCGGGGATAGTGAGAATGCAACTCATTGAACAATTTCGATTTAATATTTACGCAAATACACTGTCCGGAAAAAAATGTATGTGATTTCAGCCCAAAACCTGTTTACCTGTTTATCAAACGTCAAGTCTATATAAGTCCAATATTTCGAGCTTGATATATGACTAGAACTCCCATTGGTTGACCGATTTCAACCACAACCTTTTAAACTCTTTTCATGAACGAATGATGCCTGCATGTCAAATTTAGGTCAATCGGATTAAGTTTTTGAGCGTTATCGTGGAGAAATACTTACAGGCACACAGACAGACAGACTTTCATATAAAACCGAAGACTATCGCGATTATTTGACATTATAAATAGGATAGAAAACGAATTTACCGCGTGAAATCTGTAGCACCCGACGTTTCGGTGACGTTGCAGCCGCTGTTGTCCAGGGTAGACTGAAGAGCTGTCAATCCGTTGTTTTGCGGGTAGGCCGCATATCGTTTCCGCCACTGCGTAGGTTATAACGGTGGTGGGGGCCGGGCTCGGAGCGCGGGAATGTTGAAAATCCGTCTTGCACACAACACTCGCTGTATCCTGTTTTACGTCTTTGCGTTCGGCGTTCGGCGGCGGGAACATTGCTACAAATTTCACGCGGTAAATTCGTTTTCTATCCTATTTATAAGATAGACTTTCATCTGGAAATGGACTTATTCGTCTCAAGAGGAGCTCAAAATGAAAACTGCGGTCTTCATATCGAAAGAAAAAAATTGCGCATTCACAATACATTCCCTCCCGTTGGTTGGTGAAGCAGGAAATAAAATATTTTTAAAGTACTACTACTACAATTCTTCGGGGAAAGTTTCCATTGAAATTTAATTGCAATAAAAACTTGTGTGATTTTATTAATCTTCTTCTTCTTCTTCCTAGACCCTGTTCCATTTACTTGGGGCCGGACTTTGTCCTTTTCTCCACTGAGCACGATCTTGTGCTGTGTCGGCGTCGTGTTGAGCTTCTCTCATGTCGTTTGATCGTCGCTTACGGGGGACGCCATAGTATTTGTGCTCAATTTCATATTGTGTAATTTCATGCATAAGGAATAAAAAGTGGCTATGGTGTTTTACGGCTGGTTGCCACCTAACGCCAAGACACTAATCCAATCTTAGGACTATGAGCGCTGCCGTTGAACCGCTAAGGTCTCTTCCGCCACCGACTCTATTGCACAGCCGTCCCTGACAGTACAGCTCCAACATGACCTAGTAACCCCAATATGTGGGGTTAGCTCCCTGTTGGAGGGAGGGGATGGGTGCCCCTTCCGCCTGCTCCGCCGTTCCAATGGACTCCATTTCTGCCTTTGCAACCGTTGAGGTCTTCTATATTAATATATTAATTATTCCAGATATTAAATCGGTGATAAAATAAACTTAACAAGACGGTTTCAAATTTCGTTGTTTTTTGTATGGTTGTATTAATGTATTTATATTTATATTTATATAAGTAATGCAAATATTAAAAATAACAGTAAACAATTTCAGCGTAGGAATTATGCATAAAAATACTTACAAAATTGAATCAAAAGCAGAAAAAAGAATACATCGCATAGTCTAGTGGCAACGTCACCTAACTAGGCCGGGACCTGTTCTAAGGTAAACATTTATTTTTGAATGTGCTTGCAACAATACCGTGTTTATAAAAATGGCATATATTCCATGTATGCACAAAATAATATAATTGCAAAACCATATTAAAAATGACTAAATACTTAAACTAAATAATTAAATTAAAATTAGAAGTGGAAAATTAAAATGTCAGCAAATCAATTCAAATCAGAAAAAAAAGCAAAACAATTTAAAATAGTAAAAATTAGAATAAGAGTTTAAACAAAATAGTCCTGCATTTTACTTATAACTAAGATAAGATAGTGTTAAAACTAAACCAAATTATCTCCTAATCTAAGTTAAAAATATATAAATAATAATAATAATATTAAATAAAATAATAATAATAATATATCATAATATAATATAAGATTCAAAATATTCAAATGTCCGGGTTAGATTATAATGTCCAATATTTTTAAAATTCCTTGTCTTCCCAGTTATGTTGTCTGTCAATGTGTATATTTAGCAATAAATGTGACTACCCTTTAAATATGACGTATTGTAGAAAACACACTGATCTGAACCTATAATAACATCAAATTCAGGATCTTTACACGGGTAATCTTCGCCCATCTTATCGGCTGCCTCTGGTCATTCCATCTTCCTATTCAAACCCGCATAACAATGATCGTTTATCGAATCCGAGTGTTTACGATAGATCCCAAATACCATAAACTGTGCGAAAGGTGACTAACTTACCAGTTTCAAGTTCAAATATTGTCATCATTATTATTGATATACGTCTGAGGTACTTTGGCATCCGGCTTTGAATAATAATTCCTGCTTGGAGTTCGTTCACTCCAACCAGGACGACTTAATAAAATAAAAAATACGACGTCATTTTATAAGTGGTATATATTATTGTTTTTAAGCATAGCGTGACCAGTTGGCCTATAATCTCGTTTGGTGATTTACGAGATAACTAAAAAGCCGCTCTACTGATTATGCCAATATTACGCTCAATTTCATAATAAATTGAAAGGATAATGAACCAAAAATATATAAAACCTGTTCCCATCAATCAAAATACCATGATTTATTGTCGATATGATGAACTGATTATAAAATTTTGATCTAAAGTATAATGATTTATATAAGAGATTACCTCCTTATATTAATATATTTTTTATAAAAACCTCTTGTGGGAGAAAATACACGATCATCTCTAATAACACAAAATATTAAATATCACGGTTTTCTGTCCTAAACTTCAATTTTTTGGTATTTTTATTTGATTTGATTTTATTTTATTTCGAAATCCTACAGCATTACAGACTAACAAAATTAATTTAACAAAATGTAAAATTACAAAATATTATTAACAAAATGTAATTTAACAAAATATAAACCCGATGATTGGTGTCTCAAAAATTGACCCCTGACTAACGGCAGAGTAGATATGATGTACTTTATATTTAAAAAACCTAAGTTTGACATACTGTTGCCCATCCCTCAAGTAACCAGTGAACAAATCAACAAATTAATCGAGAAACCTGCTGCAGCAAGTACACTGAGTAAGAAGAAATTGTCCACTCGGTCGGTTGCCTTCTTAAAGTCCAAGCACACCACATCTACCCCACTTCCCGGCGTACTGCCCGACTCTATCCAACATAATCGTAATAACGAAAAGGCTAGTATACTTGTAGTATACTGGCCGACTGTCCTACTTTTTATAGTAGCGGACTGACTGGGAATAACCTCGCCCTATGTGCAGTATGCCAGACAGTATCTTCTCTTGGAACAAAATTGATGTCCTGTCGGGGAGTCAATGGGCCCTTGCTGAGTTGGCCACGAAGACCCATTCTGTTCAGGGTTGGTCACAGTCACGGGTCAACACCTATCCGACGGCCTCCACGCATGAAGTGCGAGCCTGGGGGGGACTCTGGCCTTATGGCTAGTTTCCCCTGGGAATAAACCTTCTGGCGCTCCTGGACGGTCTGCGCACCGTGCGGCATAAGCCAATCGATTGCGCACTCTGACTAACAGTCGGGGGAGTCTGGAAGCAGTACTGTTTCCTATAGAGCGGGGGTGGTCGCGGACCTTACAGCGACTGCTCTTGAAACGACCATCGGCTACCCGATCCTGGGTGAACAGTCGGGCAAAGGATGCCGTGGTCCGCGATAGATTCGGTATACACCGTTTCACCGCGTCGCAAGGGAGAGGACCGCGCAAGCGACCTCGAACTCGTAACCAATCGAGAGACTGGAGTAAGCAATTGGAAGTAAGGACGTGAGTGTAAGCCCGCCGGGTAAAGGATGATTCATGCTACACCGGGCCGGGGCCGGGTCGGGCCCCGGCCGAGTCGTTTCCAACGTGCTCCGGCCGGGCCAGTCATTCATGCTACACCGGGCGTGACCGGGCTGTTTCCGAGTTTATTTATCCCACGGCCGTGTCCGCGATAACTAGTAGAATATAATAGAATAGAATAACTTTATTGTGCTATAAAAACATAACTTAATGAATATTACGCTGGTTTTATAAAAAAGACAATTTATGCACAAATGGCGGACTTATCTAACTAGTGTTGCATCCATCTATTTTGGTGATAATAATATTTTTTAATTTCTATTTTCGCTTGATTGATAAGTGTGTTATTAATGCAATTTTCACAACTTGAGTTGGCAGCTATTGCAATTGCCTTTGAAGACGAAGTATTGGAAACACGAACTGAATCTAATAAAAGAAGATGGAGTGTACATCCAGCCTGGAGAAAACGACAATCGGAGGGAGAATTCGCCACGCTCTACAAGGAATTAATAGATGATGAGAGCAAATTTTACGGTTATTTTAGGATGTCTAAAGAATGCTTTAGCATATTTCTTTGAAAAATAAAACGTGATTTAACCAAACAAAATTCAAGATTTCTGAAGCATATCTCTCCCATTGAACGATTAGCAACCGGAGCCGGGAAAACAATATCCACCGTCATTTCGACGCCGTGCTCCGGACGTGGCACGACCGGTCACGGCCGGAGCACGGCCAAGCATGAATTGCTTCATACAAAAGTATACTATAGATATCTGACCGTGTCCCGGCCGGGGCCCGGCCCGGTCCCGGCCCGGTGTAGCATGAATCATCCTTAACACTCCTGGTTATCTCGCGGTTAAGGCGTTGGCCTCTTACGGGTTTGTGGCGGAGCTAGACGGTGGACTGTTTTGTCCAAGTCTTCTGCGTTCACTCCAGGGAGATAGAACGACTAATCGTTAAAACTTCCTGAGGTGACGGGCTCGCCCGCTGTAGTCGACAACCCAACTTGATGTCCTGTCGCTCTAGAGAATGTCTTATGTTCTCCCAGTATACTGTGCCCTAAGTATGTTAACCCTAAAAAAACTCGGTTGTGTCACCTCAATCCATTCCCAGCAACTAGCCAAAGACTGATTTTATCTGAATATTAAGTTCATAAACTAAAACGATGAGCGCCCTCTCTCGGCCGGCAGATGATCCTGGTTGGGACCTGTTACATCCGCTTCGGGCGGAGCGGTTCGTTTCTCGACTAAGAGCGGGCTGGCCCTAGCGCCAACAGATGGCGTTAATATTGGTTAAAATGTATGGCGGAATTTAAATATTACTAGTGTAGCTTGTATATGAGATATTCCAACCAAAAGTTTACAATCTGATTTTGGCCCAACAAGGTGTCTTTGAGTCTAATATTTCAGGATTGAAATATGACTAGTATGCATCCTAGTGGATCGATTTTACTTACAACCTTTTCAACTCTTGCCATGATCAAATGATTCCTGCAAGCCGAATTTTAGCTCAATCAGATTAAGCGTTTGGGTGCTATCTTGACACATTCACAGCGATAGACAGACAGACAAACATACAGACTTCCATCTGGAGATGGTCTTAGGATATTTCCATTTTCATCTAAAAGAAAATGCGCGCCCACAATACTTTCCCTCCTCCTTGGTTGGTGGGCCAGGAAAGTAAAAAAAATATCAATAATCTCACCAATCCTTTCATATTGCAGTGTTGATTTTCGAGGTTCCCAATATAATATGCTGATTTTACTAATATTATCATTTATTTATAGTAAATGGCAGTACTTTTTTCCACGGAAAGATAATTGTGTCATAATTTGATAGATTTTAAGAATATAAACGCTTGCATAACGGCAATATTTATGACGTCATTTAATTCGAAGCTCATAACGCTATGAACATTAATTATGTAAAAGCTATTTAGAATACGAAATTATGTAATTTATGCGACTTATTACCACATTAATCTTGCAATGCAACGAACATTAACTTGACAATGAACTTGATATGGCCAAATCGGGCTCTATATTCGGATACTAAGGAAGCGATAAGAATTCAATGTTTCCTAGACTTGTTCATGTTTTCCTGATTTTTTAGAAAACAATTATGCTAATTGATATTTATTTTAAATAATTCGCATTTTTATAATGTAATAATATTGTGACAGTTTTGTTTTATGATGTTGAAATATCTATATTTTAAGCAATATGAGGCCCGATTTTAATTATTCATTATCATATTATATGTGTATGTACTTCTTTGTAATAATTTTTATTTATATATACTTTTAATATAAATTCATGTAAAGTTTATGCGATTATTGTATCTATGTATGTATTGTATTAGATGTAAGAATATTTATTTATGAATATTTGAAGAAAAATACCTTCTGTTTAATTTGGTATCTTCAAAATTTTTAAATTTTACAATAAAGTAACTACCCCCATCCTTGTAATTATTAATTGTAAATACCATTGCAATATAAAGTTTTAAAAAAATATTAAAATAAAATGAAAACCTAAGAGCGGGTATATCATGCTCTTTCGGCAGGCAATATACGATTTCTGTTGGTACCCTCTGTTGGTAACCTCGATACAGGTTATTCCTAGTGAGGTGGTAAACCACAAACTATTATTTCTGAATCTCTTTCCGAGTTAGGTAAATTAAAAAACTGTTTAATTAATTATGAAATATTAGGCTAAGAGAATGTTTTTGTAATTAAATGTATTTTTTATGGACTTAAATAAATAAATAAAAAAAAAATAAATAAAAAGTTTGCTTTTCTTCGTGAATAGGAACTTAGTTCAACCGAACGACACAGAGCGATACGTTAGAACGGAATATGAAATGAGCTATGGTCGATTTTCCCTCACCAAAACTACCTGTCGAACTGATAGATGGACGAATAAGTTTGAACATATTTCCTGCGGTGTTAGATTTAGCTGCTTTATTTTCGATGGATAGTTTTAATGCGGAAAAGTGATAATCGTTCATTTCACATTCCGCTCTGACCTACTGCTCTCTCTCGTTCACATGAACTAAATTCCGAGTTTGAATAAAGCAGTTGAATTAAGACCGCACGGTTGTGTTCAAACTTATTCGGACGGCTGTATGTTTGACAGGTAGTTTTGAAGCGGGAAAAATCGACGAACATTTCATTGCATATTCCGCTCCAACGGTTTGCTCTGTCTCGTTCACTTGAACTAATTTCAGTTTTATTTCACGAAGAAACGCAATGGGGCCCATTGATTATATATAGTATTAGATTGCTTAGCTCCATAGGACATTTTGGCAACCCATTTTTAACGGCGAAATGCAGATGGCGCTGGTAGCATTGACGGCGAAGGTAACAGACATTTATTTGGCCATCTATAGTAACATTGATAATGAATGGTTTTTTTTTAAATAATTGACCGATTGATTATAAAAACCCATTAAATGAACCATTGATAACAATAACAACATTCAATAATTAGTGACATCTATCGCATTTTTATTTAGAATAGACTGCCATCAATATATGGCATTCACTCTAGATACACTAATTCTAAAACCTGCATACCACATTAAAAAAATACATATTTATAAAAATTAAAAGATTTCGTTATTTTATACCGTATAGGCGTGTTTAAATAGGCCTCCATATTGTTATGCCATGAAAGTAACCATATTAATAAACGAAATAATAAATTTTGAGGAATAGGAGTGCCATCTATACGTTGCGTTTCGTAGTAAAATACTGGATTCCATATTGCAGTAAGTCGTTTCTAATTTTTAATTTATGTTTTATTTTATTTTATTCTGGAACTAAACATAACTATATACAATATATTAAAATGCACAATTAAAAGCTACAATAGTCTATAAATGTGATCTCGAATAGTAAATGTTAACTAAAACGTACGTTATATTATAATTTATTTTCGCTGTGGAATAGTGGGAGTCAGGATTTGAAATAGGAAAGGATTTAGATTCGGGATGGATAAATATGTTATGTATCTATATAAATAATAGGTATGACTTATAATTATCATAATAAATATATTTAAGATAAATTATGTACCTCAACAGTATAAAATTAAACATAATAGGTACAAATGTCTTGTACATATTATATTTCATTTAGACTCATTTTTTTAATACAATATATGTATATTCAATGATGTGACTAAGACCAACCTGTGAACAGACCGAAATCGCGATTCGGCGCAAACGGACACTGCGTGTGTAGCTTGCGGTACATTTTGAGCTTGAAGTGTTTCATTTATTTTTATTATTTTATATCATAGTAATACACAGTACGTTGCAAGCCTTTCTGAATTTAAAAATACAAAATAGTATTCGAAAAACGATTTTAAATATTTCGATTGTTGAGAGCCTCTTAGTCAAGTTTGCATTTCTTTAAAAGGAAAGTCTCTGGGGGACCCATTGGTTCTTTGGCCATTTTGCTGTTGCTTTGGCCATTTTTACTTAAAACTTCATTTATACATACACTACATATTCTAAAATTCTAAAAAAATGAACAAACTAATGAGAGTTGCTTCATGATCAGTGATAGTGGTTATGTGATAGTTTTAGAATTATATTTATTTCGTATATTAAGTACTTTATTTTAGATATGGTACGAAATTCATGGAAGTAATTAATTAAATGCTGGCCTATTATATCGATAATTAAATAAAATATGCAATTATTTATAATAACTATCTGGATAATTATATTAAGATTCATGTAAAATGAAATTTAGATTTTTTTTTCATGTCTAGTATATAAATTCTTTTTTTTTATATATAGCGATTTGGTTGTTACACAGACCTATTATAAATAATGAAAAGAATATTGTCTAGACACCGTTAGGCTAACAGGTCGATGTCCATGATATTATGCTTGTAATAATAAATTTCCGTTACCCACAGTTTTATATCATTATCTGAATCGCTGTCATGATAACAATATGTCCCGTTAATATTGATACTTTTATTTTATAAGATGGAGCCTGAGGGCCCTTTAACACGCCGTTAGGATTTTTTGACATACATTCAATGGATCCTAAATATCACCTTGTCATCAGTAGCATAAGTCACAAAATATATATTATATGGAGTTAATGCGAGCTATGCAAACGCGATTTTGGAGCGCATTGAATTTTATGTTCCTCCTCGCCCTGTTCGATCGCATCGACTATTTCATCTCAAAATGCATTTCTATACAGAGCGTGTCATAGATATAATACAGACGTGGGGAGACAGAAGTGGGGACATATTACACTCACCTAAAACCTCTTACAAGAATTCAATAAAAAAATCTAGAGTCTATCTAGATTATCACAAAACATTTAAACATATTATATATCATTTAATCTAGTTAATGGACATAATTTTATCTTAAGTATATTCAATATAATACCTACATATCATACTTAAAATTATATACAAATATATTTATATACATAATAATTTTTTAATCTATTTTGTCTATTGAATGAACGAATGAATGAATGAAAATCTCTTTATTGTACAATAAGAATAAGGTACAATGGCGGACTTATTGCTACATAACAATATCTTCCAGTCAGCCAACGTCTCTTTCTTTCACCTCACTTCCCATCCTGATTCCCCCCATTCTCAAGCGGAAACAATATAAAGTTATATTGCGTTCATTTTGTATACATTATGTATTCGGAATCATATTAATGGATTTTTGTCACTTTTAAATACATTTTTATTGCATTGTATGTAGTTCTGTTTGGTTCCAGAATAAAATAAAATAAAATAAATTTAAGCATGCAGAAATATGGAAAAAAGAGTAAAAATGAAATTACAAACTAAAAATAAAAAGCGCGGAGTAAAAATAACTCAGGGTGGAATATTACAATTGTCAAAATCAATATAGTGATAACATATAAGGCTCACGGTTGTTTTTGCGAGTTTTAGGGGTATATTATATGATTGTGGATGTTTCTCCGCAGACTTCAGTTTGTCTCTGTAAGAAAACACAGCTGTAAGGCACTCTGAAATCAGCAAGGTTGTGAAAAGAGACTCGACGTAATAGTTCACCATGATTTCATCGTTTTCATATGTCTTACGTCATTATACCCTGGCGACGCGATAAAGCAAAAACTTACACAATACTCAAGGTATTGGTTATAAAGGGTATTAGATTGCTCATTGACAACCATTCTGCCCGGCGACATGCAGGTGGCGCTGATGGCATTGTTTGGTAAAACTAATAGCATTTTATTTTTGTAATCTATAATTACATTATTAATGAATGGTTTTTAATAAAGACTGATTGATTGTAAAGCTAGATTTTGGGAGCTAATGGGCCTTTGCTGAGTTGGCCACGAAGTCCCATTTGTTCAGGGTCGGTCACACTCACGGGTCAACACCCATCCGCTGGCCTCCACGCAAGAAGCGCGAGCCCGGTTAGGACTCTGGCCTGAGGGCTAGTTTCCCCCAGGAGTCAACATTTTGGCGCTCCTGGACGGTCTGCGCACCGTGCGGCGAAAGCCAATCGATTGTGCATTCTGACTAACATTCGGGGGAGTCTGGAAACAGTACTGTTTTCTATAGAGCGGGGGTGGTTGTTGATCTTACGGCGACTGCTATTGAAACCACCATCGACTACCCGATTCCGGGTAAACAGCCGGGCAAAGGATGTAGTGGTCCGCGATAGATTCGGTTGACACCGTTACATAAAGGAGAGGACCGCGCAAGCGAACTCGAACTCGTAACCAGTCGGGAGACCGGAGTAATATGGTCGCAACTGTAGGTAAGGGCGCGAGTGTTGGCCCGCTAAGTAACATACCTGGCTATCTCGCGGATAACGCGTTGGCTTCTTACGGGCATGTGGCGCAGTTTGAAGGTGGACGGTGGATCGGTTGAACGATAAATTTCATTAAAACTTTCAGAGGTAACGGGTTCGCCCGTTGTAGTTGACAGCTCTAGTTGATTGATTGTAAAACCCATTATTTAACAAACTATAATAATAAAAACATACAATTATTATTGCCATCTATCGCAGTATTATGTAGGCAGTTTACATCGCAGAAATATTATGAAGAGATTGGAATATCATATATTAGTCTATTTGAACGTTAAAGCGCTTATTTATTATATATTGAAACCAGTACGCTAAATTAAAATAATATATGTACACTAAATTAATATATAATTATGTTATTAATTTTAATATAATGACAGCCGGGATTTTAAAAATCGCTCGTTATTATATTACTGTTTTATTTTGGCGTGTTTAGAACGCCATCTATTGGGCAACTTTAAATTTAAAGAGATGATTAATCAATGTTTGGAACTATGAGTAGTAAAATCCTAGCATTCAAGCATTTATCCTAAAATCCCAAAATTCAACAATATAATCAATGCTCAAGGGTTAATAAAAAATACGAACAATATTTTTTTCAAAACCTATTCGTTTTTACTTTATTAATTAGACGTACAATATAATTATCTTAATACCCTGTATTATCTAATTTTTTACATTTACTTCGATGTTCTAATCTATATACATTTCACTGTCTATATCGTGTCTGCCCTCGCTGCGTTTGTGATCTACGCTTTCCAGGTCTCGTCTGCACGAGTCCAGGTTCTTCGTAAGGGTGGTCGTTAATCCTCAGCAGGTATTCCACAAGCCTCTGGATTATTGGAGGCACTTCAGGTATGTCGTTTCCTTCTGCGACGTAACCTTCGATTCCTGCATGGTATGACCTGCTTATGGTATCGCCATCAGGCGTGATGTAAAGCGACTGACCTTCAACGTGCTGACCGACATTTCCATCTGGAGCGACTTCTAAACGGCCGCTTTGTTCGGCTAGGATACCGTTTGACGTTTCGAAGGCGTATTTGTAGCTTCCGTCCAGGTTAATTTCGTTGTGCTCTCGTATTGTAAGGGCGTCGCTCTCGCTTTCAGAATCATTTACATTACCCTTTCGGGGTGACGCTTTGGTGAGTGAGAGAAGTGCAATGACTGGTATCTGAAATTGAAAGAAAATTAGTTATGAGATGGATTTAAAAAATATATAACTTCTTGGCCATTTATCGGCATCATTTTAGGAACATATTGAGATGTCAACCACAACGGGCGAACCCGTCACCGCAGGACGTTTTAACGATTCATCGTTCTATCGACCGTGCAGTGAGCGTAGAAGACTTTGGACATAACAAATCCGACGTCTAGCTACTCCACAACCCGTTAGAGTCCAACGCCTTACCGCGAGTAGCCAGGTATGTTACCTGGCGGGCGGCACTCGCGCCCTAACTACCAATTGTGACCAGATTTCTCCGGTCTCTCGATTGGTTCCGAGTTCGAGGTCGCTTGCGCGGTCCTCTCCCTTACGAAGCGGTGAAACGGAGTATACCGAATCTATCGCGGACCAAGGCGTCCTTTGCCCGACTCTGAACCGGGATCGGATGGCCAATGGTCATTTCAAGAGCAGTCGCCGTAAGGTAGACAACTACCCATTTTAGGAACAGACCATCCGATATCCTCCTGCAAAGTTAAATCTGATTATAATATGGTCAAGTTCGCCCACAACCTCACTGATGATGCCAGGGGTAGCCAACTTTTTTTTTGCAGTTTGGGCCATAAGATCCACTGTGTTTCCTGGTGGGTCAATACTACGATTCAGCTCCTATTTAGTATGCTCCTCGTGTGGAGGACTACCCCGGGTAGGATTCTCGCATCTCAGGCCTCGCGCCTGGCAGATCGGTCTCCCTTAGAGGAATGCCTCCCGTCGCTACTGGACGGTTTCCGCACCGTACGGCATCAGCCAATCGGTTATGCATTCTGACTAGTTACTATAGGAGTTTGGAAACTATTTAAATATACTGTCTCCTACGCAGCTGGGGTGGATGTTGAACTGTCGTCAACTACTCTTGAAACGACCTATTGGCTACCTGATCTTGAACTCAGAGCCGGGCAAAAGATGCCATTGGTCTGCGATAGATTCAAACTGAATCGCCGCTGAATATACGGAAGGTAGAGGTCTCGGACCGGTAACCAGTCAGGAGGTTTGAGGTATCTTTATGGTTAATTTCAGATGGAGATATACTTTCAAAACTGCTATACAGGGGGAGAGGCTGCCTGCTGGGTACCTTTCCTGGTGCGCACCACTATGCCATCGGGCCGTGATTACTAGAACGTAAGATATAAAACTATAAATGCACGTTGCGCTCATTTGTAGTGTTTGTTCCATACACATAGATGCGTGCTGTTACTGCCACGATGGAACTCATTTTCGAATTTGTCACTTTTCCATGATTGTTCAAACGAACAAATCCGAGAAATAACAAAGTACGGAAAGTCAATCCTATAACTGATTTAAAAAAAGAAACAACTTTGCTTCGAAATAAAATCATTCGAGTTTATACTTCCAACTCCAACCGAAATTATCCAAGTTAAAAGAGGCCATTGTGAATAAACGCCAATTACATAAGTAAGAACTTAATAATAAATCACATTAACTACCGTAATATCTTAATTATTAAGCAATGTAAAGGGCTCCTTAGACGATCAAGTGTGCTTGTCAAGCATCGCGTTGCGGGCTGGGAGAGGATAGTAAACCGCAGGAATAATGCAAATATTTTTTTCAAATGTTTATCAAAAATGCCTAATTTTTGTGGTTTATACCAGCTAATCACGTTAATTAGACGTAATTGATTGATGAATGATGTGACTCCCTGATATAAAACTACAAAATTAGGCATTTTAAGTAAACATTTTTTAAAAATATTTGCATGTTTCTTGCGGTTTACGATCCCTGCCCAGCCCGAGACTCAATGCTTGACAAGCATGCTTGATCGTCTAAGGCCCCTAAGACTTACTATAATAGCCCTCATGTTAAAGTTGTGATACTGAACTGACGATATTTGATATTTAATTTGATATTTATAGCTATTAATCTGTCAATTTCATTAAAATCGCCGCTTTAAGGAAAGAAATCATATTCCTCATTCCGAGTAAAACCTTTTTAAATAATGGTAGGAAATCATGTGACCGGTCAGGGAAAACTATACTACAGTTGATATATGTAAGCAATGCCTCAACCAGGGCCTTCACAAAAATAAGAATATATATTTTATTTAAGTCTTGGTATAAGTACAAGTAGGTACAAGAATACAGCGCCGGATTAAGGGAGGAGACTTGGTAAAAAAAGCCAAAAATAACCTATTTTCCTTGTTTTGTTTTAAAACCTTAAGTAGAAATCTATTCATGAATATTTTACATCATTTTGTTTGACTATTGAAAGATTTAAAAAAAAATATTAGTCTAAAAACCTATTTTTGAGATGTTGAATTGCAAATTGCAGAAATTACGGTATCTGCTTGCGCCGATAATAGCGAGTGTAATTTTGTCTGACACAAAAATATAAAGTAACGTAATATGTATTTCGTATATAAACTAAAAAATAACTAAAAGTTGTAATTTTTTAACTTTTCCAGAATTTAAAGGAATAAAATCGATTTTCGCACAACAATTCTGTGTTTTAACTAGTAAAAAATAAACAAAAATAAATGTTACCTTATTTTTTTGTTCATATAGAAGAAATTTTTTTTTTGGAGCAACTCGATCCGTCAAGTTGTTTTTTTATCACCGGCGCAAAACTGAAAAATAAGGTTTAGAGAAAGACTCGTTTAGAGTTTTCTTTAAAGAAAAGTAGTATTTTTTTAATACTTTCAGCAATCTGAGACTAATCAGCTATTCAAGGGGTAAAATGTTGATGCTTTGATTTCAACTTTAGGAAAAATAAAAAAAATAAAAAAAAACATTTCTTTTTTGCCTTTTAAACCTGTATCTCCCCTAAAACAAGTGCGAAGACTGTAGTAAAGGTTGGCAAAAGGTCTTTGGTTTAATTTAGAATATGAAATAAAACGCAATTTTAAAAAATATTTTTTCTCAAAAATATGCCAATTTAGGAAAAATACTAGTCAAATCCATCCTTAGCTTTGGGATCATAGGGCGAGGGGATGCGGCGAATAGTCACAAAGAGCAGTTGATCAATGCCAAGAAATTTAAAATGAAAATTATAAAGAGAAATACTAAAAACAGATATTTTTGAGAAAATTATTATTCAGCACCCCTTGATACAATGATCATGTCTGCTAGTGTTAAAGTATGTCTAACCTTTCGTGTTTTCGGTATCAATTTCTTTTTAATTTGATATTGAAATTATAATCTCTCTTCATAATGTATCTCTGTTAGCATTTATTATATCTATTATTGCGTCAGCATTTCGCACTTAATGACAAAAAGCACTTGGTAGACGAGTCCTTGGACACTACGAGGATAAGTTTCTATATCAGTTTCTATATATATATATATATTTTAATATACAGTTAAACCTTGTCATCTAGCTTAATATGGATATGTCTGGTCGATAAAGGAATTGATTATGTTGCTCAATGCAATACTACAATTTGGCAGAAAGGATTTTACTACGATAAGCAACGCGTAGATGGCACTCTTAGTACGAAAAATTGATTAATATTCTGTTAGGTTCGATATGGCGGCGTTCGTGGTATAAAAATATGGCGGCGAACTTAAGATGGACCTCTATACACACCTATGCGGTATCCCAGTTCGAAATAAAATAATAATATTAAACGAATTTTTGTCAATCTGGAAATGGTCTTAATCGCCTCAGGGGCTTCAAAATAATTATTTCCGTCTTCACCTCGAACAAAAAAAAAATGTGCATTTACAACACTTTCCCTCATGGTCAGTTAGTTGGTGGGCCGGGAAAGTAATACCACACGGGAAAAAATATGCGCTAAATTCTAATGTTTCTTTTAGGGAAATTTAATTATTGCCTTATAAACACGGAATGCATCTATCAGCATATATTACAAGGCACTATGTAAGTTACAGTGGACGATTATGTATATTATGATTCCTCATTCAATTTCGTAACGAGTCAAGGATCTTTTTATTACTTTGCGGTAACAACCAAAACAGACCGTGTATCTATGCAAATATTTTCTATGCGTTCCTCTGCTTAACTTCTTCTTGACTCGATAATTTATTACTGTAGCAGTTATTACTTCATGAGTCATTCAGTTAACTAGTATGTATGTAAATAATATAAACCGCTGCTCTAATTTGTTCAGCGACAGTCTAAATTTGAATTTAAAATAGACATCACATCAATCCGAGATTTTTAATGATGTAAGTTATGTACAAATATTTTAAATATCGGTTTCAGCAAATCAATCGAGCTTAGAATGTAGTGCCGGCTGTGGGTTATTCGAATATCGTAAGATCAATTCAGTGAGTATGAACCCTTTTACATAAGTAACTAGCTGCGCCCCGCGGTTTCACCCGCGTGTTGATGAAAAATTGTGATAATGATGATAGAAAACTATATATCTTTAGTTTCATTAAAATCCATTCAGTAGTTTTTTCGTGAAAGAGTAACAAACATCCATACATACATTCTTACAAACTTTCGCGTTTATAATAGTAGTAGGATATTGGTAGGTATTAAGATGCTGATATAATAATTAAAAAACCGTATTATATTAGATAAATAATTTGCTTGATAAACTATTATACATTCGCGGTAACTTGGTTTATCGTGACTGAAACCTACTTGTTTATTAGGTCTTTGCCTATACATTTTCCATTTTACATAGGAAATTTAAGGGGGCTTTAGTCGCGGAGTGGGACTCTAAAGTCGGCACGGTTTAAAACGTCGCTTTTTCAATTTACGTATTTTTTCGATTAGATTACGAGACAATATATAATTTGAGTGAGTATTAACTTTAATTTCAACTACACCACACTATGTGATCATATTTCTAATCTTGTTTTTACTCTTTCCTTTTCTTATTTCTACTAAATTGCGTTTATATATGTATCCTGTATAATATTATGTATTTGAACAACCATTTGCATACTACACTATCATATATTAAGTTCAATCACATTAATATTTTTTCACAAAATACCCTATCAAGGAAGTTTTCCGAAGATGATAATATGATAGTACCCAGAAGGTATACTACTTTTGGTCAGCGAACGCCCCCAAAGTTTTTCATTGCCCCAAGGTTTTTCAATGCTCTTCCTGGCGACATAAAATCAGCACAAAATAAGACCTACTTTAAAAGGCTGCTTAGAAACTGACTTGTAAAAGAGGGAAGACAAGGAATTTTAAAAATACTAGACATTATAATCTAACCCGGACATTTGAATATTTTGAATCTTATATTGTATTATTATATTATTACTATTATTTTATTTATTATTATTATTATTTTGTTTTAACTTATATTACGAGATAATTTTATTTAGTTTTAACACTATTTTATCTTAGTAATAAGTAAAATACAGGACTATTTTGTTTAAATTCTTATTCTAATTTTTACTATATTAAATTGTTTTGTTTTTTTGTTTTTTTCTGATTTGAATTTATTTGCTGTGATTTTAATTTTCCAATTCTAACTTTAATTTAATTATTTAATTTAAGTATTTAGTCATTTTTAATATTGTTTTGCAATTCCATTATTTTGTGCATACATGGAATATATGCCATTTTTATAAACACGGTATTTGTGCAAGCACATTCAAAAATAAATGTTTACCTTAGAACAGGTCCCGGCCTAGTTATGTGACGTTGCCACTAGACTATCCGATGTATTCTTTTTTCTGCTTTTGATTCAATTTTGAAAGTATTTCTATGCATAATTCCTACGCTGAAATTGTTTACTGTTATTTTTAATACTTGCATCACTTATATAAAAATAAAAATAAAAAATACAACAATTTGAAAACTATGATGATGACTAACTGGATTTGTTAAAAAACAAAACGTTTCGAGATAATATTGTAATTTGGTGGATCTAAAACCTAATTTTATTATTTCTTTGTGTATGTATCCTCATTTAACTTTTTGCAATTTTAATTATATTATTATTTTGATTATGGCGACGACTTTCCTCGTCGATTTGATATTTGTCTTTTTATTTTATCATTAATTTAATTGCGTTTTTTAATAAATTCTGCTTAATTCTTTTTATTTATTTATTTATTTAATACTTGTACAAGAAAAATTGTAACATTGTCACCGATAAGTTAATTGTTACATTGTTACCAATGAGTTACTATTCTATTGACTTAGCTAATAGTTATGATAAATAGATTTCAAAACCACTTGAGTGGCTGATTTAAAGATTTTATGTTGTTAGGTATTTTACGTTGTTAGGATTTTATGCTGTTCTAGTATTTGATAGTATATCATTTATTTTATTTTACTTGTATTTGATAGTAGTATTTCTTCATCAGTACGGAACCGCTTTTCCGGATGGCGCAAGACCGACAGAAGTATTTAGAGCTAACGGCCAACCTCCAGTAATGGAGAGGCACTTGGAGAAGAAGAAGAAGTATTAGATACTTTAAAAAAAAAGGGTCCTTTTTATTAATTTCAGTTCTAACACTAGGTATATATTTTATGGCTTTTTATAATTATCCTGGTATGCACTTCGCTTCTTACTGTACATTATCTGTTATTTTTTATAAATTTACAGCATTCAAGAATGTAAATGGAAATATCCGAGCAATAACGAATGAGAAAAACACAAACGAATAACTGATATTTAGGAAAAAATACGAGTTAAAAAATAGAGTTTTGAGATATGGCAGCACCAGTGTAGATTTTAATTGTGCACGTGCTCATAAAGTTTCGTCATACGATTGCTATACGGGTTGTTTACTTGAAAAGAAATATTCAATTTATAAAATCATTGGTTTCAAAATTCATTTCGGCCAAAATGGAATAAAATCGTGCGATGATTTGCTATGACTTACGAAGTGAGCTAAGTCAACAACAGTATGCCGATCAACTCGTTTTTTCATTTGGTGATAAGGCACCATCCTGGCCCACCGTGTTTCGCCAATCGTGCGTTTTCCGTACCCAATCATGGTCGTACTTCGCTCCATGACGAATTTCGTAAAGGTCGTCCAAAATCGGTTTTTGTTCCACAAAGCATCGCTGCTATGCGCGAACTTATAATACAAGATCGGCATGTGGCATACCGAGAGATTGATGAATGTGTAAGCATCAGTTTCACTCCCATACATTCAATATTTCATGAACATTAGCAGCATAATTTGAAAATCGCTCAAAAAAAGGCGTGTGGGCAAAGAAATGTTGAAAGAATAATATTAATTAAAAGAATGTTTGGAAATATTTGTGGTTTAGGCATTTATCCATCTGAATACATATACAACATATATTCGTAATGTAGGTATTCAATCAGACCTTTGATATGATATTAAAAACAATATATTTAACTTAATTTATTAACAATTGGACATATAGACAATTATTTATTTGACGCTTAGGCAGTTTAACTTACGACACTTGCGGTGACATAACGATTCTAACAATACCACACACTTCTAAATTGGTGCAAGGGTTTAAGGGTCATAGTAAAAAAAAATGGAAAACATGCATATATTTTGTTGGGCAGTCGTGTAAAAAGTAGATCGCGGTGTTTCTAAAGACGTCTATCGTAACAAGCGACGATTCATGGAAACTAAACGGCAGTCGACTGTATGGGTCTTTCAAGACGAACCAAAAACAAAACAAAAATCGCCACTTAGGACTGCGAAGCAAATCGTGGCTTGTTTCTTCAGTATAAATGGTTATATCGCAACTGTGCCTATAGAGGAACGTCGCACGGATAATTCTGAATGGTTCATTATCAAATGTTTGTCAGAAGTGCAGAGAAATGAGGAAAACCAATCACCAAAGTCGGATCATTCCCCACTACGACAATGCGAGCTCTCACGCATCATCGGCACACACAAGTGACTTTTGAGCTCCATACATACAATACAGCTCTGACTTGGCACCCATTGACTTCTTATTATTCCCGCACATCAAAAATAAGTTGCAAGATCAACCTTTTTCGACGCGCGAAGCAGTTGAGGCTTTCAAAACGCATGTTTTGGAGTTACCTCATTCAACGTTTTTTATTTACCTCATTCGGTTCAGACGCATGCAAAAGTGTATTGGCCATTTTCGGTTACAATAATGTATTTTCCTTGTCTGTCACAAAACTTTAGTAGCATTCCTCGTATAATAGGTATTATATGTGTCGATCGGCATGCGGCTACTGAATATTTTGTGTTTTTTTCACGGTTTCCAAAATCTGTCTATTGAGAAAACACGATACATATATTCAGGAAGGATTCAGATCAATGAATAAGTAAAAAGTTAACTTGAAAAAAGCTATTTTTGTTTAATACATAAATTAATTTTCTTTATAAGTGACTACATTACATGGTAATGCTTATTAATATATACGGAATAAGTCACACATAAATATATTATTTAGATAATACATACTTTTCAACATTTACTAAATTTGGCGAAACAGAAAGAACAAGACATGTAAAATTTACAATATGTATATTTTTAGTTATACAGTTTTCATATTAAAAAAAAACGCTATTTTAATGTATTGAATTTATATGGGGAAAATATCTGTAAATCAATATATAAAGCACTATGATGGAATGACAAAAGAAATTGTGATTTTTTTGATACCGGCATCCTTGAATTGGGTGAATCGGTACGATCAAATGAGCAACTTTAAAAAAAAAGTTTGGGACTAGTCTACCATAAAATTTGCAAATCGCTTGTTACATTAACGATATCCACTTTGAAGGAGGTTTTGAACATTTCCTATTTATGTGTGTCCTTTTTGAAATCAGCAGGCCGGTTTCCAAACTCAGTTTGATGTCGTACCCCTCAAATGTGAGACGTCCAATAATGGATGCCTAAGGCAAAATGTATACAAAATGTATATAAATTTATATAAATGTAAATATAAATTTAAATGTCTATAGTAATCCGCTCTATAGTAATGCTATAGCTCTATAGTAAACCCCGCTCTATGTAAATGTAAATGTAAATGTAAATATAAATTTATATACATTTTGCCGTAGGCAAACCCGAGCTAATCGCCATTCATTTGAGGGGTTAATGCAGTTTCATTTAATATTTTGCCAAACAAAATTTACTCCAGCTTCTTCTACTATTTTTTTTTGCAGTTTGGGAAATGATCGAATTTTCTTTTATCGACATGCTTAATAGTAGTAGTAGTAGTAGTAGATGGAGTGGTGGGCTTGTTTCCAGCCCTTGATGTCACCTAGATCTGTAAGGTCTTTTGTAACTACCCACTGTGTGATTAGGTCAGTGGTCAGCTAGTAGCCCGGTACTTCTTACCAGTCCAAGTAGGTCGCTGACCTTCAAGTTGGGCAGATCGCTGGGTTCGAGAAAGGCTCGTCCCAGTAAACTGTGTCTTTTGGCGGCGAGCCCTGGACAGCGACCAACAATGTGTATGCTGTCTTCAGGTTCCTCGCCACATATTCGGCAATCCTTGCTCTCAGTCAAACCAAGGTTGAATAGATGAGCTCTAAGGGTCGTGTGTCCGGTGAGGAGACCGATAATTACATGTTTAATAAATAATATAAGTTTAATTTAGAATGATTTAACATCTGAATACATATTGCGTATAAAAAAGTTTTTCCCTGTAAGCTTGTATTAAGCAGATTCAGTTCTGCTGTCAAATCAGTTTAAAACGCAAGATCTACAGTCCATTGGTTGTTGGAAAATTCTTGTATTGCCTTTTCTTCTGTGATTAGGTTACAAATTGTGCAACCTTGTATTTCTATTATCTCTGTTTCTTTTTAGCTGGCGCAAACAGCTGATTCGCTTTTGTATGTCAGAATTTTAAAGGTGTTTTTCTGATTTTTCAGTGATGCTTTTAATTTTTTTTTTCTTGTTGCCCCTCAAGACACCCAAATTTAGACGTCTGCTCTAAATAATAATGGCAATACAGGTTATATTCATTTACTACGGTAATACATTGGTCGACAGATTAAACACAATGGTTTACTTTAAATTCAATGAAGTAAATTTGGCCATGCTTCTTTAAAAACCAGTATTTCATTAAGGATCTTCCTTTTTTAGCAACCATCTTGGGTGAACAAAAATACAAAAATAAATTAATATTAAAATACCTATTTGATCTTCATAATTTCGTCCTAAATTAAAAATATTGCGTTATAAAAGTCACTACTTGTAATGACAGGAATAATATTATTAGAATGCTACGAGAAGGACACACAAATCCAGAACACATAAACATCAGATATCATCAATAAATAAAACTTGCTGAGAATTTAAACTACGACGACGACGTAGGTGAGTAGCATACAAGTAGCGTTAACGACAACCCTAACGAACAAGTAGCGTTATTGACGATTGTCGACAGAAGAGAGTAAGGTGCAGGTAGGGTCCTTCCCTTTCTCACCGTTCTCGTTCCCTTTAACACCGTTGCGTGGGGTGTACATGCTCCAGATATTCTGGAAACACTCACACCGATTAATTTCGAAGCCGAGATCAAAAGAGTAAAATATTTTTTTTCTTGAATTTAAAGTCTTCTTAATCTAAAATCGAAGACTGTCGCAGTTGTTTGATATTATAAACCAGGTTAGTGACAACACTTCAGTGTACGACAACTGACAACACTTCAACCTACACTAGACAACGGCCGTTGTAACATCGCCGAAACGCCGGGTGCTACCAAATCCACGCAGTAAAATCCGTTTTTATTTAATTTGATATTATAATGTTAAACAAACGCGATAACATATGAATTCATAAATTGGTCTTTACTATAAAATAATCTACAATAGTAAGGAAACGCTATATTGAACTACAATTTCGCCAAAACTGATTGAAACTCTGCTTGCGTCAACTCTGATTGCCCTTCCTACCAGAAATGATTATTTAAATTCATTAGATGAATCTGTTAATATTTATTACCGCATGTTACGGATGCGTCGACGACGACCAGTTTTCAGATGCTTCTGAATTTTCCTCTAAAGTTTTAATTGCATTCGAAAGCTACCTTAAATATAAAAACACAGGAGAATCTTAGTCATAATTAATTAAGATACACACTGAATGACTGCATATGTGCCGATATGAAGATTTTCGTAAGTTGCTACAAAAAGGAACGTGCGCTTCGTAAATTTATATTTTTTTAATATATCGTTTGTTTTTGTAGATACTTCTCTTCACGTTCGTCGTGATAAGCCAGGGGAGAAAGAAAATAAAGGAGCCGGAGGTGACAACTGAACCGATTGAAATCCTAGAATTAGAAATCTCGGAAGAACTAGACGGAAGCTATCATCACTCCTTCGAATCGGCTAACGGCATATCAATATCGGCAAAAGGAGAATTAGAGAAACAAAAGAATGGAGTAAAAGCTCAAAAGGTTGAAGGTAGGTCGAAGTACACTGCTCCAAACGGAAAAGTCATCAGCCTGTCATACAAAGCCGGTGTTCAGGGATATCAACCGAGAGGAAGCCACATACCTACGACGCCTCCACCACCAGCCCACGTTAGAGAGTTACTGAAGTACTTGGCGACTGCTCCGCCGTACGTAGAACCGAAATGGCAGGTCATCCCGCCGAAACCGAGAGGAAAACCTAGACCGCCTCCTCAAGTGGAACCCCCACCCAAAACCAAAGCCAAATCCAACACACCTTCATCGAGAGGAGGACGAGGGCCTGGCAAATACCAGCCACCTGTTTGGACCCCAGAACCAAAACGACCATCTCCCAGAGGAAGACCTACTCCGATACCATCAAGAAGGAAAACTTCAAGAAGAGGAGCAACAAGAAACAGGCACAGAAGATCCCAAAGCTAATCAAAACCTTAGTCAAAGAAATGTGATATTTAATTAATTATACTTGTTACGAACTGCTAGCTTTAATAATAAATGACAAATAAGACTTTTATTAAAATAAATAATGTAACATAAAACTTTTCTTTTTCTTTAACAAGAACATTTTACTGACGATAAATTGCCAAGGTTAATTCATCTACACTAATATTATAAAGAGGTAAAGTTTGTGAGGTTATAGGAAGTAATCTCTGGATCTATTGAACCGATTTTGAAAATTCTTTTACCAATAGAAAGCCACGTTATTTGTTATGTTAGGCTATATATTATTCCGAAAAATGAAAAGACTTTTTCGTGGTTGTCGGATTTCCAAAGTAAGTCGGAAAAAACGGTCGAACGAAAACGTTTCTAACTAACGCTGCCTTAACGATGATAGATATATGATTAAGTTCTAGAGAAAAGTTGTAAAGCTTGATAATAACAACAAAGAAATCAGCGACAGCATATATCTAACATTTATATTTAAGTAACAAAAAGTAGTATTTTATATTAAAAAAATAATTTAAATCGTTAGGTCATGTTTATTGGTCATATTATCAAAAATTATGAATTATTATCAAAATAAGTAAATTTATCGTCTCAAGTATTTAAAACAAAAGACTTTTCTCTTTAACTGCATATAATTTCACTTTTACTGCATAAATGGTTAAAGAGATAAGACACTCACAAATAAGACACTCACAAGAAGACACTCAAAAATAACGGTAATATAGCCAAATCGGCATGCAAATACATACATACATATGCAGTAAAAATATAACCCTTCTTTTGGCAGTCAGGAAATAAATCATAGCACTCAGTACTAACCAAACCACACTCATAATTTCATCACCAGTAAAAAGTTTTACCGCCCAACGAAGTGGGCACGGGTCAGCTAGTTGATTATATAGGGCAGTGTTTCCTAATTAGTGGTACGCGTACCCCCAGGGGTACGCGACGTTGCATCAAGGGCTACGCGTGGCAATCTCTTGACTGAAATAATTTAGTCAAAACAAAACAATTACGCAAACAACAATTGCTGAAATATAATTTGCACGACGCACCTTTACGAGAGCAGATTTTAGGCCATGATAAACTTTAAAACTGAACATCGTCACAGACTTCAAACTCGAAAACGAGATGAGACTGAAGCTGAATAAAAGTGCAAATAAAAACGTGTACATTTGACACATTAATCTAATTTTCCCCGTCATTAGATCTTTATTTTGAGGGTAATTATTGTTTAAATAAAAACTGATTTCATTATTATTTATCATTCCTGCAATAAGGGGTACGCGACTTTAAGGTCTTTCTTGAAGTGGTACGTAGGAAAAAGTAATTGGGAACCACTGATATAGATCAATAAATTGCTGAATGCCGCACTACTGTACTATTGTACTACGATTTAGCCGTCAATTGGACATGACGAAAATGTAATTACATTACATTACATTACATTTTCGTCATGTCCAATTGACGGCTAAAGACCGCTCTTGGACGTGTCAAAATAATTGGGTTATGTAGTAAGTTTCGTTACTACTCTTTACTGAACATACATAGTTAGTCAAGAATTAACTACTAGATTGTCAAACTATAAATATAAATAATCAAAATAGAAGCTTAATATTAGAAGCAGTTAGTGATTCGAAAAGATACGTAGTAAAATTATTTATCGTAATATTCAAATTGTCAGTAAAATGTTAAATAATCAAATTAAATCTACGTTATGCATTTTAAACTAAAAGTACAGATATAAGACCATATAAAATAATCAGACAATAAGGCTCTACTTTTTTAAGTAATTTAAATGGGCACAATATTTGAAAAATCATGGCCCTCAAATTCGGCCATATTATAGAAAGGGTGACCTATCAGCATCTCCTTGATGTTTATTTTAAATTTTATGACCTCCAGCTGTTTAAATTTTGTAGGGAGTAGATTATAGAATTTAATGCTAAGGTACAAGTAGCTTTTCTGTACTTTTGCCAGTCGTATTCGGGGTACGCATAAAAGGGAGCTACCGCGGGTATGATGCGAGTGAATGTCTGCATTAATTGGTGTTTCTGTTAGGTGCTGTCTAGCATACATTAAACATTGGTATATGAACGCCGAATACATAGTCATTACCCTTGCCTTGATGAAATATTCTTTGCATGAGGTCCTAGTCGTTACCTGATACATGCTGCGCAGTGCTCTCTTTTGCAATCTTCTCTCTCTCTCTATTAATCTTCTCTTATGTTCAGTAGCCCACTATACGGTATTCTAAACATGCATATACGGTATCCAATTAAACAATAATATTGTCAGGAAACAGATAACATATTACCAGATATATTAAAATATTTCACGAATTTTCAGGGTGTAGGTACAAGTATTTCAAAAAATCAAAAAAAAAATTGGTTGTCACCCCAAAATTTTCCCGGCAATTAGCCGAGGATATCATCTCATTCATTGAAATTCGAATTGTAAACGCGCGTCGCCGTAAAATTTGCCGTTAAACATTCGATTTCCGAACCAGCGACACAACTCAATTAAGATCCAAATTTCAAACGTGCGTCGCGCGTTTGATATCGCGCAATGCCGTAAATTTAAATATTGGTTTCCCCCATCAATTTTCATCATATATGTCATATTATACATGTCAAGTTTTGTGAAAATTGTTTAAATAGATTTTGTATAATTTGATAAGGTATAAATATTCCTGTGGTCCATAAAGATGCACAGTTACAACTTATTCCAAAATTTGATTATTTTGTTATTTAACTAAGAAATCATGCGTACTAATGGACATACTTAAATAAAAAGAATGAAAAAATTGACATAAGTATTTTATTTATTTAATTAAAATCCTCAGAGCTCGTTGCTGTTTTGCAATATTTAAATAAAAAGTTATGGTATATTTGTAAACAATATTTTTTTTGCTAATTAAAATACTGATGTCTCAATAAAATGAAAAAAATAATTAAATAATTCATAAATTGTTCGCATTCGGTAATTTATAAAATGATTTTTAAAATTGTGGGACACATATGTCCCATGGTCCTTAGATGGTTAAAAAAATGAATTTACGGAACAGCATCTGTCTCCACCGGTAACCATTCATTTAATATTAATGAATAAAAAAAAGAACAATTCATATAATAAAATAGATAACAAGTAGATAAAACACCAATTTTAGGGGGAAATATATAAATTAACTAGCCTAACATAGCATTACTTTGAAATTACCACAAAACCCAATCAAAGGTGAAACTCAACAAATCTGTCCTGGAAGAACTCGGCATCCAAGTGAGGCTCTCCACCGTATGCATGAGAAAGGTCCTGCAGTTCTTCGGTCATGTTGCCAGGAGAAACCCAGAGAATCTGGAGAAAATGCTTTCCGGGTGTCAAGTGGAGGGAAGAAGAAGCAGAGGCAGATCACCGGCTAGATGGAACGACCTCATCAAAAAAGTTACAAAAGGGTCAATACAATCTGCGACCTGCCATGCAGAAGACAGGTCGAAGTGGAGGAGCCTCGTAGGCAAACTGTTGTCTAGTGGCCACGATCCTCAGTAATGAGGGAACGACGGATAAGAAGAAGAGAAACATGTTTTATTTTAATAAAGTTAACATACAAGATAAAGAAATTATGATACATTGTATGCAGTAATTGGCTATATCTGGGTTTGTTTTAACCTTTTAGTTTGGATAATTTGAATGAGTAAATGGTCCTCAAACTTAGCTCTTTTTCTTCGAATAGGCTTTTAGTTGATTACGTGCACTAATATATTAACAAATAATTAGATATCACATAAAAATATTCAACACAGTATTAAAATCACATTTTTTTAATATACGCTGGTATTTTTATTAAAAACGTTATTAATTTCTTAATCTATACGTCACAAAATGTAAGATCTACTATTTTTTTTTCAATAAAAAAACATTCTTTATTTCTTCAAAAAAATATTAATAATTATAATAATAATAAAACCCCAAGTAACATTTCAGGTTCTAAAAAGGTTTTGAGCAGGTTCTAGAACCTTTCCAGGACAACGCGAGATTCTGGACATCTCGTCATGACAACGTTAAAATGACCTTATTAAACCGTTCTGTAGCCTAAAAGGGCCCGACCTACAGAACCTCCGCATAACGTTTTGGGCCTTATGATTTCAGGAGCAATTAGCAAATCCCAAAAACTAATTATAACTCTCTCAGAACCTGTAAGGTCTTGCAAAGACTACTCAGGACTAACGTATAAGCCTTGAATAAGCCCGGATTTGGCATTGAAATAATCTTGTTAGCTAGATTCAAGCTTTGAAAAAGTCATAAGAGATTACGAAAATACAAAGTAGGTCTCCTTGGGCTTGTTAAAGTTAGATTAGGTTTGCTTTGGTTCTGAATATAGTTTGCACTTTATCCTGACATTGGATAATAAAATGGAAGATGACTTATGAATATAACATGGCGATTTACTATTTCGTACACAAATTGTTACAGATAATGCTGTTATTGCCTGTTGTTATGTCAATTTCATTGCGACGGTTAGTTTATTGATGAAATGTGCCATAATACCTCTGTAGAATTCACGGGCCCTCCCAATAACATGATTTAATATGCTTTAGGTATTATAAACTATTAATGGTTTTTTAAAATTATATGTGAAAAAAGGTCAAACGCTTTGAACTATTTTCCAAATACAAAAGTGTAACACCGAAATGAAATTCAAGCCTTACTTTAATAAGAAAATGTAATTATACTTATAATAAATTAACATTCCAAATACCGAAAAATGGCGGACTTTGTTCGAGAACCTGATAGTTTGGGATTTAACAAATTTATGACAAACAAGCCCTAGCCCAAGTCCTTTTGGACTTCAAAATGCTCAAAAGGAATTTCAATATGCTAAACTAAGAACAACTGGTATATTTAAGGGCTAAATCAGGGCTTTCTGGTAAGACCAAGGTTTAATTAGTTTTTGTATATTCAAATTGGCTTTGTTTCAGGGCTTATTAGTCTGCGATAAGCCAGATTGGTCAAATAAACAACTTTTTGCGGCCCAGCATTCAGTCACAGTCCAAAGCGTGCTTGTCTAAACTGCGTGCGGATAACACTGAGAAAATAGTGATTTTGTACATACCTACAGGATGTTCACTTACGTACGGATTTATTGAACAAGTTGAGTACCTACCTAAGGTTTTAAAGCTAATTACGATGAATCTATACATTACAATTAGATCATCATCCTGTTTTAAATCTAGTTACGAACACAAGATATTAAGTAGTAAAATATAAAAAAACTGCAATACTAGATCCAAAAATTAATGCTATTTTATTGAATATGTAATAAACTCAAAAACTACGTACCTACGGTAAAATTTATTGTGACATAAAATAGTTAAGTGGAAGTAAAAAAACTGGTCAAGTGGAAGCCTGTATGGAGAGGGTTCTGTACCATTCACTTTTCCATGAGAACTATAGGACTTTTGTTTACGTTTTCATGTAAACTATAAGAGAGTCCCTATATTATTATTTTTTTTAAATTTTAGTCAGTAGTTTCGGAGATAAGAAGGGGGGGGGGGGATGCTCGATTTTGGTATTCTCTTGATATCTTTTTAAATATGTAATTTAAAATAATAAAATATTATATGTGTATTCCTTATAACGAGCCCTTCCCATTGATATGTAACACGTTGCACTTATTATTCTTAAATTTTCTGATTTGTCCTCTAAAATTGACCCCCAAAATCGAAATTCGGTTAAGTAGCAGTAGGAGATGTTGTTTTTAGTAGATGCGGAGAAAATAAGCTGTGACAAACAGACAGACAGAGATACACGAGAGAGACAGAGAGTCACCAACACAACCTACCTGCTTTTTAGGTAGATTCCTTAAAATATACCTATTGCAATGGGTCGTGTGTTAGCAACTGATGAAAATTTCATCATATCTTCGTCGATTAAGACTGCCAGACCCTAAAACCACCCTTCGTTCCTATACGGGATAGAACACTTCCAATGAAACAAGATAGAGGTCGAATTTCTAAACCGATCAAAATGAAACAACACAAAAATGTATTGGCCCAATACCTTGGATAAGTTCGTAGAAGAACGAGATCCGCCATCTTGTTTCAAAATAGCGGTCGCTCAAATTTGAAAAAAATAACATATATTAAGAATCATAGATCCAAACGAACCATAGATCCAAGGAAAGCTCTTGTTAACACCTACATTTTATTTCAAACTATTTTTCAATCCGCTCTCTCGTTTTAAAAGGGCGGCCGCTCAAACACCGGTAAAATTTTCGCGTTTAGTTATGAGAGCCATTGTTTATGACACACATGTGTAAAATGCCTGAGTATTTATGCTTTATGTATTTTTGTAACATGTATATATCAAATAATACATGTATCTCTTCCCTCGACGAAGCACCCCGCAGTGCATCGGTAAATATGTGTTTCTCGCTCTAACATGTGCTTCGTCCGTGCGCTATATAGCTAACGCGATTGAATGACCATAAAATGCTTTCTATGAACAGATCGACATCATTGCTTCGATTTGCTGTCTTGTTTCAAAATAGCTGCCGGCTAAAGAAATCTACCTTAAATGGGTGCGCGTCACCGATTTTCTTTTGTCTTTTAAGGTACGGAACCCTAAGAGGGGTATTAATAGTTACGATGGAATATAAGATACCTTTTCTTTGTTGATTCTCTCAGTATTGTTTTTTACTTTCCGTTTGAAATTGCCACTGCTGACCATCCTGTGCCAGGACATCCTGTATATTTTACTTGATAATAATGTTAGTTTTGATTATGCACACGCGAAGCCCACAAGGTTGCAAAGTGGTGTTACAGAAATACAAAAAGCATAAATAAAACCCACAATGCCCGTTTAGACTAGAACTTATCTTATTGAATGTCAAAACGTATATGAAAATTACAATTGGTCTTAGTTCAAGCAAAAAAGACTGAGAATGGTTAGCGAGAAAATCTAAAAGCCCTACGAAGGTTTTAAATCATGCTTAAGGGTCTTAGCGAAATGTGGTTCTGAATAGGTAATTCTTAGGTTGCGTGTAAGACCAACTAGACATGCTTTACAATGTGGAGTGCCAAAATATAACCAAAGGAGAACCTTTTTAAAACCAGAAGCTCTCAGAACTTTTAAGTCGGATTTCTAAGCAAGCATAACGTTATATTATACTCCTTTGGAAGCCCATTTAGCTTTTTGAATAACTGTTTAGCCCTAGGAGCTATTTGCATAATAAAAAACTTAAGTATAACCTTAGGTAAAATTTAAAACCAGAAAATTACTATTCTAGGACCTAGAAGCATATATCAAAACCACGGTCTTGAAAAAATGTTACTTGGGACTCTTTATTCTTAAGAAAAGGCGAGCTTATTGCCTGCAGGCAATATTTTAGAACTAACCTATAGCTAAAAAAAAGAGCTAAAATTACTAAATAATATTTAAATATTATAAGATTGTTGACGAGAACGAAAAAAAGGATAAATGTATTTTTTTTTATAATATGCTAAATTTCTGAATCCCGGTTTTATTCCTTAGAACGTTATTGTATAGAACCCCATAATTTAGGATTTTTATCCTTATTTTTTGTACATTATATCAGTCGACACATTAAATTTATAATACTTAAATATTGTTTATTTTGAGTGATTTTGAAATAAAAAAAACATGTGAAAGTTTAGTCAAAATGATGCAGAATACGTAAAACCTTCCCTTTCATATTCTGAGGCACAATGATAAGTTACGGCTGCTAATAAATTTCTTCTTATTCTTATAGAAATGTAACTCTTTTTTTACTTCCGGACTGCGGTCGCACTGATCATCTAGGTAGCTTTTCAAGTAGTTACAGTGTTAAACCTATTCCAATGGAACTTTGAAAGATTATAATGTCAAACATATTTAATTAATTAATAGAATCGCGAATAAAAATATTTCATTAATTAATAGAATTAATCATATTTTCCTGGTTCGCATTTGACCCTCCGGCATATCGAAATATTGACTGTCCAATACGTGTCGTAATTATAACGTTGAAAAAGACTTTATACTTCCCTTTAATTAAATTAAATCTGAAGGCATTATAAACATTTTCCTCGATAACAAACTTTCCTCAATAGTTTCTTTTATTAGTAATTAATGGAACGAATATCAAATATTATTTCATTCTATATCATTTATTATGCATATAGCAAGCGATATGATATATTTCCTACGCGTCATATCCATTAGTAAATTGATTTAATTAACATGAATTGTATTTAGAAAATAGCAATTTTATTTTAAAATCGCCGCCGATTCGTAAAAAAATTAAAATAAAAAAGTATTATTAGAGCAACGAAAACTATAGAATGAGTATTTTAATACATTAATTATCTATTAACATCTATATTAATTGCAACCTCTCGTGACTATCTACTCATTAATCCTCACCTACTGATACAAAAACATTCGAGGGTATACTGATAAAACCCACTAATTGACAAAATTGGCCAAAATGAGTTAAAAATGCAGTTTTGTATAGTTTTTCGAGCTCTATCGACAGAGAAAACCCACTAATTGCTACGGTGATTCATTCCAAAGTTAGCTAGGCGCACTAAACCAATAACCAACATAATTTTTAACATTTAAACAGATAAATGCATTTAATTTCATTTAACGGTATTTTTTTTTTAAAATATGTCCTATTAAAATACTTTAAACACTTTTAAAGCTATTAATTAGTTGTCATAAAATATATATTCAATACAACTGCAGTCAGATAAAAAACCTTAAATAACAATAGCGTTTTAGAATAGATAAAATTTTGAAGATATTTATTTTTCATAACAATTAAAACCCTCTAAACAGTTAAGTTTGTTAAAAGCAGTTCGCATTTGGTTAGAAAATTTGAAAATACTTTCAAATAAAACCCAATACATACAATGAAGTTATTTTAACAGAGAATAGAAAGGACATGTGGGAACAATACTGTACAGTATAGAAGCACTAAATGTCATTGAATTACTTTACTGACCATTATTATCACGAAATTAACTAGCTGTCAGGTGATTTCATACTATGGCCTACAGTCTACCTGGATAATTGTAAAGAATCTAATATCGATCAGCCTGTTTCGGAAGTTACTTACCGTCGAATTTTTTCCACAAATTACAACCTGAGCTTCTTTGTACCAAAGAAAGACCAATGCCTTGTGTGCACTACCTATGAAAAATCTAAAGAAAAGTCTAATTTGGAACAAAACTACCAAGATCATATTGCACGAAAAGAACAATGCAATAAAGAGAAAAGGAATGATAAAGAAAGGGCAAACAAGGAGAATAATTTCATGTCAATTACTTTTGATTTGCAAGCAGTATTGCAAATTCCATCTGGAAAAGTTGGTCTGTTATACTACGTTCGTAAATTGTGTGTATACAATCTTACCATCTATGAAGCACCGACCCCCAATAATGCCTACTGTTTTTCATGGTCAGAAATAAATGATAAGCGGGGTAGTTGCGAAATTGGCTCCATACTCTACCATTACCTAGCGCATTGCCTGCCAGAACACATCAGTGAGGTGAGTTTCTTCTCGGATACATGCGGGGGCCAGAATCGCAACCAATTCATTGCTGCAATGTTGCTTTGGGCGGTCCAGAACATAGACCATCTAAACATAATAGAACATAAGTTCCTTGAATCTGGTCATTCATACATGGAGGTTGATTCTATGCACAGTAGCATAGAATCGACTAAAAAAACGCTACAGTCTATACCATGTATGACTGGTTGTCAAACTTTAAACGTGCTAGAAGTAAAAAAAAATGCAAAGTGAACCAAAAAATTGTAACTATCGAGCCGTATAAAGTTAAAGAATTTAAATAGCACGATTTTCTTGATTTAAAAACACTCGCTGATGAAATCATACTAAACCGAACAAAGGATGACCAAGGCATTAAAGTAAAATGGTTGAAAATTAAAAGAATGAGGTATATGAAAGGAGAAACTTACTAAATATTTTTCGATTATGACATGTCGGACACATTCAGGTATATCGACATCTCCGATACGCTGGGTCTTCCAGAAACACAAGGTCAACACACAACTCTCCGGCAGTGCAACGACGGGTTGATGTTTCACACATTCTTCCTAGTGACTTAAAATGTCTTTACACAGAAACACTGCCCATAAGCCAGGCTAAGAAAAACGATCTGATAAAGCTATGACAAAAAGGAGTTATCCCAGAAGAACTTCATGGGTGGTATGGCAGCCTCCGTACAGATTCTAACGTGGGGGATCGCCTCCCACAACCGCACGTAGATGAATGTGAAGATGAAATAGAAGATTAATATCCTAAACTGTTACCAATAGGTACTACAGTTCGCTTCGTTTAGATAGACATTAGAATACTACTTTTTTTTAAATTTGTACCTAGTTTAATTTAATTTTCAATAAACATTTTTAAAAATATATGCTTTATTTTCCACTGTCTCCTATATTACGTAGGTAGCATTCCTAGTAATTTTCTCCCCTTAGTTAATTTTTTAAAAATAAAATGATGAGAAAGTAAATGTTAATGATAATGATATTATGCTTATTTCAATACAAATAAAACCTTATAAACACATTTGAAGCGTTTATAATATAAACAACATATGAACACTTTAATTATGTGTACAGATAAAACCATCTAAAATCACGCCCTCTAGCAGTTTTGATTTTTTTATAAGGATTCAAATGTGACATACTTAAATGTATGTATATCATCTAAGAGTTAATTAAACGAACGAACATATAATATTTTTTGACATAGGATACTAGTCACCTAAGTATGTTAATTCAACAGTCAAACCTTTAAATTGAGTTTTCTCAAAACAGTCAATTTTACATTTAGTGGGTTTTATCAGTATACCCTCGTATTAAGATTTTTCACGTAAATTCGACGATGTAATTTTTAAGTAAAATATATTTTTCAAATCTGTTATGACGTTGTCATATGCGAGTGCAGAGAATACAAAGTCGTACAAAGACTGAAAAAGAATTGCTTCATACAATAATTTAAAATATGTGTGTATGTGATGTATATGTGTGTGTGTCTTATTATATATGTATGTATGTATGTTTGTATGTGTGTATGTGTATATATGTATGTAACTAACCCTTTATCATATATGTTTATATAAATATGTGTACAATTTTATCCCATTATCTTAGTTTTAGTATTGAAAGTAGTCTATTAGTCAGTACTACTGAAACGTCAGTACTACTCAAAAATAAAGGCTATATTTTTCGTATGCCCAGATACAGGCTGTTCGGTCTAGTTGGGCATTCATCTAGAATGATCGTATGGATTGTGTTCATTGTCTTATTGCTTATATAAATAGTTACAAATTATATCTGTACGATCACACTGTTAACTCTCTACCAAGTTGTAACAAATAAATAAAATAAATATAACTCAGTAAAGAATGTGAGATTACTTTAATAATATACATACATCTATCATCCGTAGCCGCGTTGAAACACCGGTTCCCGTCAGATCACCGAACCTATTTAAAATATTAGATGATTCTAACCTATTTAAACGTTAGTCGACAATGGTAACCTATTTATCACAAAGACAATAATCCGACAAATATGTTAAATGAATTGAAACTGTTTTAAGATGCAGGTAGAAGCCTTTCAATTAAATTCAGGATAATTTGATTATTTAATCTCTTTCCTGCATAGAACTTGCTGAATTTTACTAAATAAAGGAATCAAAGATTTTATTTAACTTTTTTAGATTGTTCATCATTTTACTAATTTGAAATTGACCCAGGGATTTTTGTCATTTGGAAAATCGTATTGTAAAACTTATTCATTTATCCTGGCTCGTTTTTATTAATATTAAAAATCTATATATGTAAAACAAAGTCGGGTTTGTTCGAACACTTATAACTCGAGAACGGCTGGAGCGAATTTCGTGGTTTTGATTTGTTGTATTTGTCTCCGTCCTGAATAGCAGAATAACTATTAAAAACAAAAATTGGAAAATTGTCGAAAAAATAAAATAAAAGGAAAAAAAATCCCATACAAAATATAAATCCGTGTTTTTCTCATTGTCAGTTGTACGTGGCATGTTCACGTGTCGGTAAATTATCCGCTTTATTTGTTCTTGCGCCTGATAAAAAACAAAAATGTCGTATATCACACGGTGCTTTAATGAAGACAATTAAACCGAGTGCATCCCACGCTGCACAATATGTTAATAGTTTAATTCAATCATGTCTTGCTGACACGCGATTGATATACTTAATTTTTGTACTTTAATATTTCTTTTTGTTTTATTATCTTAATAAAGTAGTGAACTTAATATTTATTTGTATTCATTGTATTACTTTCATAAAATCATAAATTAAGTTCAGCTAATCTGTAACACGACATTCATTGATTGTTAGGCGGTACGAAGTTCGCCGGGTCAGCTAGTATTAAATAAAACTTTACTTATATGAACCGTTAAATATGTATATTACTACTGTTATAACAAGTATAGATAGGGCATTGGTAACTTTATCTTTTATTTTGTTACTGCGATTTATTTTGGCACTTCTTAAACATTACGAAACTAAGGTCACCGGGGGGGGGGGGGGGCACCCACGACAACTCATCAATCTATTTTGATTGGTGGCACACTTAGAATAAATTATTTTCAGTGGACATCTTCTAACCTGCTAAACCAGATTGTGCTAATTGAAATGCGAAAGAAAATATTTTAATTATAGCATAAAGAGACAATGAAATGGAAATTAAAATATCTAACGTTTAATCGGCCTATTATATTAATTAATTTGTTGAATCAATCCTAACCTGCTTGAACTGTTTTCGTCCTCAAAACGATTATTGATTTGCCTCACTACTGTCTTCCGCGATGATTTAGATGAGTCGGAGAATACTTTAGACAAAAGTATAAATACATTTAATGGCGGCCGATTGGAACCAATCATGAATTAGTGCTCTATAGATAAGGATCCAAACCGACATGAAGATTATTGTAAGTACTTACTTTATTTAACATTTATTTATTTTGTCTATTAATTAAGAATTAAATTACACTCATCATACATAGATCATTAATTATTATTTCTAATGTAATACTTAGGTGATAACAAAAATCAAATCTATGGGTTTTACTATCTCACTCAGCTGAGTCGTAGGCCTATGTAGATGCAGTATCAAGTACATTTAATAATAATAATTTAACGTTTAATATGTTGAAACAACTCGGCTAGCTTATTGCGTTGAATCAATATCTTACAGCTAACTTTAACCTAATGGGAAAAATGTTTTGCGGTTAAAATAAGTCAACACTATTATTAAAATAGCATACAAGCTCGGGTCAAATGTATCTATAATCTTAAAAAATAGCAAATAAAGTTATACTAACTTTCTTATGATAGGACAAGGGGAGGGGAGGTCATGAGAAAATTAATGAGCGCGTCTTAAAGCGTTGTTTGAGCCTGCGTTAAAAGCAATAAAACATCGAAGCTGTCCTTATATGTGTGGGTAAAGCATTCCAAATACGGGCCCTATGTACGGAGAAGAAGTGCTAGTAGAAATTCCTAGTGTGATCAGGGATTGAGGGCAGTAGGTTGTCTTTAGGTCTCAGAAGGCCTCCGAGAGCTTAAAGGGCATTGAACCTTCTTATCAGATAGCCTGGAGCGCTCCCTTCCAATATTCTGTAGAGCAAACCAGAAGACTCTAGTAACTCTCCTGTCTCGTGTCGTCAGCCAATGGCCTCCTTTTGTACTCCGTAATATGGTCATACTTTCTTAGGTAATAAATAAAGTGAATACAAAGAAATGCAGCCTTTCAACCCTTTGTTAATATTAAATTATACTTGTATATTAAGATTATCGGTAGCAGGTGTTGATATATGAAGTAATTGATCATAATAACCACTCGTTGAAGCTAAATAAGACAATTGCATCATCGAACCCCAGGAAATATTTTTTGACAAATCGTATAGTAGATGCTTGGAATGCGTTGCCAGAGGAAGTGATCAGTGCTAACTCTGTCAATAGCTTCAAAAACAAACTGGACATTTTTCTTAGTGCAAAACTGTCACAAGTTTAAAAACAAGTGCATGTGATGTACACGCATTTCAGCTGCTAGTGTATAATATAATAATAATAAATAAATGTATTTATATATGGTATAAATATATGTATTAATTGATTATAATATAATGGTAGCCTTTATATAAAATTAATGTGTTATATAATATGATGTGATGATGTCAAAAGTACATAAATGTCATTATTTTACATAGTGCTTAATTCAACATAAGAAGAAGTGGTCGGAACTGTAATAAAAAGAAATTGATACAGAGTATGCAACAAAATATGTATAATTGCATTTCTGCATTAAAATTCCTTAAATGCCTCTATAACAAATTTCAATCCTCTAAGTCTAATATTTCGAGATTGATGTATGACTAGCGCGACCTCTGGTAAGCTGATTTCAACCACACTCTTTTGAATTCTTGCTATGAACAATTTGTGTCTGCATGCCGAATTTCAGCACAATCGGATAAAGCTTTTGGATTCTATCTAGGAAGAATACACACACACATACAGCAAATATAGAGTTGTCAACTACAACGAACGAACCTGTCACCTCAGGAAGTTTTAACGATTAGTCGTTCTATCTCCCGTGAAGTGAGCGCAGAAGACTTGGACAAAACAGTCCACCGTCAAGCTCAGCCACATGCCCGTAAGAGGCCAACGCCTCAACCGCGAGATAACCGGGTGTGTTGCCCAGCGGGCTTACACTCACGCCCTTACTTCCAATTGCGACTAGATTACTCCGGTCTCTCGATTGGTTACGAGTTCGAGGTCGCTTGCGCGGTCCTCTCCCTTACGAAGCAGTGAAACGGTGTATACCGAATCTATACATCCTTTGCCCGGCTGTTCACCCAGGATCGGGTAGCCGATGGTCGTTTCAAGAGCAGTCGCCGTAAGGTCCGCAACCACCCCCGCTCTATAGGAAACAGTAATGCTTCCAGACTCCCCCGACTGTTAGTCAGAGTGCACAATCGATTGGCTTACGCCGCACAGACCGCCCAGGAGCGCCAGAAGTTTGATTCCTAAGGGAAACTAGCCCCAAGGCCAGAGTCCGGCCCAGGCTCGCACTTCATGCGTGGAGGCCGTCGGATGGGTGTTGACCCGTGAGTGTGACCAACCCTAAATAAAATGGGTCTTCGTGACCAACTTAGAAAGGGCCCATTAGCTCCTACGCACACACAGCAGTCAAAGAAAGTTTAGTCTGGAAATCGTCTCAATCGGGGGATTTTAGTGTATTCACAATACTTTACCTCCTCAGCTTTTGGTGGGCAGATCTAAATGTACATTTTGATGTACACCGGACTATAAGTACATTTTTAAGAATATTGTTATTAGTAGTCAGTGTCAAATTCAAACATTTGAGTAATTATGCTGCCTGTCTGTATAACCTAATAATAATTATAATATTCAATTAAAAAATAGATTCATTTGAGTACGTTTAATAGTAGATTGTATCACAAGGGAGCAAAATAATATTTTACGGCGAGGGCGCTTTTTTGAATCCAGAGCGAAGTGAGGGATTCTTTAGTAGAATCCTTAACGAGGGATTCAAAAAAGCGCCCGAGCCACAAATATTTTGCGCCCGAGTGATACACTCTACTTTTCATCACCCTCTATGAGAAAATAACAACGACAAAAACAATTGACGTTCGCGCGTTTTTAATTTCATTTGTTTTTTTTTATTCAGCCGGCGGCGCGACTAGGGGCCGTCGTACCAGCCAGTCTTTATTCAAACAATATTTGCGTTCGATTTCTTCGGCGCTGAAGACTAAGATGTTCCAAATCTTATTCAAAAAGTGAGCCTCAAAGATAATTGCGGCGCACTTATAAAGTTTCTTATAGGAAACAAAACTTTTGGGCGCACTTAAAGGCGAACCAAGTCGTCCTTTTCGAATAGATGGGATGGAAAAAGTTTTGATATTCTTCTCTACCTCTGTCAATAAGCCAAATAATGACTGTTTTCTTAGCACTGCTGTCGATGTAAATTTATCTCGCTCTAAGTCCAAAATAAACAGAACCCTTATTTTACTTCAAAGAGGATTCAACACTATAAGTAGAACTGAAGAAAAATTCATAATAAATAACTGTGTATAAGTTGAAATTGAAACCTATGTACTTAAGTATATGGAAATGTTTTTTTCGGTGCTGTATCGCAATATGCTTCGCAATAGCGCAACTGCTTTAAATTAATGTTACAGTTGTTAGGCTAGTGGGCCACAGATGTCATTTTACAGTTTTCCGAAATAAATAGATATACTACATTTAATTTTAATTTATTTATTATTTATTGAGGAATTAATTACTATAAAACATTGATTTTCTTACAAAAATAACAGGAAACGAATGGCAAAACCTTAACCTTTTGCTTATTGGATTCTGTCACCCAACTGGGACTAGCCCGTTCTAGGGTGGACAGGAAAACCCTAGAACGGGCTACCGACCCTATATCCCTAACCATATTCTACATATTACTTTATTATTTTGTAATCTTTGTCGGTTTCTGTCCTCACTGACTAGACTTTTTGATGTATGAATTATTTAGGTTTCTTGTAATTTCCTATCGCAGACTAATTATTATTGTTCTTCATATATCCAATGAAACATTAAGTATGAGTGAATGACGGCGGTCTGACAACCATTTACATTTATTTATTTTTTTTATTAATCCTATCATAAAAAAAATTTTGACAGCCAGCCAGCATGTGTGGGGGTTTTTTAGCAGCCGGCATCGGTATCCAAACCTCTGTCTAATAATTATATTTGGAGACTAGTCCATTTGAATAAAATATATGTATTTTACGTTTTGCCTTTTTACTCATAGGAATTGCCTGCGAAAACTACCCGCTAGGCACTTAACATACCTTTCGGGATATGTATGGCGGCCGCCTAAAATCCGAAACATCCCATACGGGATATCGCGCTCGCCGCTGCGAAAAATGCAATTTACGATTCGAAACGTCGTACTTAATGCTTTCTGAGGACGAAACGATATGGCCAAATAATCTTTAATCCGGCGGCCACCGGCGATAAAATCGATCGACGATTTAAAAAGTTAGCATAGACGTCAAACGCCTAGTCTCCCGTCGGCATTCGCACGGCCGCGTATGGCTCCGCGGAATTGGTGATAAAAAGTGTGTGTGTGCAGTTTTTGAGTGTTATTTACTGGAGAACAGTGAGTAATATGCATTTTAAGTAGTTTAGGCATGAGTATTAGTCAATTGAGATAGTCCATTTGCTGTTTTTCACGAATTTTTAAAGAAAACACTTCGGCGACAACAAACGGCTCGCGAAAAAATGGTTGTTATTATTTTGTAATGTTTATGAAATATCCCGATATATTGCGAAATATGACGTAATGTCGCTTTAATTTACTAACAAAATAAGTATTGCTTCATTTACATCCTAAGTTATCACATAATTAGGCGTATTTTGAAAATTATATCTTGTTTTGTAAAATGAATCGCGCAAAGAAACTTGTTTTGATAATTACTATGAGAGAATAAAGTGCGATTTTCCATAGTTTTTCGATGAAATGTGACTCTTTGGAGTATAGTAATTAGTTATTAGACATATAATAAGTCTATGATAAGACAATATAATTGAAAAAATCTAACGAATGTTATATTATGAGCATTCAAAGTTTATTATTAAGTTCGGACGCGGTAACTCTCAAAACTTTAGATTTTTCTATAATATCAGACAAAGCTCAAAGTTCTGGTGTGATTTCTAAGAAGTGTGATGTAGTAATAAAGTTATTTTGAAAGAATTTCATATAAAAAAATACCATAAGTAGTCACAAATTAAAAATTAAAAAATTTTTTTTTTACGAGAATACATAAAATTTTTCTTGGCTGAATAAATAAATATTTTTGTAGGCAAATAAGTAAAAAAAAAATATCGTTTCGGTAAAGCATTTAATAAAGAACATAACTGTATTTACAATTTTTGCATATTTTACGTATTTTGTGACAAAAAAATCGAAATGATTTTATAGGCGAGTTTTTTCAGTTTGCCAATTTTGTAATATTTATTCATTATTATCTTAATTGTTTTACGAGATAAGGTTATAATGTTTTATATGTCAAATTTCAATGCGATCATTTTTCTCTTTATCTTTTTTAAATCCGTTTAGTGGTTTATAAGTTATGATCGTTTTTCTCAAGGCCGTTGACTCGCGTCGATTTTTTGCGCGAATATGTCGCGCTCAAAAGTGATAGGTGAGTTTTTACCTCGCAACGTGAGGGGTTAACAGTATTTTAAAAGTGACATAATTTTTCAATTATTTAAAAAACCGTTTCTGCCAAACTCCCAAATTTATAACGAGTATTGTAAGAATTGTGTTAAAATTAAATAAAAAAAGAAATAACTTTGCAGTTATACTTTAGCAACTAAAGATATTGGGTAGGAATTTTATAGCTTTAACTTGTCTTTACACCAGCAAACGTAGGGAATTATTTATAATAAATATGAACCCAATTAAATTGAAAAAAACCTTGAATTAGAAAATAATCAAATATGTACACAAAAATATATAAATTCCCTATGAACAAAAATAGGCCTTTTAACAAATTTTAAATAAAATAATGTCTACGTAATACAGAAATAACTAATATACAGATTATTTTTTTACTATTATTCCCTATAACAACGAATGTTAAACAACCCTGTACTCATAAATAGGTACACGGAAATCTCATTTTATCTAGAGCCACAACAGTTGTCCATACAATCATAGCAACGAAATATTAAAGCACATTTTATACATTCATCTAGTCGTTACTAAGAACCTGGACATTGCTATGTTTGCTGTATCTAATTTGTGTTAATATAATTGTCATTACAGGTGATACTATTTGCGGTATTCATAATAGCTCAAGGTAGGAAAGGAAGACATTCACATCCGAAACCGAAACCAACGGAACCAACTGAAATACTAGAACTAGAAATACAACAAGAACTAGATGGCAGCTATCATTATGCCTACGATACAGCAAATGGAATTAAGGCAGAAGAATCAGGAGATCCGGTGACGAATGAAAAGAAAGGTTCATCTGAATACACAGCACCTGACGGAACTGTAATAAAAACAACATATACTGCTGGTAAAAATGGATTTGTAGCGAAAGGTGACCATATCCCTAAAACACCACAAATTATTCAAAAACTGATAGAATATCTAGCAACAGCTCCTCCATATGTAGAACCACAAACACAAATAACGCCCAAACCGAAACCAAGAAAACCAGCAATTACTTCCAGATTTGGATCAGACGATGAAGACAATCAAAATAGTAGTGACAGTGAAGAATCAGACAATGAAGATTCAGCCAAGGATGATAAAGATCTAGGTCGCAAAGTAAATCCAAAATTTAAACCACCTCAAAAACTAGCAAAAGCGTCTGAAAAGGAATCAGATGATAAAGAACCTAAAGAGAGTGATGATATCACACCACCGAAGGACTCTCCAAAAACAAAGCAATCACGCAATCCAGCACCTAAACAAAAACCAAAGTCTAGCCCAACAAATGAAAAACCTACTGACGATGATGTGAATGAATCTGAATCCGAAGAAGACGACGAAGAAAAGACGCCCCCCAAGTTGACACCAAAGAATAAAGCACCCCAAAAACAAGTGCCTAAATTGGCCGAAAAATCTAGTCCAAAACCAGAGAAACATTCTGAAAGTGACGAAGATGAATCTGAATCAGAAGACAGTAACGATGAGACACCACTAAAAGATGCGCCAAAGCCAAAAACACCACAAAAACCACCATCAAAACCAGCTGCAAAGGAAAACGTTAAGCCGCATCCAAAACATGACAAACCTTCTAAGAATGAGGCAGAGGAATCTGAACCTGAAGACAACGAAGAGGAGGAGCCTCCAAAGGACAAACCAAAGTCAAAACAACCACAAAAACAGTCACCTAAACCGGCCGTAAAACCAAAAGATAAGACAAGTCCCAAATCTGGGAAGCCGTCTGCTGATGAGGCAGATGAATCTGAACCCGAAGATGACGAAGAGGAGATGCCTCCAAAGGAGAATACAAAGTCAAAACCACCACAAAAGCAATCACCTAAACCAGCTGTAAAGCCAAAAGAAAAACCAAGTCCAAAACCTGAGAAAACTTCTATTGACGAGGCAGAGGAATCTGAACCCGAAGAGGACGAAGAGGAAACGCCCCCAAGGAATAAACCAAAGTCGAAACCACCACAAAAACAATCACCTAAGCCGGCCGTAAAGCCAAAAGATAAACTAAGTCCAAAACCTGAGAAAACTTCTGATGACGAGGCAGAGGATTCTGAACCTGAAGACAACGAAGAGGAAGAGCCTCCAAAGGACAAACCAAAGTCAAAACAACCACAAAAACAATCACCTAAACCGGCCGTAAAACCAAAAGATAAGACAAGTCCCAAATCTGGGAAGCCGTCTGCTGATGAGGCAAAGGAATTTGAACCCGAAGAAGACGAAGAGGAGACGCCTCCAAAGGAGAAAACAAATTCAAAACCACCACAAAAGCAATCACCTAAACCAGCTGTAAAGCCAAAAGAAAAACCAAGTCCAAAACCTGAGAAAACTTCTGATGACGAGGCGGAGGAATCTGAAACCGAAGAGGACGAAGAGGAAACGCCCCCAAAGGATAAACCAAAGTCAAAACCACCACAAAAACAATCACCTAAGCCGGCCGTAAAGCCAAAAGATAAACTAAGTCCAAAACCTGAGAAAACTTCTGATGACGAGGCAGAGGATTCTGAACCTGAAGACGACGAAGAGGAAGCGCCTGCAAAGGACAAACCAAAGTCGAAACAACCACAAAAACAATCACCTAAACCGGCCGTAAAACCAAAAGATAAAACAAGTCCCAAATCTGGGAAGCCGTCTGCTGATGAGGCAGAGGAATCTGAACCCGACGATGACGAAGAGGAGACGCACCCAAAAGAGAGCACAAAGTCAAAACCACCACAAAATCAATCACCTAAACCAGCTGTAAAGCCAAAAGAAAAACCAAGTCCAAAACCTAAGAAAACTTCTATTGACGAGGCAGAGGAATCTAAAACTGAAGGGGACGAAGAGGAAACGCCCCGAAAAGATAAACCAAAGTCAAAACCACCACAAAAACAATCAACCAAGCCGGCCGTAAAGCCAAAACATAAAACAAGTCCCTCATCTGGGAAACCGTCTGGTGATGAGGCAGAGGAATCTGAACCCGAAGACGACGAACAGGAGGCGCCCCCAAAGGACAAAACAAAGTCAAAACCACTGCAAAAACAATCACCTAAACCGGCCGTAAAGCCAAAAGAAAAACCAAGTATAATACCTGAGAAAACTTCTGATGACGAGGCAGAGGAATCTGAACCTGAAGACGACGAAGAGGAAGTACTCCCAAAGAACAAACCAAAGTCAAAGCTGCCACAAAAACAATCAACTAAGCCAGCCGTAAACCCAAAAGAAAAACCAAGAACAAAACCTGCGAAACCTTCGGATGATAAGGCAGAGGAATCTGAACCCGAAGACAACGTAGAGGAGGCGCCCCTAAAGGACCAACCAAAGTTGAAACTACCACAAAGACAGTCACCTAAACCGGCCGCAAAGCCAAAAGTAAAACCAAGTCAAAAACCTGAGAAAAATTCTGATGACGAGGCAGAGGAATCTGAACCTGAAGACGACGAAGAGGAAGCGCCTGCAAAGGACAAAGCAAAATCAAAACCACCACAAAAACAATTACCTAAACCGGCCGTAAAACCAAAAGATAAAACAAGTCCCAAATCTGAAAAACCGTCTCCTGCTGATACAGAGGAATCTGAACCAGAAGACGACGAAGAGGAAGCGCCCCCAAATGAGAAACCAAAGCCAAAACCACCACAAAAACCATCACCTAAACCGGCCGTAAATCCAAAAGAAAAGCCAAGTCCAAAACCTGAGAAAACTTCTCATGATGAGACAGAAGAATCTGATCCTGAAGAGGGCGAAGAGGAAGCGCCCCCAAAGGATAAACTAAAGTCAAAGCCACCACAAAAACAATCACCTAAGCAGGCCGTAAAGCCAAAAGATAAACTAAGTCCAAAACCTGAGAAAACTTCTGATGACGAGGCAGAGGAATCTGAACCTGAAGACGACGAAGAGGAGGCGCCCCAAAAGGACAAACCAAAGTCAAAACCGCCACAAAAACAATCACCTAAGCCGGTAGTAAAGCCAAGAGATAAGCCAAGTCCAAAACCTGCGAAACCTTCTGATGATGAGGCAGACGAATCCGAACCCGAAGACAATGTAGAGGAGGCGCCCCAAAAGGACAAACCAAAGTCAAAACCACCACAAAAACAATCACCCAAGCCGGCCGTAAAGCCAAAAGAAAAACCAAGTCCAAATCCCGAGAAACCTTCTGATGATGAGGCAGACGAATCTGAACCCGAAGATAACGAAGAGGAGGCGCCGCCAAAGGTGAAACCAAAGTCCAAACCACCACAAAAACAATCATCTAAACCAGCTGTTAAACCAAAAGAAAAACCAAGTCTAAAACCTGAGAAGCCTTCTGATAATGAGGCAGATGAACCCGAAGATAAAGAGGAGGAAGACAAAGACGATAAAGAGAATGCACCACCGAAAGAGGCTCCGAAGTCAAAATCACCACAAAAACAGTCAGCTAAACCGGCAGCGAAGCCAAAAGGAAAACCTGCTCCAAAACTTGATAAACCTTCTAAGGGTGAGGCAAATAAATCCGAACCCGAAGATAATGAAGATGAAGAGCCATCAAAGGTGACTCCTAAGTCAAAACCCCCTCAGAAGCCATCGCGTAATCCAGCTTCTAAGGCAAAACCTAAAACGATACCTAAACCAGCGAAGCCCAGTTCTCCTGAAACATTAAAACCTAAACCTAAATTAGAAGATTCTCCTAAACCTGTTGAACTTGCCAAATCTAAACCAGAATCGAAGAGCAATCCAACGAAGTCCAAGCCTTCAAAACCCGCTAAGCAGCTGAGTCCTAGAGTCGACCAGCCAGATGATTACGAAGACGATTCAGACCTTGATTACTCCGATGACGAAGCTTCCTCTCCGCCCGCGCTTAAACCACACACTAAACCTGCGGCGAATTCTGCATCAAAATCAGCGTGAAAACCTGGTAATCATCCGAATTCAGGCCCGAAACCAAGTAACGACGGAAGAAATTCTGATGAAAATCGATAGATAATGTTAAAAAAATATGTTATACTTTTGTTTCATTTACAATTTGTGATATATGGAAATATTTTAAACTTGTGATTTATTTATTTATATAATAAAAATGTACAATTTTATAAATACGTTTATTTTGTAACAAATCAATTTCCAACAATTTTGTTACACAAGTATGGGGATTTATTTATGTATTACTAGCTGCGCCCAGCGGTTTTACCCGCGTGGTGATGGAAAATTGTGATAATGATGATAGAAAACAATATATCTTTATAAATTATAGCCTATGTCTTATTCTGATGTGCAAGCTATATTATTGTAAAGTTTCATCAAAATCCATTCAGTAGTTTTTGCGTGAAAGAGTAACAAACATCCATACATACATACAAACTTTCGCGTTTATAATATTAGTAGAAAGTAGGATAGTAGGATAGAATTTAAATTTCGAATATCAATTTCTTAGATTTTTTTCCTACTTACTTGACAGTTATCGTTATATTTTAGGTAATTCACACTATATCTTTATAAATTATAGAATATGTGTTATTCTGATGTGTAAGCTATATTATTGTAAAGTTTCATCAAAATCCATTGAGTAGTTTTTGCCTGAAAGAGTAACAAACATCCATACATACATACAAACTTTCGCGTTTATAATATTAGTAGGATTATATTATTATAAGTAGGATAGTAGGATAGAATTTAAATTTCGAATGTCAATTTCTTAGATTTTTTTCCTACTTACTTAACAGTTATCGTTATATTTTAGATAATTCACACTATATCTTTATAAATTATAGCCTATGTGTTATTCTGATTTGTAAGCTATATTATTGTAAAGTTTCATCAAAATCCATTCAGTAGTTTTTGCGTGAAAGAGTAACAAGCATCCATACATACATTCTTACAAACTTTCGCGTTTATAATAGTAGTAGGATTAATGACTTGGTAGTGAGTGATTGTTCATTCCGGTGCACCCGGGTTTTGAACCGTGGGGTTGTGGGTGATTTAATTCGGATAATTGAGTGGTCATTTATCCGAAATAAATCCGCTTCTACCTCAAAAATTATGCAGATCACTCCGGGTTCTTATTTATTGAAATAATATACCAAGCTATTTACAAGATATCTCAATCTAATTTGGCTATTATATAAGCCTATTGTCTGTTGTTATCAATCTGGAATATTCATACACCGCGAACTATATTCATACACCGCGAATATTGTAGATTCGTAGTTATTTTAACATATTTGTTAATATTGTCTCCGATTCCTGCCGCCCCACAGTAATAAGTGACTTAGTTAGATTTTACCATACTCTGTATAAAATCCAGATTTCAGCCCTACAGAAAAAAACACTAGAGGAGCAATGTAAGAAAAGTGTCTCTGTGCAAAGCTTGTTCGCCTATTTGGGAAAAGGTTTTGTCTGTTTAGTCTTATAACTGTTGCATGTGGATGACGATTCTCGTGGCCATGATAGTAGAGTATTATTGTATATCTGACGAACGTCTAGCACTTTAGATTAGTTTCACAAGCTCTCAGAAGGATACCGGAAGGGCTTTTTGTGGATTACTCTTATGGGCATTTGTAAGAGGATCAAGTACTTGCAGGGAATGGCCGATTCTTGAGAAACCGTTTTACTAAAGAACCACTCACGGGATGATAAATTCACGGCTCGTAGTGGCATGGGCTCCGAAATTGACTCCAACGAGAAGCCGAAATTACCCATCGCTACTATGTATAGTACCTTGCTTTTATTTCCTGTATGCCCTGGTTCTATCTAATACCAGGTAAAATGTTTTCATACATATACTCTATTGTCCGACAAATCGTTTCATATGCTTTATAAATAAATTGAATTGTTTAGGTTTATATTTTTTTTAATGATTCTTATCCACTTCAAATATTACTCAACATGCTGCTACTTTTGCCATTAATACTACAAATTGTTTTATTTAAGAATTACATTTTTTTATAATTCTGACTCCTACATTTAATTGGAACTTCAAATGATTTTCTAATTGTAAAATAAATGGGTTTTTGAAAATATACAACATTTTGTTTTAAAAAAATTTATTGGTTTAGGAGTTCTACTTTTTAATCGATGGAGAAAATATAATTTACGAAATGACGTCATAACTCAATCATTTTTGCGGTTCATATTTCGAATTTCAATTTTAAAAATACGTGTGGCACTCGGGGACTGCCGCGGTAAAGCTATTGCATAGCATTTTTTAACAACTTATGCAATTATAATTATTTATTTATTTTATTTATGCAGTATGAAGATTTTTTTTTCTGATATCAGCGAACTGCGCTATATCGGAAAACGTTGAAATTATTCCGAATCGATTCGGAATAATTTAAACGTCTTCCGATAGAGCGCACGAATTTTATTCGATAAAGCAAAAAAACCGGCTATTATTCTTTGACTATTCGATAAAATTCGTAGATAAAAAGATAGATAATTAAATTATCTTTAAAATGGTGCAGGTTTCATAATAATACGCCAGATAGTATTTGCGTAGTAGTCGTTTTTGTGTTCGGTTAGACCTAATTTCACAAACTAATTACACTATGTAATATAACCACAATCTAAAATATTCAAAGCTAAGAATATTAGGAAAATGTTCTTGTTTAACATATATTTTTTTCGAATCGTAAGCAGTCCTCGTTTAGACGTAATTATCCGTTTAAAATAATTAATTTTCGTTAAGAAATTTCTTTATTCGGTCGCCGCGCTGGCCTAGGCCCGCGATAAAAGCTATGCAATAGCTTTACTATATAAGAATATATAAGAATAGCTTAACTATAAAGAATGACATCATTTGATATACGAATTTCATTATAAAATGAAAATATTGTCATTGATGAAATAACGAATTTCAACTGTCAAGTTCATGTGCGTCTTCGATGTGATCATTTATGCAAATACATTAAGGTTATCACTGTTTGTTATATAGCATTTAAAATATTTTATCGTATCATCAGATTTGCATTTATATTCCATTTTAATTTGATTGAAACACGATATTTAATTTATCACAAAGTAAGTTTTATTCATGAGTATTAAAGGCGGATGGAACCAGTGGTTTTATTAGTTTGGCACAGCGCAGAATTCTATGAGTAATATTATAAACAGTTACGTTTTTAAGTAGCCTCTAGAAATCACATTTCTTTTTATAAATATTTAAATATAAATCACTTAAGATGAGTTAGTTGTATTGATCCTTTGATGGAGGAAGAGCGGCCAGGTATGCTAAGGCCTTCTGGATCTCGGCTGGTATCGGAGGAGGGGTTGGCAGATGATCGCCCTGGGGCTGGAAGCCGTCGACGCCAGACCTGTACACGAGGCGGATAACTTCTCCGTTTGGAGCGGTGTACTGGAAGGTGCCTTCCTGGGCCTGACCTTCGGCTTCCGGATTACCAGCGTTCTGCAAATAACCCCTCTCTTCAGCGACGATACCGTTGCCAGTTTCATAGGAATATTCGTAAGAACCGTCAGGTTGGATATCGGAGCTTTGCTTGAGGATTGGAGCTTCTTTTTCGCTGGGGAGTTGAGCTGCTTGAGCTACGGCGGTGAAGAGCATTAGAGCAACCTACGAAACATAAAGAAATTGAAAAATAAACTTATTATAAAGGGTGAGTTTTAATTAACCGGCATCCTTGTAGGGGGTGAATCAGTACGAGCAAGTAAACAACTTTTGATAAAATTTTGTGGAAAAATCACAAAAAAAAGTTTTTTTTATACCTGAAGAAAAAAAAATTTTTTTATATCAGAAGAAAAAAATAAAAAGCCCTAAGCTCGGTGCGCGATCTAGCGATAAGTAAAATGACACTAATATTGTTTCTCAGCAATATTTTAACTGACGATAGATGGCAAAGCGCGCTCAAAAGGCCTTCAAAGTTTTATTTAACAATCAAGTACTTCAAATAAAAACAAAAAAAAAATAAAAATATATTTAGATTTCTCCAATTTTTTATATCAACAGTTGCTTAGTCGCTCGTACTGATTCAACTCTTGAAGGATGCCGGTTAATTAAACATAAACGGTTAATAAAATATTATATAATTATTACATTATAATATATATCAAATACGGAACTCTGTGCCTTTGTCCCTGAGACAACTTGAAAACCAGATCGGGTTTAAATAATTTATTCAAGAGACATTTACTTAAGGTATGAATACCCCCCCCCCCCCCACTGCCTTTTCCAGTCCATTTTCTAGCTGGTCCTTATATCCCAATCATTGGCAATGAGTTGACAAATGATATTAGGTTCAAATTTTATTTTCTATTTAATTATATATTATATTCATTATGTAATTGTACTCATTTATTTAGACAACTACTTTACAAGAATTATATTTGTTATATATTAATTTGCCAAAATAACTATAGTTGCCAACATAATCAATACAGTTTTCCCAACAAACAAACATGTTATTTCACAAACACGGTGCGGGTGATACGGTTTCACCAATATGCAGGTAATCGTTCCAGGCAGGTTTAGGTAAGCAGGTTATATCATATTGTTTTACACGATTTGTAAGAAAACGAAATTTGTATCAACCCTATTGATTGCTAAGGGCCTAACATCGTCATACCATCTTTACGCTGACGACCTTCAAATCTATTATCATGCCAGACCAGATGACCTTTGCACAGCCGTGGCTGCAATTTAGATAAATTCCGATTTAGATAAAATATCTGCTTGGGCTATAAAACCTGGTTTTATTATAAATCCAAATAAATGGCAAGCAATTGTGACAGGCTGCAAAAATAAGATATGTCAAAAATAGATACTTCATCATTACCGCCAATTTGTGTAAATGGAAAAATTGACGAATATACCAAAACTGTTAAGAACCTTGGAATCTTAATAGATCAATATCTTTCTTGGCAAAATTAAGTAAACCATGTAAGTCGTCGCATTTTCTATGGTTTTCATAGTCTCCGGCGGCTTCGGCGATTTCTCCCCATGTCACATAAAGAAATGATTGTGTCCACACTCTTAACGGTAATACTTGACTACGGTGATGTTTGTTATATATGCCAATGAGGTTAATTTTAATAAGCTGGAGAGTCTCCAAAATATCTTCCTCAGGTATGTTTTTACCTGTCAAAATCCGACCACGTTAGCTGCTTTCGTAAGCAACTTCATTGGCTTCAAATATCGCTATAGCAACAAGTCCGCCATTTGTGCATACATTGTCTTTTTTTATAAAACCAGTGTATTCATTAAGTAATATTTTTATAGCACAATAAAGTTATTATTTTATATTATAAAAGTTATTCTATTATAAAATGCTCCCAGGATAAATGAATCCGGATCACCAGCATAAATAATATCTATAAGGTAAGATTGATTGCATATTCAGTTAAAAAGTATTTAATAAAATATTTAATACTACCCTAATAAAACATAAATAAACTTTTTGTTTGCTGCAAAGTACCGTAAAACTCTCTAAGCCCAAAGTAAAAATCCGAATGTCCACTTTTAAACCACACGCGTGTACTATGTCATATCAGAATTTTTCGAACGAAAACATGTTTGTTTTACGGCAATCCAAACACTTCATTAATTCGCACGTTGTACGACTCGATTGTTAGAAGTCGCATGGAAACGAATGCAGTTATTTGGAATCCGCATGAAGATACCTATACCCTCATGTTCGAAAAGGTACAGAAGTGTTTTTGAGATGTTTGTATTTCAAGCAGTACGGATATTATCCCTTTTATATCCAAATGCATTTATCACCGGCATATTGGCTATATTTCTCTGTCTCAGAAGAGAAATACTGACCATGTCCTATGTTTTAATCTAATTCGTGGTAAAACTGATAACCCTAGCCAAGGTGGATATTACCGCACCTAATAATTATATTCGTGCTCGATCGCACCATCTTTTCGGGGAGCCAATCTCGCACACTAACCTTACGAGGTGGAACTTTTTGGCGCGTGCTTTGCGGCGCTTAAATTAAATTCCCTCGATGGCGTCAGATTTTGATATTTTTACCGCCAACCCTCATTCGTTTAAATTGCAGGCTATTAATTATTTATTCTTATATGATAGCATTATAAGTGACGTATTAAAAAACAAAGACCTAAACCCCAGAATCAACTGTCAGGTTCGGATTTAGAGGAAGTGCGGCAGTACAAATACCTCGGTGCGTGGGTAAACGAAGAATGGAACTGCGAACAAGAAATTCGTAAACGGATTAAAATCGCCCGAGCATCCTTTAGGAAAATGGAATAACGGTAATATGCGACCGGAAACTTGACATCAAGCTATGAATACGAATTCTCCATCATAAAATATCATAAAACACCACAGGCCATTGTGTGGCCTGTGGTGTTTTATGATAGCGAAGCTTGGACCCTGAAAGCTGACACCGAGAAGCGTCTTGAAGCATTTGAGATGTGGTGCTACCGAAGAATGCTCCGCATTAGCTGAATCCAGAAAGCTCCCAATGTTAGAGTACTCCAAGTTGTCGGTAGAGATCGCGAACTTTTACCCATAATAAATCAAAGGTAAGTGGCGTACCTGGGCCACATGCTGAGACATGAGCGATACCAACTGCTTCAGCTCATTATTAGGGGGAAAGTTTGCGGTAAACGACGGGCTAGAAGAAGAAAAAATTCTTGGCTCTGCAACATCCGAGAGTGGACAAACGTCTCAAGCGTAGAAGAACTATTTCGCTTGGTCCAAAATAGGAAAAAAATCACAGAGCTGACAGCCAACCTCTTCTAGGAGAGACACTATAAGAAGAAGAATAAGTGTCATTCTATTTGTATAATTATGGCGACATTTTTGTTAATTTTACTTTTCAATGCTTTGGTATTACTGTAATGTTGATAAGTAATAAGCGAACGAACAAATAAATAAAATAATAGTCTTGAAAACCTTGTAATTATCGAAACGCGAAGGTCACAAGCTCAAAAGTTCGATATTCAAGAAAATTCACTGTAAAAATCCAAATCCAGACTACACTGATTTATATGTATTTTTATAAAATAAAAACATTGACACAAACTTACGAAGTATTTCATTTTGCCTCAATTCCTATGTCACTGTTGTGTGTGATGTGTGTTGTTGTGTGTGACTGTACTGTGGTATAATTGCAGATCGGCGTATTTATACTTCGAAAACATTGCAGGCGTATATTCTACCACCACTGCTGAGCTGATTTGGTTGCGCCATATTTGATCATAAGAGTACTTACTCTTAGATCGGGTAAATGTTAGCCCACCTATGGCTGGGTCGTCGTTAGATCTGTCTGACTGAACAAGAGCTTATGATAGGTTTTACCATTGATTTAAAATCAATAGTTTTACCAAGGTTGTTCTCTTAGTATTCTGCGGTTTTATGGAATCGGTTGGGAATGGCTTTGCGATAGTTGTCAATTGGAATATTAAGAGACCAATACAAGAATATGCTATTTAATGGAGATTTTTAGAAGCCGGTTTTTTTTTGTAATGATTACTTGTTTTTCATAGCCGCGTTGAAACAATGATTCTCGTCAGATCACCAACGCAAGCAGCGTAGGGCGTGGTCAGTACTTAGATAGGTGACCGCCTCAGTACTGCCATGTGGTTGTATAAAAAACCGGCCACAATATGTAAGATAAATGATGTCATTAAGATGGGCCGTTACTTCAGGTGGTATAAAGTATGAAAAAAAAGAAAGTATAATTTCAATATTGTTATTGTTTGTAATTTGTTTAAATTTCCTAAATTGATGTTGAATATTCGGATTGTTTTATATTTTTAATTTATTCGATTTAGATAATTTTATTTTAAATTAAATAAATAGTCTTACCAATAATAGGTATGTCCTGAAAACCAGGTAAAGATATATAATTAGGATATAATTTGAAGCGTTCGTAGTTTTATTAGATAGTCCTTTTCTATTTTCAGTTTCAATTTGTATTTTTTTTGTCTATTTGTTGTATTAGCAGCTGCACATAAATAAATTGTTAATAATATTATTATTACTCTATTACTTTCTAAATTAGTCTAGGACATAACAATTGCAAACTGTAACAAAAGTACATTACTCAGCTTTCATCCATATTTACTCTTGACTAATGACTATCTTACACAAACATCACAGGATGATTCCTAGCCCATGGTGCAATAATTAATGAGGGAGTCTTCCGTAACCAGACCGGAGGCCGTAGAAATCTAGATGTAACTGGAAATAAGAACTCGAGTGTCTGCTCAGGGGTTGCAAATCCAGTTTCTCTCGGTAAGGCGTTGGCTTCTTAAAAGGCGAGTGGCGTAACTAGAGAGTGGACTGCTTCGACTCAAGTCTTTTACGCTAACCTTACGGGAGACAGAAGTTCCTTATGTGAAGGGTTCGCCCGTTGTAGTTGACAGCTCCAGTTGTTGTCGGCTGCACCCCGGAATTGCGTCTCTAGCCGCAACTTCCCACTTCTCCAAGTTGGTGGGTAGGAGCGGCTGGGCCAGGACTCGCGCAGCTGGTCGCTGTTAAGATGACGCGGGCGTTGGGGGTTTCCTTAACGTATCCGTTTAAGTAGGTCCGTTTAACTAGCGCGCTTCCCTCTCCGAAACGGACTTTGGGGCTTTCTAGACAAAGTGTACTAACGCGGCCCCAGCACCGAAATGGGCGTGAAGGCGTTCCAAAATGTACAGTAAAGCCGGAGCTGCGACTTGATACTCTTCCTCACCCACCGTACTCGCCAGACCTTGCTCCAACAGATGCTTGCCCGGAATACCCCGTAGCTCCTATTGTTAGCGATTTATACAAAGAATATTTTGAGGAACTAGTCATTAAAACCTACGAAATCAACCCCATTCTGTGGCTTCGCTTGGTAGCGACCAGCTTGCACCATAAAATCCATTGTGTTTTCAGATCGGTCCAACAAACGATTCAGTAGCCTCCTCTTATTCCTCGTGAAGATTACCCCGGGTAGGACCCTTGACTCTCATGCCTCACGGCTGGTATATCGGTTTGCCCTGGGGGATTGGCTCCTGTCACTACTGGACCGAGCGGGGACAGCCAATCGGTATGTACACTCTGACTAATTACCGACGGAGTCAGGAGACTATGGAAATATACTGTTTTCTAAGCAGCAGGGGTAGATGTTGACCTGTCGTCAACCACTCTTGAAATGACCAATTGGCTACCAGTCGATAGGTTGGAGGTATCCTAATGGTTAATTCCAGACGGAGATCTTTCCAAAACTGGTAGTCAGTTCTCTTAATTACCTTTACCGGTGCCTCGCCGTAAGAACGTTGGCCTCCGAGGGGCATGTCGGCTTAGCTAGACGGTAGATTTGTATCTAAGTCTTCTACTCTCACCTAACTGGAGATAGAAAGATCATTATCGTCAAAACTTCCTCAGGTGACGGGTTCTCCTGTTGTAGTTCACATATCTGTATATTCGCTATGTCGATGTCACGTTCTGTATCACGTAGGTCAACTGTGGAAAAACCCTCGGGTCCTATAATCTATATACATCACAAAATTTGGTTCACGTATAAAGTATAAAAGAACGAACCTCTGGCTTTTCTGAATGTCAAGGCCACAATAAAAAGTGACAATACTCTCGGACATACACACAGCAAAAGAAGCCCACACAGCAAGGTATATTTATAAACTCTTCGAACTCAGTCAATTAAAACTTCAAGCACATCGCCTAACATAAAACATATTGCCGTTTCTCAATCTGTAGTCTCCTTAGTCTTAATTTCTCTGTATGTTTGACGGATGAGCGTATCTGATTGATATACATATTCTTCAGCGCTGTCTCTTATGTCAATAGAAAATTGGTCGACGCCCGAAGCGTTCAGTTGCATCGGGGTCAAACCGCCATCTCCTCATAACTGAATTGCACAATTACATTGTCAAGAAATCGCACAAAATAGCTGCTTCTTATTCGCGTTCCTTCTACACTTAATGGAAACCCATGCTATTGTAGATGTCCTAATTTTGGGGCATCTTTCTACTTTAAAATTCGGATATCTTTCTACTGCTTGAAATATAGTTTCGTTATACGACGAGTTGGACCACTTTAATGATTTAGATCACTTTCGATCGAATTAATTATTTTATATATTTTTTTTTTTACATTTCACTAATTTATGACATACATAAATGAAGCGTTTGATTATATTAACAAATTATGGCGAAAAGGACAACTTAAAAATGGGCAGAATATCCAAAAAGGTACCTATTACCATATTTATGAACAGTTCTATATGAATAGCAACTGTTCAATTTTGTGTGCCACCGCGACTAAGAGCCCGTTCACACAGCTGTCCGTTTTATTTAATACTTTTTTTTTCGACTGCGTATGTAATTGTATGCGCAAGTTCACACACACGACAGTATTATGGATCTAGTAAAAAATACCGAGCCGACAAAATATGCCATTCCGTTTTGACATTAAAAACTGAATGCAGGAACAGTTAAAAACGGATCCGTGCCTAAAGATGTATGGAGAAGTATGGGTGCCTTCAAACATAACCCGAGCCATTATTGTCGATAGTATAATGTCGGTAGTATAATGATCGGCAGAGAATGAAACCAATTATGATGTGTGAAATTCAACTGCAGTATCGACGGATACACGGAGGAGGTCGACATTTGCCGCGGGGTACGTCAGGGTTGCGTTCTGTCCCCATTACTATTCAACGTGTACTCTGAGGCGATTATGACCGAGGCCCTGGAGAATCTTGATGTGGGGGTGAAAATGAACGGAAAACGCATCATTAATATGCGCTACGCCGAGAACACAGTTCTTATTGCCGCTACTCAGGAAGACCTACATAGGTTGGTTGACAAAGTTAATGAGTGCAGTGAAAAAGCTGGCTTGTCAATCAATATTTCAAAGACTAAAGTCATGGTTATCACGAAGGATCCTGATTTACAACCTACTATATCTGTGGCAGGTAAAGTTCTTGAGCGCGTCCGGCAGTACAAATATCTCGGTGCATGGGTGAATGAAATATGCGACTTCGATCAAGTAATTAAAACCCGGATAGAAATCACCCGTGCATCATTCAATACATTGAGAAAGTCTTGTGTTGCCGGAAAATAAATCTAAGACTTAAAACTTGGATCCTGCGTTGCTATATTTGGCCAGTGCGTATGTACGGCAGCGAAGCGAGGACCATAAAAGAAGACACCAGACGGCGGCTAGAATATTTTGAGATGTGGTGCTATCGTCGAATGCTCCATATAAGCTGGACCCATAAAGTTAACAACGAAAAAGTGCTTCAGCATACTGGTACGACCCTAAAATTGTTGCACACCGTCAAAAAGCGCAAGATTGAATATCTGGGGCACGTGCTTCGGCATGACAGATATCAGCTGCTTTAACTGAAATTCGTGGGCAAAATTGAGGGTAAACGACGCCGTGGAAGGAGGAAAAAGTCGTGGTTGTGCAATGTCAGAGAGTGGACCGGGATCGCCAGGACGGAACAGCTTTTCCGGATGGCGCAAATAGTATTTTTTAAATCGATTATTAACGATTAATAACGCTAGATTAATAACGGTGTGTAATTCTTCAGTCAGTTGCGTGATTGACTTGGCGATTAAAATGGCTAGGTGCGGTCGATCGTTTACCGACGAACAATCAGTTATAATTTTCAATGCTGTTTCGTGATTAATCGTGATCGACAACGCCTAGATTCATCGCCTGTATTGTTGCTACACTACATTATTGACATATCAACAGCAGAACTGTTTTCTTCTTTTTGGTGTGGTATACAAAGTGAATTTTAATTAGTGACATCGTTGAAGTGGGTAAATCAATACGAGCAAAAAAAAATTTGAAAAAAAAGGAAAGTTTTTTCTTTCTTGATAAATTTGAAAAACTTTACTGATAAACAAAACTTTGACGCGTTGAGCGCCCTGCGTCATCTAACAATAGGTAAAATATCGCGCATAAACATTATTTGCGATATTTTGCCTACCGCTAGATGTCTTTTTAAATAATAAAAAAAAAACGTTTAAAAAAAAATCTCTCTTTTTTTTTTTATTTTTAACATTGGTTGCTTATTTGCTCGCTCTGATTCACCCACTTCAAGGATGTCACTAATTAAAAACTCATCCTGTATGTACAAATGTGCTAACTCCAGTTTTCATCAAAATAACGTTTTTTTTTAAATGTAGCAAATTTGCTTATATATATACAGAAAAATTAAACAACTCCCTAAATTAAAAGGAAGTCCTCTAAAAACAACGCACAAAAATCAACTAACGCCATATAATATGATCCACGATATGGTAAATGTGATAACTCCATTGAGCGGCGCCATTTTGTATTGGAAATGTCAACCGATACGCGTGTCTCCTGCTTTCCGTGGTTTTAATGTAAAAAAAACGTGTTTTTGTTACAAATTGACTATTTTGTGATTTGCTGAAATATCTAAGTGTATATGTCATTTTATTGTTATATATTTTTCGCATTAAAACCTAAAAAGCATTTCGCAATTTAAACCTAAAAAGAACTTGTGTCAACTGTATGTTTCGCACAAATACGGATATATTTCAGAAGAAGACTATGCTGCCCATAATAAAAGAAAAGAAGATGCGCTTACCGAGAAAGGAAACTATAAGGAAGCCGAAGATTTACTGGTATTTACAATTGACGTTCAAGCAGTGTTATTAGCACCAAGGTCTAATATTTCCGGTCTTTATTACAAACAAAAATTATGTGTGCACAATTTTTCTATTTATAACTTGAAAATGGCAATGCCTATTGCTATCTATGGAATGAAACAGAAAGAGGTACTAACGCGGAAGAATTTGCTAGTATCATGGACCACTTCGTTACACAAAATATTCTACCAACTGTCTCAGCGAATAATGTTACAATAGTATTCTACAGTGACGGGTGCACAGCACAAAACCGAAATATGATTATATCCAACACTTTACTCAATTTGGCCATAATTAAAAATGTTACAATAATACATAAATACCTCGAAGTGGGCTATACCCAGATGAAGGCAGATTCTATTCACGCAACAGTAAAAACACACTTGAAAAACAAAATAATCAATGTTCCTGCCGAATACATTACAATTTGCAAAAATGCCAGAAAGGCACCCACACCTAGCGATTGCAATCCAGCATCATTTTCAATCCAGCTGGATTTTTGCTGGACCAACATTATTTCAGCTGGATCCAGCGCGGGTCCAGCAATTTATTGATTTTCAAAGAAATTCAACTGTTTTTTTTAAACACTTAGGAAACGTTAATTAAATTTTAATATAATTAAAAACTACAATAATCAAAATTATAAAATAAACTCTTACTATTTAGAGGTAGAGTAGACAGACAGAGTAAAAGCTATAACAAAAATAAGTATTTTCTTGACTTAAACGATTAATTAAAACAAAATTTATCTTATTTTTTTTCTGGAAGTATGATTTCAAGAAACAAATGGTATTAATGGTGTTATCTCCCAACCGGCTTCTTAATGAACTGCATATACATCCGGCTGCAGACAAGGCCCTTTCTGCCTCTACGCTTGTTGGTTTCAGGGTCATCAGATAATCGTAAATTAAAGTTAGGTTTTCACCTCTTACTCCCTCACTTTCATAAACAGTCATTTCCTTTTTTAATATCTTATCATAATCCTTCTCAATTCTCGTTTTTTTCGGTTTCATGAAGTTTTCTTTCTCAGGTTTTAGTTGAATCTCCATGGTTCTTGTTTCAATGTTAAATTCAGGGAATCCGGTTTATCCTGTACATCGTTTTCTACTTCCATTATATATTCTTCCTCTTGCACTGTTGATGGTTCCACTAAATATGTGTTTACACGATTCAGCATATTTTTCATCTCCTAACGCATTGCATATTTTTTTGGTGACGGGAAAGTATAATCCGGCGTTCTAACTTCATCGTCATACTTCTTCGGGTTCTGTAGATATATCAGCATGCCTGTGACCTCGGTAAGACGCCGCTCTTCGATTCTTTTGCGGAGTGCCTCAGAAAGACCTGCACTCAAGATTGTGTCCTGGCTTTTTAGTTTGTCTAAGACAAATTTTAGGGTTGTGTCAGCAGTTATCAAACTCGATCAGCACAGTAGCCGCGCCGCGGGGATGGTCTCCCTCCGCTGTGCATACAGTTTAGAATTATACCGACTATATTTCAGGTGTTGCTACTATTACAGAAATTTTATATTTAACCATTAAACCCTACCCTGGGGTATATATATATCTCACCCCAGGCATTGGATTTTTGCTTGGTATTTCTCACTCGGTTAGATTGTTCCAGTACTTTATTAACTCGTCGTTACCTAGGAACGCGCCGGTGGCGTGCGCGCGCCAGTCATGTGTGTATTACACCACATTACAAGTTACAAATAATTACTATAATTACATATTACAAATAATTTTGGTGTGTATTACACCCCAATGTAGTAATAGTGTATGTAAGATTAATGGTAGAGTTCAAGGGTTAATATATAAATGTATACGCCAATTACTGTGAAAATTCATACATAGAAACGCAATACGAAATTAACCTTAGCACCAAACACTCCAGAAAATTATCAGACGGAAAAGACACTTTGAGAAAAAGAAAGGTTCTCTTTCAATCGTATTTGTACAGGCCGATCGGTATTATAAAATAGTAAGGATACCATAGTTCTCGAATTCATCAAAGCATACAAAAAGACATACAAAAAGTAGTATGGTTTGCTAAGCAGAAATATTTAAAATATACTATAGATAATTCAGATAATAAAATCAAGGCTGCCTGGAATATCATCAAAAAAGAATGTACACAGAACCCAACATTTTATAATTGCCGGTTGCAGAACTTTTTAATGACTATTTCAGCTCCATACCCTTAAATATCAGCTACCAGAATAAGGAAAATCACTCAGCTTTAGGCCTGCTTGAGGGCTATCTTAAAAGAAATCCAAATTCATTATTATTCTCCCCCACCAATTCTTTTGAAATAATTAAAGTTGCTAAATCCCTTAAAATGAAAAATTCAACAGACCTGTGGTATATATCTACCAAAATCCTAAAGAGTTCTGTAACCGTAATCTCGCATACTCTATCTTTTATATTTATTCGATGCATGGAACATGGATTCTTTCCCACCGAAATGAAGATGGCCAAAGTGGTACCGATATTTAAAAAAGGTTGTCCTGAAAACAGAGATAATTATCGGTCCATATCTCTTTTACCAATTTTCAGCAAAATTTTTGAAAAATTACTACTTACCCGACTTGTTAATTTGCTATCAAAAAAACAATTTGGATTTCAAAAAAATCTCTCTACGCAAGATGCAATCGCAAGTCTTATTAAAAAAACACTACTTGGGCTGGATAATATGAAAAAAAACCGTAGGCATTTTCTGTGACCTCTCTTAGGCTTTTAATTTCGTAGACCACTCAATTCTACTTGAAAAATTGAAATACTACGGCATTAGGAATAAGGAACTGCAACTCATGGAATCTTATTTGCAAGAACGCACTCGGATTACGCAAGTCGAAAATAGTAAGAGCGCGCCACAGAATATCAACAAAGGTGTTCCTCAGGGATCAATACTGGGGCCTTTTCTCTTCCTCGTGTATATTAATGACATCCTAGAGTGCCTGAAATCCGTGGATGATGAAATCATTTTATTCGCCGATGATACTTCACTTCTTTTTAGCGATAAAAATAAAGACACATTGGCCCAAAGATAAAAGAAACAATAGACAGGCTTAGTATTTGGTTCCAAGCAAATAAATTGTGACTTAACGTAAACAAATCAAAAGCAATATACTTCTCTTTGCGGCCGTCTGATTCCAATGAAATGGACGTACACTTTGGGTCTGACAAACTAGAAAATTTCCCTCCACTAAATCTCTCGGATTAGAAATTGATCAAAAATTACAATGGTCTGATCACTTAAATGATCTCAGTAAAAAAATGTGCAGTGCCATATTCGCTATTAGAAAGATAAGAAATTTATGCGGTTTTGAAGCCGCTAAATCTGTTTATTTCGCATATTTTCACTCCCTCATAACGTATGGCCTTCTGTTTTGGGGAATGGCACCAAACTCAAAAAGAATTTTTCTCCTCCAGAAAAGTCTCTCCAAGATGTTCTTGTAAGCCGCTGTTCGTAGAATCAGGAATCATGACTCTATTTTCTTCCTACATCTACCAAAATATTATGTACGCTCGTAGACACCTAGCAGTAGTTCCGGTGAATAGTGATTTTCATCATCACGATACGAGGAATAAATCCAATCTCCACATAAACCGACAGCGACTTAGCGAAGTGCGATACAGCTTTATACACCAAAATTTGTCCTTCTATAATAAGATTCCAGGGAAAATAAAATCCTGGGAGAGGACCAATTTAAAAAGATAATTATAAATAGTTTGGTAAGAAACCCAATTTATGGTATAAGGGAGTTTGAAAATTCCCAGTTTATTTTCCATGTTGATAATTAGCAAAAATCGTAAAATTTTAAACTTAACGGAATTACGATAGCTGTCATTCTAATTCTTATATAATTTAGTATACATCTATTTATGTTTAAAAAAATACGAAGGCATATTGCTGGATTGACAATAAAATTATTTTACGTTGATTATTCTAAATAGAGTTTGCATTTCTATTTTACTATATTATTCTGTCTTACTATTTAATGACATTAGTATATTTTGATTATTTGTAAGTATGTAATATTAAATATAATATTACAGGCATGACAACTATCATTATAGTTATGTTTTTAATAATTAAATGTTAAGCATTTAATTTTGTGACGCATCCAAGTGTAGGAATGCCTATCTACTGGAGTAGTTGATTGTACTGTACTGTACTGTACTGTATTATTGTATGCGAAAAAATAGTCATGTTTATGTGGCAATGTTTTTTTCGCCTGTTATTAAAATTGCTGCATATTATGATATCTAACCATATCACAAAATTGAATGCATTTAAATCTGATATACACGCCACACCATTAAAAACGGTTAAAGTTACTAAATAAATAAAATGGTTATCCAATTTGCGACTTATGATTTCTCTGAAGGCAGTCACTCATGTTTTTTTTTATTTATATTTTTAATTTATTGGTTTAAGTTTGGGTAGTGAGTTATCAGGGCTATCATATAGATATTAATTGTAATTGGGCATATAAGCAATAAGGAAAATCTGAACACAACCCATGCGATCATTTTAGATCAGTGATATCCAAGGTGATTTATATGGACCCCAGGAATCGATGTCAAATTACAGGTGTCCATGGCAGTGACAAAAATATTGGGGGTGCGTAGATGTAAAAATGATAAAAATAAAGGGGTCCACATTTAGGCAGGCCAACGGTAAATGTCGTATCACACCTAAAACAAATTCTGTGTACAGTATAGTATTTTATACTTAAATAATCATATATTAATTGAAAGCATTATAAAAATGCGCACGTCGTAAGTGTCGTGGAAGGAAATCAACACTCAACTCAAATTGTATCACTAGTCGTCACCAACGCAAGCGACTAACGAAGGAAGGTGATAGCGAGTAGGATAGACGCGTCACATGAATGAACAAGCGAGTTAGTACTTACTAGTGCCGTTATACATATATTGCTTTCTTAAATGGTTTAAACTTCAAGGCTGTGGTTGTTTAGAAATAAATTCCCGTCGTGCAAAATTTAAGTACTTTTCAATAAAGATTCGAATGAAACTTCTACATATTTTTCTTCTTTTCAGCTGTCACTTTACCATAATCTATATGACAAAGTGATCCCCAGTGTATCAGCTATTAAAAATATAGTATAATTCAATATAAGGCAGGTAGGGGTATACGGAAAAGAAAAAATCGGCAAGGTGTCTACGGGACCAAAAATGTTTGGGTATCTCTGTTCTCGATGAATGCCTAACTAGACTGAACAGCCTGCATCTGGGCATACGAATTAAACCGCTTTTGATGTTTGAGTAGTAACTGACATTTTCTGACAACTAAAGTATAATAAATTCAATATTAATATTAAAAGAGTAAAATATTATAAATAGATGAAGAAAATATATATCCGATATGTATTAAACAAGAAATAGGAGGGTTAGTTATTTAATAAATATATATAATTATATGCAAGATATATAATAAATTAGATAATTTTTTGAAGCAATGCCATTTCAGCCTTTAAACGATATATAATACATCGTCAATTTCATCGTAAAATTATATGGAGTATTTTAACATTGAAGAAAATTATTTTATCACTGAGCCCGATTGCGTTTCATTGTGAACTAAAACTGAAATTAGTTCAAGCGAACGAGATAGAGCAATGCGTTCGAGCGGAATATGAAACGAACGATCGTCGATAAAAACTACTCCTCGAACTTATACTTTGACCGAATAAATCTGAAAACATTTCATGCGGTTTGAGATTCAGATGCATTAATTTTGTGGGTAATTTTAATGCGAAAAAGTGGCAATCGTTCATTTCACATTTCATAGCGTATTTGCCCTGTCTCGTTGGGAGCTAATGGGACCCCATTGACTCCCATCACGAGTGACTCCCATCAACAAATTGCTCCCAACAACAAATTGATGAAATACAACAGGGCTGTTGGAGTTGGCCACGAAGACCCATTTGTTCAGGGTCGGTTACACTCACGGGTCAACATCCATCCGGCGGCCTTCACGCATGAAGTGCGAGCCTGGGCAGGACTCTGGCCTGAGGACCAGTTTCCCCCAGGAGTCAATCTTCTGGCGCTCCTGGACAGTTTTCGCACCGTGCGGCGTCAGCCAATCGATTGTGCATACTGACTAACAGTCGGGGGAGTCTGGAAACAGTACTGTCTCCTATAGAGCGGGGGTAGTTTTTCACTTTATGGCGACTGCTCTTGAAACGACCATTGGCTACCCGATTCCGGGTGAACAGCCGGGCAAAGGATGCCGTGGTCCGCGATAGATTCTATAGACACCGTTTCACCGCAACGTAAGAGAGAGGACCGCGCAAGCGACCTCGAACTTGTAACCAGTCTGGAGATCTGGTTGCAACTGGTAGTAAGGGCGCGAGTGTCGGCCCGCTGGGTAATATACCTGGCTATTCAGTATTCAGTATTCAATTTATTCATTCCGAATATACAATAAAAGCATGAATTATGAATTAAAGCTAATTATCGCATATTAGAATTCGTCAGTTGCTAGTAATATATTAATATAAGTAGATATAAAACTATTAAAACATAAATATTAATTCGACTTTACTAAATTCGGCTTTACACGGCAGACAAATAAAATATTAAAAAAAATGGAGCTGAATCCATGTACATGAGTATACATATAAAATAGATAATTATTATAAGAATATTAATAGTCATCAAGCACTTTATACAAAAAATAATCACACAATAGAAAGTATCAAAACAAAATTGGAAAAAAGCAGCGTATGTATATGATCAGGTATGTTACATTACACATTGTAATCTACATATTAAATATTAAATTCATAATATTATTATTAAACAATAACAACTAAAATGAGGTACCTGAAAGTTACATATTATTGTTATTCCCATTTGAAAGAATTGGCATGCTCAAAAAAATCACCCAGCTTATAGAAAGCATGTGTGGATTGTAGCTTTTGTTTAATAAATCTTTTAAACGTCATTGTTTCCATCTTTCTTGTGGAGAGTGGTAGCTGGTTAAAGAGCGTATAGCTCAAATATCCAAAGGACGTTTTTGTCTGCGTAAGGCGTACTTTAGGCAGGATAACATAATCACGTCTGCGTGTGTTGTGGGAGTCATCATCATCATCATCATCACGTCTGATGTAACGCCTTATCCGCTATCTTGCGGATAAGGCGTTGGCCTATTACGGGCATGTGGCGGAGCTTGACGGTGGACTGTTTTTGTCCTAAGTCTTATGCGGTCACCTCACGGGAGACAAAACGATCAAATTTCGTTAAAACTTCCTGAGGTGACGGGTTCGTGAGTTATAATCGACAGCTCTAGTTGCCCTGCCTCGTTCACACGAACTAATTTCCGATTTTAGTTCACAAAGAAACGCAATCGAGGCCACTGTGTATGTACATTGATTATATTAGTGGAGAGATAATTGCCAAGACTATCTTACTTTGTATTGCAATCTTTTGCATCTAAATAAGAAAACATAATTTTAAGTAGATAAACAATTATTTATTTATATTTTTAAACATTTTCACAATATTTTGCTCGAGTATTTAATTTTGTTATCTATCACATTTCTATAACAACCTAACCCTAAAATCTTAAACTTAATATGATTTATACAGAAATTTTAATTATTTACCTACAAGTAGGTATCTATATAAATTTTAAAAAATGGCAACAGTGTATTCAAAGCAGTCTACAAGATTACAAAAAAGCAGTCATATCGCATAACTCGAAATAAATATATTAAGGTTCAATAAACAAATGTCAACAATGATTATTTAGTGAGATCGTATCTCATTGATTTACATTTGCTTTGTAATAATTCGTCGATCATTTCATTCGCTGTTGATTCTAGTGGTAGTCCTGGTCTTCTGGATCTGGTTTAGCCGTTGCAAGGTAGGCTAAAGCCCTCTTAATTGCTTCTGGAATCGGTGGTGGAGTTGGAAGATGGGCTCCTTGGGGTTGGAAACCGTTCTCATCGGCGATGTATGTTACGTGGATTAGCTGAAATTGTCACAAAATTCCAATAATTTAATCTAATATTTTTTTCCTTCAAGATAGGACCAATTTATAGGAAAAAATAATGCGATCTCCCCAAAAACAAATTACTTGAAAAGTTCCGCATGTTTTATTCTGGGTCAGTCGCAATTTATATTTTTCACAAGTGATGTGGACAAATGAATGCCACCATACGCTATCGCACTGTTATATGAGATAAAGTAGTACGAGTACATACTCGTAAAACAATCAAAGCAAGTATTATTTAAATAAATAATAATAAAACAAAAAATAGGCGAAGTCAGGTATTTATCTTATGTTCATATATCACAAATAAATTAAGGGTAAAAAACCAGTTTTAAAAACAAGCTTTACTTTCCACCAGGGAGCTTCACTGGCAATCTTCCGGCTCCATTTTCAGACCCTCATTATCAAGTGAAAACGAATCCAAACTGGACTATCTTAGCACTTTTCATCGGGGAGTTCCTGTGGCAATCTTCTGACTCCATGTTCAGATACTCATCATCAAATGTAATGGAAAGTACTCAAGACAATAAAACAAACAAGTCCAAACTTGACTATCCTAGTAATTTCCATAAGGGAGTTCCAGTGGCAATTTTCCGGCTCCATCTTCAGACCCTTGTCATCTTGTAAAATGGTAAGTTTTCACTATAAAAAAACATACTAGCCTAATTTGACTGTCCTACCATTTGCCTTTAGGGAGTTCCAATCCCTACATCCCGGCTCCATCGTCAAATCAGCTCGATGGCACCATAATATTGCATCGTCAACGAACTTACATAAGTAGGTATGCCAAATTTCATCTCAATACTAGCAAGTGGTTGAAGATTAGATTTATTTGAAACGGACACCTTATGTACATGAGAACATTGCAAGTTACGGCGACTTAAGACCTGAGAAAAATATCTGAAATGGGCGGACTCGCGAAAAAATAGGCGAAAAAATCGCGAAAAAAAATTGACCAATAAAAATCCAGCGTTGATGAAGCGTCAGGCATGATTCAACGTGGCGGATACTAAACGTTCGATCGCAGCGCTCACGCAGTAAACTTGTCATTTCTCAGTGGTGGTATACCTAAGGGTGTTAATGGTAAAGCATATTTAGCGTAACTCTCAGAGCGCTCTCACGTTTTGATTGTAATTCATTAGGGGCCTATATTAAAAATGTGACTAAGCGCGACGCTAGAAAATTAACTAGCCAATATAATTAAAATTAAAAAAATACACACTCACCGCTTACATTTTGATCACATATCAAACTTTCGCAGGCAAATAGAGTGGCTACCCATTAGACGATGTCGGGAATTTCACATACTCACCCTACTCTCCCGCGTACTGTCCGCGTCAAACTGTCCTACCTATTTGTATAATCTCTTCTCTCCGCTATCATCCCATGGTCTTCCATTGCGCTCTCAGGAAAATCTATTACTGGCTATACCTCAGCATTCATCAACTTTCATGTCTAGGTCTTTCTCAGTGCAAGCGGCCCGTCTCTGGAATTCCGTGCCTTTACCGATAAGACAACTTGAAAACCTGAGCGGGTTTAAAAATTCTTTAAAGAGACATTTACTCAACTTATGAATTCCCCCCTCCCCTCCCGTCTCCTTTGCTTGTCCTTATATTTCACTCCTCCCTTCAATATCGAGTTGGCATACGTTACTAATCACTGAATTATATTTTATACTATGATGACTTTTTTGTAAGTGTATTCATTTATTACTTGTAAATTAATTTGCCCATATAAACTTTCAGTCACAATAACCCTGGCGGTATGGTCGGTAGATATTGCCACTTGGCAATAGGCCCACCATATTGTATTCTTTTGTGTGTGCAATAAAGCTTTTCAAACAAACAAACAAACATTGTAGGAGTAATCGCGCCTAAAATTTTTCGAAATCATTTTAAAGACTGAATATCCATGGCAATGAGTCTTATTATGAATTGGTGTCTTATCGAGGGATTTGCTTAAAAACTTTTTTTTAATTAGTCCTTATGTTTTTCAAAAAAACATGAAACAAAATTTATTCAGATATGGTCGTTCTCAGATATCATGTCACCTTAATATAAAGCTTGTAAATATATTACCTGCCCATCAGGGGCTGTATATGAGTACTGTCCCTGGGCAACTTGAGCTTCTGTTTCAGGGTCTCCGGCGTTCTTCAAATAGCCTTCCTCTTCGGCATTGATTCCATTTCCAGTTTCGTAACTGTAATAATAGCGAATGAAAAAGTTATTTGTAGCCTGTGCTCATTTCATAATCACCAGAAGCGTCACGGATAACAGCTAGTGGCCTATTAAGTGTGATTGTCTGTTAAGTATTTTTTTTTACGTGAAAGACAGATTATGATATCCTATATGTAATTTGAGAGAATAAGAATTTTGCATTTATTTTACTATTTTACGAAAATTCACATTTTTCTTACACATTTTTTTAAACTACACAATTAGTTGTAAACTTCCGCGATATAATTTATACTCAAAAACAATTTATAAGGTCCTAGGATCTCTTTCAAAGATCTACTATAAGATTGATAAAAAAACAATATTTCAAGACATTCTGTGACTATTATGTAATATTTTGAACAACAAAATAAGAATTAATCACTACATGAGTAGCTTGCCAAAATGTGTCAATAGTTGTATAATGAAAAGCTGTGGAAGAATCGGGGTGTAAAAAACAGACGAAGATCAGGCTGGTTCGGTCTCTGGTTTTCTCAATCTTTCACTATGCATCAGAGACGTGGACCCTGAAGGCTAGGAATTCCATGGACAGCACGCCACACCAACAAATCCCTCCTAGAAAAACTCGGCGACCAAGTGAGGTTCTCCACCGTGTGCATGAGAATAGTTCTGCAGTACTTTGGTGACGTTGCCAGGAGAAACCTGGACGATCTGGAAAAATGCGGGGGTCAAGTGGAGGGAAGATGAAGCAGAAGCAGATAACCGACCGGATGGGAGACCTCGTAAAGGAAATTAAAAAAGAGTCAATACAATTTGCGACCCGCCATGCAGAAGATAGGTCGAAGTGGAGGATCCTCGTAGGCAAACTATTGTCTAGTGGCCACGATCCTCAGTAATGAGGGAGCGACGGAGAAAAGCCATGGCATAACAAAGTCATCAACGCATAGGCACTCCACAAAATTAAAAATAAAGTTGTATAGAATTAAATATAGGTAATATAGAATTAAAATGGTACAAGAAATGTTTGTCCCACAAAAAGTAGAGAACATTAAAAAAATATGAACCTAAAGACTGAGTTCTATTGCATTAGTAATATTATTTAAAATATGTTATATATTCGCTCGGATTATCATAAATTGTATAACCACAATTAAGGGGTTTGCGTAGTCTGATAAGTACGCCATTGTACAAAATTATATTTTTTGAGGAATATAAATTTAATATTATTATTATTACTTTCCATTAGTGTGAAATCAGTGTTTCTTTTTGTATGTATGTTAGTTACTTTCTTAAAAGTCTTTTGTATTTAAATCGCACCTCCGATTAAATACAGCAATAACTTGCAAATGTTCACTTGTGGTGTTTCCTTATAATAATTACCGCCATTTCTTATTTTACACTCCCAAAAAGAGTTTTACCTTTTACTTCACTAATCCATCAATGTCACTAGCGAAGTAACAGTTATGATTTTTTTGGGGGTGTAAAATGAGAAATAACGATGAGAAATAACATTATTTGTTTTTTTTTAAGTTATTACTCTGTTACTAAGAAACAAAATGAGAAATAACATAATTTGTTTTTTTTTATGTTATTATTCTATTTGTTCGGAGGTGCGATATATATTTTCTCTAGTCTACGCTACCAGAGAACTGTTTATATAATAGCCCGATTAGAGCACATCCGGTTTCTGCTATTTCTGATAACAACTTGTTTTTCTTTTTAATTAATTATGCTATTTCTAATCAGGTGACATGCAGATTTGATTAAATTAGGCTACAATTCACACGCAGAAAAACGTAGGAATAAATGTGTTAATAAGCAAACGACTTGAGACATACCCTTCTAATCAATATACATATAAAGGACTGAAACTGTTTACATCATGGAAATTAATCTAGAATAATTTGTATTCATTCACACATAATCTATTATATAAATATTTCATGATAATACGCGTAATCCAAAAGTAACGGCTTATGACCGACTGTATAATACCTATATTGTCTTCGCACAGAAAAAATATCACATCACTCGGTACATCGGCATGACAATAGGAATAAAATCCATTACCTCCAATCGATCATAACACGCACGGCCAAGTTCTAGGCGACTGGTCTATAAATATAACAAACTTTTTAAATAAAATGCCTGGTAAATTAAAGGAAAATAAAAATATTGATATTTTGAATAGATCCATCCGTGTGTATCTGCTCAAAATCGACTTGTATGCTAAAGACATATTAAAATACTTTGAAAACGTCATCGTACTTACGAATGTAATTTAATTTACTGTTTTTTTTGCGGTCAAATTTATATTATAGTCTTTTTTTGTTAATGGAATAATTTTGGAGGTCTTACATTATTATTTTATTCAAAAATATGATACCGTAGAGGCGTGTTTAGTTTGCCAACTATAATGCGCCTCCAGGGCCGGCTCTATGGATTTTGGCGCCCTAGGCGAAAACAAATTCTGCGCCCTCATTAAAGTGCCTTCGCGGGGTCTGCCGGGTATGGAACTATGGCATGAAATGGAACGTTTTCGTTAATAATTGTTATAACATAGAATTTTATTTTTAACCTTTGATTAATGACTGGGACATGTAAATAAAAAAAATGACAATTTTACATAAAAATACATATAATTTAATATCCACAAAGCTCAAGATATTATGTTAGTTGAAAAATTTGATCTAACAATAGCCTTGCATTTTGTCTTTTGTTTTGACAACTTATATATTAATAAGTAGAAATCTAAATAGTATTAGAAAAGCTTCATAATAAACAGTTTTACATTAAGTATATGTGTTAATAGGTTGTATAATAGCATTATATACAGTTCTCTCAATAACAAACAAAAAACTCATAGTTATGTAGATTACAGATAGCTTTTCTGTTTTTATAAAACTTAAAAAATACACAAAGAGTACCTACTTGATATTTTTTGATATTGGATTATTGTTTTCTTAACTATGGTCCAAAAGTCACTTTGAAACACTGATTTACAGTATTTATACTCCTAAGGTCCTAATGGTTTTTTTCTTGCGTTCTGCTTAGCAAATTATTGTATAAGGGCTCTTGAGTCTAACTGTCTTGCTATCTCACTCCAATAGAATTGTCGCCAGACCCACAAGTCTCTTCTGGCCCATTGTACTAGGCAGATAGATTTTAGTTAGCTTAAGTTTTGAAAAACCTAAAAAAAAACCTCGATTTTGCGCCCTAGGCGGTCGCCTAGGTTGCCTATATGGACGAGCCGGCCCTGTGCGCCGCAATACTGCCCTGCCTCAAATGCCGCCATATTGAACATAAGAGAAAATTGATCAATATTTGTAATCATGAGTGCCATCTACACGTTGCGCTTCGTAGTAAAATTCCAACTGCCAAAACGAAGTACGGCATTGAGCAATGTAATACCTTATATAATCAATGGTTTTATCAATGGCCGATTGACAATACGATGTGACGCCGACGCCGAGACCGTCGTGGAAAGTTCACATTGAATGCAACGTTAGGAAACCACAAATCAGTAAACCGCATTCTGTTCTGTACAAAATAACAACAATGATAGAAATGCTACTAGTTATGTGTCTTATAAGCATACTCGTACTATTAATAATATACATAGATCTGACTTTCTGCATAGCATCTGCGTCTCCAGATGCGTTCAAGTTAGAATTTATAATATTTTGACCTTATTTATGAAAATGTCTGTTCTCAATACTGGCTAGTTCAAATTTATTGAATTTCAATTTATTTAAAATCAAAGCCATTGAAATTCTGTTTCGAAATCAGTTACTCGTTTGTTTTCGGATCATTTGATTTTACTCTGACATCGTTCTCTTCACAACTATGGAAAGTTGAAAAATCGCGTTGTTGGTTTATCGCTGAAATTAATGAGATCGATGAGATCGATGAGATCGATGCGATCAATGAAATCAATGAGATCGCTGCCAAAAAGACACACCTCGCAGGATTAATGATGTGACCGGACTTCCAGACACCGCTAACGAACGCACGCAGCGTTTTTGATCCAAACGGAAACGTTTGTACCAAAAACGATTCTGGAAATTTAGATTCAAAGAACAAGCCCATTGTACGGCCGGAAACGCAAGCCGATAATGAAAAATTGTAAACGATAGTTGAAGTGGAAACATCACAAACCATGTCAGAGTTAGCAGCAGCCTTTGATGTAAGTGACGAAACAATCTTAATTTCTTTGCGTCAAATTGGGAGTGAAAAAGCTCACATAGCAGCGAAGTATTTCTTGGATTGGATTGGGAAATGCCTATGTTAAAATAAGATATATGCATATGCACAGAGATGTATATATGTATGTACACAATGATGTGTACAACTTTCGATTGTGCTGTGTAAGTTTAATGTAAGTCTCTATGCCACCGATGGCCGATCACCCATCACCTGTCCATCTTAAAACCTGCATAACACCTTCTCTAGAGATACTCATAATGATTAAATATTATTTCATTGAATTTATATACTACTACAGGGTGAGTATCGAATTAGTGACATCCTTGAAGTGGGTAAATCAGTACGAACAAATAAGCAACGTTTAATTTTAAAAAATTGAGAAAACAAAAGAAAAATTAAATGTTTGAAACATAGTATAAAAAGAGTTGAGCGCGTTGAGCCATCTAGCGGTAGGTAAAATATCTCAAATTTTGTTTATTCGCGATGTCTGACCTATTGATATAAGGTGCAGCGTGCTTAACACTTGTTAAACTTTAATTTATCAGTCAAGTTTTTCAAAATTTCCAAAAAAAAACTAAACAACATTTTTTTCATATTTTTTATTTTTATAATAATAAATACAAACGGAGCTGCCATGGAATTCACCGACCGGAGTCGGGCTCATCATAATACTATTTTTTACACTTCTGGGGGGTGAGCAGTGGATTCCGGACTTACGAACCGGCTGTGGTAGGTTTAGGACAGCTGTCTTGCCACATGTGAGCGTTCACCTTGCCACCCATTCACTCCCCCTTCGAAGCCATAGAATTTGAGATGCGCAAATCGCAGTTTTAGATAATTTTTCTAAGAAAGAGTTGATTATTTTTCTGGAAAGGCCAAGATCTTTAAAGAGGTGAAATAGAGATTTAGCTGGCAGGCCACGAGCGCCAACTTCCACCGCGTGAAGGTGAACAGTGAAGCCGTTCCGGGTTACGGCATTTGCAAGATCATGGTATTTATTTAATTTGTACTCGTGGTCTTTTGGGATATTTGATTCTCATGGAACAGTTAATTCTACAATAAGAGCCACCTTCCGAGATAGAGAGTAAAGAGTTATATCTGGACGGAGGGCTGTGCATCCGAGACTTTCAGGGAATTTATACTGCTTAGAGACCGAATCAACCTCCAGAATCCAATCTGTAGCTTTCTCGATTATTGAGAAAGGTTTTGTAGTTGAATGTTTTTTGCCTTTAGAGCCATCCCGCACAAACTGTATTGGGGGTTTGGAGGATACTGTCAAACCCTTGTTGGCACGAGCCACTGAGAGACTAATTACCTCGCGAATAACAGCGAGAACTTTGTCATGGCGGTAAGTATACCGTCCTTGATCTAAGGCCACCTTGCAGCCAGGTAGAATGTGTCTAGCTGTGCAAGGGGTATTGCTACAGAGGGGACAAGAACTATCCTCGGCAAAGCTCCAACGAGCGAGGTTACTGGGGTCTGGAAGTGTATGCTGAAAGGCATTCAAATAAAATTTCAGCATCTCTGGCGTCCAGTCATAGAGCATTACCTTCCAGTGCATTGGAGGCGGAATGCAAAAGTCCCCAATTGTTGTCCAATCATTCTGGCATTGAAGGCCAATAGCATGAGCCATACTCTTGCTGTCGTAATCTCCCCGCAAAAGAGACTTCTTCAAGTCCACGTCGCTCGTGGTTTTGTAATTTGTCTATTTGCTCGTATTTATTTACCCACTTGAACCGTTACTAATTAAAAACCCACCCTGTATATTATCATGACAATTATTCGTTATTGACAATATGAGACGCAATCACGCATCCAATCGTTAAAATGCCTGCCTATTGATGTAGAATCGTAGGCGTTTGTTAAAGAAAGCTTTTCAAAATGTTGATCGATTTAATTACTTAAATTATAACACCGGCAAAATTGAACTGTACATAATGGGGTTGATTGCGTTTCATCGTGAACTAAAATCGGAAATTAGTTTATGTGAACGAGACAGGGCAGTACGATAATGGGGAATGGGAAATAAAGGGCTGTCACTTTTTCCGCATTAAAACTACCCATCGAAGATAAAGCAGCTGAATCTACGACCGCACGATATACGTTCGAACTTATTCGGAGGGCTGTAAATTCAACAAGTAGTTTTAAAGCGGGAAAATTGACGATCGTTCATTTCAAATTCCGCTCCAACGTATTGCTCTGTCCCGTACGCTTGAACGCTTCAGTTTTAAATCACGAAAAAATGTGATCGGGCCTAATGTAGCACAAAATTTATCAGGCTTCGATTTTTGCCGGTAGCTTCTTAAAAAGCTTATGAGAAATAATGTTAATTAGTAGAATATACCGAAACTCTAACTCACAGCCATCTGTAAGAACCGTCGGGATTGATTTCTTGCTCCTGTCTCAAAATAGGAATAGGTGTAGTTGTTGTCGAAGTTGACTCGTCATAGTCTTGCGGCGCTGCAGCTCCCAACGCAGCGAACGCTAAAACTGCCGCCTGAAATACACAAATATACATCTATACTAATATTATAAAGAGGTAAAGTTTGTGACGTTGTAGGAATCTCTGGATCTACTGAACCGATTTTGAAAATTCTTTTACCAATAGAAAGCCACGTTGTTTGTGAGTGTCATAAGCTATATATTAATCCGAAAAATGAAAAGACTTTTTCGTGTTAGTCGGATTTGCAAAGTAAGTCGGAGAATAAGCGGTCGAACGAAAACGTTTCTAACTAACGCTGCCTTAACGATGAGAGATATATGATTATGTTCTAGAGAAAATTTGTAGGGAAAAGTTGTAGGCTTGATAATGCCTACTAAAACGTCAGCGACAGAATATGTCGAACTTTATATTTAAGTCACAAAAAGTAGTATTTTATATTTAAAAAATAATTTAAATCATTAGGTCATGTTTATTGCTCATATTATCAACAATTATGAATTCTTATCAAAATAAGTAAATTTATCGTCTCAAGCGTTTAAACCAAAAGACTTTTCCCATTTACTGCATATAATTTCCCTTTAACTGCATAAATAGTTATAGAGATAATACGCTCACAAATAAGACACTCACAAGAAGACACTCACCAATAACGGTATTAGAGTCAAATTGGCATGCAAATACATACATACATATGCAGTAAAAATATAACCCTCTTTTTGGCAGTCAGGAAATAAATCATAGCACTAAGTACTAACCGAACCACACTCATAATTTCATCACAGGTAAAAAGTTTTACCGCCCAACGAAGTGGGCACGTGTCAGCTAGTATAATATAAAACTACACAAAATTAATCATCATCATCCTCTGGGACATATGAATCGTCCCTTGCATAGGCGTAAATTAAATAATGCTATCTATATTTTCAAATTATTAAATGGTATACATGCATATAATTATAGGGATCTAGTGGGAGTTAATGGGCCCTTGCTGAGGTAGCCACGAAGACCTACCTGTTCAGGGTTGGTTACACTCACGGGACAACACCCATCCGGTGACCTCCCGTATGAAGCGAGAGCCCGGGTAGGACTCCTAGTTTCCCATAGGAGTCAATCCTCTGGCGCTCCTGGACGGTCTGCGCACTGTGCGGCGTGAGCCAATCGATTGTGCATTCTGACTAACAGTCGTGGGAGTCTGGAAGCTGTACTGTTTGCTATATCAAACCTCTGGCGCACCTGGACGGTCGGCACTCCGTGCGGCGCAAGCCAATCGATTGTGCTCTCCGACTAACAGTCGGGGGAGTCTGGGAACTGTATTATTTCCTATAGAGCGGGGGTGGTTGCGTACCTTATGGCGACTGCTCTGGAATTGACCATTGGCCATCCGATCCCGGGTAAGAGGCGGGCAAAGGACGCCTTGGTCCGCGAAGATTCGGTGCACTCCGTTTCACCGCTTCATAAGGGAGAGGACCGCGCAAGCGACCTCGAACTCGGAACCAATCGAGAGACCGGAGAAATCTGGTCACAATTGGAAGTGAGGGCGCGAGTATCTCGAGCCCGCCGGGTTTACTCCTGGCTTACTCGCGGTAAGGCGTTGGACTCTCACGGGTTGTGACGTAGCTGGACGTAGAATGTACTGTCCAAAGTCTCTACGTTCACTGCAGGGCGATAGAACGACTAATCGTTAAAACGTCCTGTGGTGACGGGCTCGCCCGTTGTAGTTGACACCGCAAGATGTTTGCTATACAGCGGGGGTGGTTGCTGACCTTACGGCGACTGCTTTTAAAACGACCATCGGCTAACCGATTCCGTGTGAATAGCCGGGAAAAGGATGCCGTGATCCGCGATAGATTCGGTTGACAACGTTTCACCGCTACATAAGGGAGACGACCGCGCAAGCGACCTCGATTTCGTAACCAGTCGAGGACCGGAGTAATCTGGTCGCAACTCGCACGCTGACCAATCCGCTACCCGATACCAGGTGAATAGCCGGGGAAAGGATGCCGTGGTTCGGTGTTGGCCCGCTGCACTGGTTGAGTACCCTGCTTGTCGCAGTAAGGCGTTGGTCTCAGAGTACGGGTGAGTGGCGTAACTAGACATTGGACTGTTTCGTCCCAAGTCTTCTACGCTCACCTCACGGGATGTAAAACTATTAAATATCGTTAAAACTTCCTAAGGTGACAGCTTCGCCAGCTGCAGTTGACACTTCCAAATGTATTTACTATTTCCTGATGTATTTTTTTTATAAGGTAAAAATAATCATTAGTTTATTAATTAATTGTATCCTAATGAATATTTAAATCTGGATGTTATTGTTAAACGAATGATGTTAAGTGAATAATTATTGATTATGGATATTTAGTAAAATTAGTTTATCGTATTGTATGTTCCATTATCTCTTAAAAAATAGGGTAATATTAGACTACGTATTAAATCTTTTTTAATTTCCATCTTTTTACGGAAATAGTGTACACCCAATGAGTAGATTATGCGATATCACTGAAAACATAATATTCCACCTTGTATGAATCATAATCGACAATAGAAAGTTCCTCCATTCATTCATTCATTCATGTGATTGGGGTGAGCTGGTTGGTCGCTTTATTTTTACTTTAACATCATTGGTTTTTCTCGCTTGACCATAGATTACTTATGTAATATGAAATAGATAAATAAATTAAATCAATCGAAAAGGACCGTATGTACCGTAGAAAACTATACTAATAATATTAATTGACATTGGGCTCGATTGCGTTTCTTCGTGAACTAAAATCGGAAATTAGTCCATCTGAACGAGACAAAGCAGTACGTCAGAGCGGAATGTAAAATGAGCGGTTGACACTTTTCCTCATTAAACTACCCACCGAAGATAAAGCAGCTAAATCTAACAGGGCACGAAATGTGTTCAAACTTATTCGGGCGTCTATAAATTCGACTGGTAGTTTTGTTGCAGGAAAATCGTCAATATTTTATTTCATATTCCGTTCTAACGTATCGCTCTGTCTCTATCGGTTGAACTAAGTTCAAAAGTATTTTCTTTTACGAAGAAGCGCAATCGGGCCCATTGTCGTCAATGCTTATACATCTGAACGTATTAACACACCAAAAATACTAATAGTACTTACGATATATTTCATGTTTCCACAATAAACACACGTTAAACTTACTAAGCACACAATCGAAGAGCAATCACACACTCTTTACTGTCTGCAGTGGTGGAATGGTGTCGCTTATTAAAACATCCTCAGTATTTATAAGCGAATCTTGAGAAAAAATGGCTGAATTTTATTTTCAACTTACAGTGATAAGCCCTACCATTTTACTCACACTTGCGGGGAGGGACAGTCACACGCGTACTCACGATTACGGTAAGAATCGAGGATTTCCCAGGGATATAACATATTCTAGAGCCCCCGAATTTCGGTCGAAACCGAATAATATTTTGTAAATCAACGTAACCAAGAAGTAAATATATTAACCCCTCAAATGTGAGGCGTCCCTTAAGGGATGCCTTGGCAAAATGTATACAAAATGTATATAAATTTATATAAATATAAATGTAAATGTGCGCCGCTTTATAGTAATCCGCTCTATAGTAATGCTATAGCTCTATAGTAAACCCCGCTCTATGTAAATGTAAATGTAAATGTAAATATAAATTTATATACATTTTGCCGTAGGCAACCCGAGCTAATCGCCATTCATTTGAGGGGTTAAAAAGAATGGAAAACAGGACTGCCGTTACAGAAACTGAACTGTTGTATTTATAATTATGTTTATAAAGGTTTTAAATGAAATATTAGAGGTTTATGTATTTATCCATATATGTAGCTAAATGTATATTTCCGGTATGTACTTAATTAGATCTTTCATTTGATACTAAACACGATATCTTTATGTTAATTTATTTACAATTGGACATTTACACAACTAATTACTTGATATTTTGGACAGTAGTGTACACTACGTCACACCTACAGGATGATATAACAACTCTAACAATACCACACACATCTAAATCAGTCCACTCGTGACACTAAATACAATATGTTTATGATATTTTTTGACCTTTGGAAATTTAGACGACTACTTACTTAATATTTGGACTGTTAAGGTATTCTATGATATTCGGGATTACATATTGGTTTTAATAATTCCACGCACATCTAAATCGGTCCACGCGTTTAGAAGGTATGGTGGAATAAAGAAACGGAAAACATACATACGTGAACCATGAATATATTACACTCCTTTTTTGTTGGACAGTCATCTAAAAATGATGGACTTGTGAGTCTTGACTTCGTGAAGTATTTTGTTCTATGCCACCCCATACTGGGCTTTAGTTTTCCAGTTTTTCACTAGAACTTCATTTACATAATTAAACACCGAATCAAATTTTGCCAAGTATCAAGTGATCACAGTTTTGGTCGTTCGAATTTACAATGCGCTTCAGTTTTCTATAAAAAATGCGTCTCAGCTGTCGTTCATTGTCCATCCTTTCCACAAGCCCTAAACACGCGAGCATTTCTATTTTCATTAGTCTCACAACTGGAAGATCATTATACAGTTTTATAGAGTTCTTTGTTTGTTCAACTTCTCTAAGCGCCATCTCCTTGCACAGGATCAAAAATCCTGTGAGTATTTTTTTTTTATATTTAGTGCATATTGTTATTTTATTTACTTAATTAATTTAATTCCTTTACAAATTATATGTATATTATTAATATTCTATTACAAATTACTAACGTTATACATCTCTTTCTTAATAATATTAATGCATGTTAAGTTATATTCATATTCATTTCTTTTCCATAACATGGACGATATTAGAATTGGCACATGTGCACTGTTGCTGCTCAGTTAAGTGCGACGACTTGTTTCAAGGCAAGGAGCAGTCTAGTTTTATGTACGAGTACATATATTCGGCAAGTTGAAAAATATTTATTCAATTTATTTATTTCAAATTATTTTATTATGATTCTGATGTAGTAATATGAAGTTTCACAATTATTCACTGGCGCACAACCTGCCTTTTAGGCGTACCTACAAATTGATTTCTTAGAGATAATTAAGGATTTAACAACAAATAAAAAAAAACACATACTATAATAATATTTAAAAAATCATTTAGGTTACGTATCAAAAAATTAAATTAGGTAGGTATAAAATTACTTTAATAATACAATTAAAATTGTAAGAGAAAATAAACAGCAGTCAGAATAACTCAGAATAACTCAGAATAAAATTTTGTTACGCAATAATTTCGAAGTTGGCTCGGAAAGTACACCGGAAAAGAATAAACAAAAGTGAAATGTAAAAATAAACTACAGACTGACAGCGACGGACTATATGACGTGCACACGCACATTACATTACATTACATTTTCGTCGTGTCCAATTGACGGCTAAAAGCCGCTCTTGGACATATCAAAATAATTATTTTAGATAGTATGTCTCGTTACTACTCTTTACCGAACATATATAGGTAGTCAAGAATTTAACTACTAGATTGTCAAACTATAAATATAAATATAAATAATCAAAACAGGAAGCCTAATATCTGAAATAGTCAATAATTCGAAAAGATACGTGGCCACACATTGAAATCACACACATAATAATATAACCACTACAAAGTAGTTATAACTAAGAATTACTAACTAATAATTACAATAAGAAATAAAATAAAATAAAACACCGAAAATAAAAAATCGTGTTAAATAATATTAAGTTAATATTATCATCCGCTTTAGTGGGACTTCGTGTATCTGAAGCATAGGTTAAGACCTGATCTGTGACTTTTAGCGTATAGGTGTTTTCCTCCACCTCCAGGATGGAAGTAACACCTATTTGCTGCCATTAGACGTACTTTGACCTCATTAGCGTCGTCAGTAAAATATGAGCCAGTGTTATGATTTTCTTAAAAGATTCAAAGATCTAGCGATTAAGAGCTGAGTTCAATCTTTTGACGTGGCGGCCAGGCATTTGGTTTTCTCTTGATTTATCTTCAGTCTCATACATTTTGCTTCTATATCCACTATTATATATGCTTCCTTGGGGGCTTGTGGAGGGATAGCATTTATATCAATATCATCAGCATATGTTATCACTATCACTATCACTAAACGATAATACAAATTTGGAAGTATAATCCAGTAAAAAAATACTACACAAGATGCCCTTCTCGTACACAACAATAAACGAAAAAAGATTTTTGTATCACAAAATTTTATAAACTACCCATTTTAAATAGATAAACTACCCAAACTACTACTACTGCTACTATTATGTGATAAATTATAAAACAGGTATTACTCCATAACAGAGAGTAGTCTAGTGCAATTGATAAAATCCAAGAAATCTGTACTTTATTTGCTTCGCAAACAGTTATCAAATATCTGCTCGATTCTACACTTTAATTTAATGCCTAGTTTGTAAACCTTGATTATGGATTTTTCTAAAAAACGAATTTTCAAAAAATCTTTAAATATACCTATATTTTTAGAAAATGAACTAAATTAATTTAATTTAATCGTACCCTTATGATTTCATTAAAATAATATATATATATATATATATATATATATATATATATATATATATATATATATATATATATATATATATATATATATATATATATATATATATATATATATATATATATATATATATATATATATATATATATATATATATATATATATATATATATATATATATATATATATATATATATATATATATATATATATATATATATATATATATATATATATATATATATATATATATATATATATATATATATATATATATATATATATATATATATATATATATATATATATATATATATATATATATATATATATATATATATATATATATATATATATATATATATATATATATATATATATATATATATATATATATATATATATATATATATATATATATATATATATATATATATATCGTTATATCGGACTCAACTCGGACTCAAAATCAACCTACAATCAGTATCCCCCTTGGACAATATGCCATAGTTTTTCAAGCCAAAGTGTAATGCATAAAACTACAAAGTCGACTTGAGTTAAAAAATATGAAAAATAATCATCTTTTCTGACAGCAAATCAGAATTGGGCGCTCTGGCGAAAGCCACCACAGAATCTTATGTGGTCTGGGACTGTATGCAAGAGCTCAACAAATTGGGAAAGCTAAGAAAACACCTTAATATGGACACCGGTCGATCAAGGCATATCCGGCAACGAGGAGGCCGACAGACTGGCAAAACTGTGCAAACTAGAATGCCCGGTGAAGATAGTTGTTGGGGTCCCCTTCGATATATGTAGGTAAGAAAATAATTAAAGACTGCTTGGAGCAGGAACATCGGGCATCCTGGAAACAGAGCCAAGGATGTCGCTAGGCAAAGGCCATGATGGAGAAACTGCTTCCCAAGAAAACCAAGGCCCTACTTGACATGAACAAGAAGAACCTTAGAACACTATCGGTCTCCTCACCGGACACACGACCTTTAGAGCACATATATTCAACCTTGGCTTGCCCGAGAGCAAGGACTGCCGAATATGTGGCGAATAACCTGAAGACAGCATACTCAGTTGGTCGCTGCCCAGGCCTCGCCGCAAAAAGACACAGTTTACTGAGATGAGCTTTCTCGAACCCAGCGATCTGTCCAACTTAAAGGTCAGTGGTCTGTATGGACTGGTAAGCAGTACCGGGCTTCTAGCAGACCACTGCCCCAACCACAAAGTGGGTAGTTACAAAAATCTAGGTGACGTCAAGAACTGGAGGCAAGCCCCCGTTGATTCTACTGCTACTATTACTACATCTAAATATTTAGATGTAACTGCGGATAATATAAACGAACAAAAAAAATAAAATTTTTAATATTCTACTCGTATTCTATTCGAAACAAAAGTAATTTTGGAAATTAAAAATAAACTTCATTAATAGATGTATATCGATTACTCTTCTCAGAATACTGGAATTGCGCAAACACTACACTAGCCTTCTACGCAAGACATTTAGAGGGCTATACATTTCAGTCATGGTTATGAACTCTTCAAATATGTCGTATTTTAAATCACGAAAAACCACATAAATTGAAATAGCAAGCTTTTTAACTGCATCGGCTTCACAGTCTCGCCCCGCGAGGGTAGGGGGCTTAATTAAATTGTAAAAATTAAAATAATACATGATTTAAAAAAAAATATTAATCACATTTCTATTCAGAAGAACATGCTATTCAATAGGAAATAACTGATACAGTAATAATCTATTCGGCGAATTAGTACACAATATGTTATCATCTATTTATCACAAAATTTAGTAAATAAAATATCAGCAATTAGAAAATTCCAAACTGCGAGCTAAAGATATAGGAATACACAGAAAAACATCCGCATATAAATGGTTACACTGAAAAATTGACGATGTATTTTTTTTAAATTAAATAATAATGCCATCTAGTGGCTTGTTCCAAAACGAATCGAATCAATGAATGAATCAATTTTTCGAAAGAAAGATCGTAGTCTACCCTTAAATGAAGGGAGAATAAAACGTAAGCCAGGAATGAACGATCAAGATCCACGCGGTGTCTGTGGATCTTGATCATTCTCTCCCGACAGGTTCAGAGGTGGAATACCTCGATTACCCTCCGGTTGAGGCTGATGAAAATGCTGATCATGGCCAATGCCTTTTCACGTTTTCGCTTTTTTTCGCGTGAGCGAAAACCTTACAGATTTGCTACTTGTCTGGAAAGTCTTGGGTGACACAACCGTTTTTTTTTCCCTCGTACCACTCAGGGTAATCAGTCGACTGTCTATGGTTTGGGTGAGCTAATGGACTCAGTGAAGTTAACCCGCTATGACATGTGTTAGGGTCTGCATAACTCACAAGTCAGTCCACATGTAAGTGCGACCGCGGGTAGAACTCGGTGGCTGCGGGCCAATTTCCCTGGGAATCGCTCTTCGGGCGCTCCTAGACGATTTTGCATGCGGCATCAGCCAATCGAATCTGCGTTCCGACATATAACCGGGGGAGTCTGGAAACGGCTTTGTTTCCTATAGAGCGGGGTTAGGTTCACGGCTCTCGGCTACTAAATCCCGGGCGAACAGCCGGGAAAAAAAGCCGTGGTTCACCGCTAACATAAGGAGAGAACCGCGCAAGCGACCTCGAACACATAACCAGTCGGGAGGCAGGAGAAATCATGCTGAAACACACCCGGTGTCTCGCGGTAAAGCGTTGGCTTCCTACGGGCGAGTGGCGTAGACAGTGGACTGCTTCGTCCCAAAGTCTTCTAAGCTTACCTCACGGGAGACTTACATTTTCGTTAAAACTTCCCCAAGTGTCGGGTGCGCCCGTTGTAGTCAACAAACCAAGTCGATTTCAAGAATCCATGGTTTCGATTTGCGCCAAAATCATGGCCTTAGATTTCTTGGACTCCACCAGACGGAATTCAAAAAGCATACATAAATTTACTGCATAAAAGATTGTTAATATTAAGTAACCGGGGTCAAGTATTGGCCACAGATAACATGATTCTTAAATGATACTTTGATAGTATGACCTGCATCCCGCTGTGGCAATATGCAGTCAAAGATCGCACATAATAAACGGCCGTTGGGCTCCCGAGGTTCAATCATTACAATGCACTTTGGTTAACCCTGCGTCAATGAGTCATGTCGCCAATGGAAAGGGTATGGCGCACCCGCAAAAAATCACTAAAACTAAAAGAAATATACAACTGTAGAGAATATAAAAGCAAACTATTCAATGCAGGCCGCCAGCGCTAAAATGATGCTATATTTTACCATTGAATCAAACAGGTAAAAATAACAAGAACAATAATTAAAAAAAATTAAAACACTACCGCCGCCGCGCCGGTACAAAAAGTGAATTTTTGAATTTATAATTATTACAAAGAATTTGTTCGCGCAAAAAAGCAAGTTTTTAACACGCTTTTATTTGGTCGACCTGTATGTAACTAACTATGTAATGGAATCTAAGGTAACTAATTTAACCATCTTCCAAGGATCGTAGCGTCATGAAAATTGGCAGCTGTATGTAGTTCTGATGACAATACAATAATATGGTACTGTCGAACTGATCTGTTGATGGAGTCGGAAGATATGAACTGGAACTTCATGATGGAACATCGTATCATAGCTGTGTTTAGACTTGTTAGAAAAGTCTTGGAATGAACTTTGACCACGATTAGGTTTCAAGGTCTGATGATGAAATCGGAAGATAGGCACTGGCATTCCATGATGGAATATAGTATCATAGCCGTGTGTATGTGAATATCGTGTCATAGCCCAAAAGCGTGTTTTTAGTGTTTTTTTTTAAACTAATAATTTATTAAGAAATAAACCTCTAAATTGAAACGATACTCATTAAAACAAATTTCAATTTACGGACGCTCTTTTACGGCCTCATTGAAGCGATTACCTATGCAAACATCCAGTGCTTAAATACGATTGCTCATTCTGTTATAATCATGATTTCCGTAATCTACTCAACCAAACCTTTCATTTGATAATAATCACCAATCTTAATTTATTGACATTTGGACATTTGGACAATTATTAATGTGACATTTGGACAGTGTAGATACCCTATGATATCTGGAATCATATTATTATATCGATGCTAAAGATACCAGACACTTCTAAAATCAGTCCAGGCGTTTAGAAGTTATGGTGAAATAAAGAAACGGCAAACACATTACACTCCTTACATTACACATTACACTACATACTGCCCAACAGGGCAGTCGTGTAAAAATAAAAAGATGTTTTCGAGGCCAGTAAAACATTTTATTTAAATGATTTTAATTATTTTTTATTAGATATTAACAATCAGTTTACACGGTGAACAAATAGAAAAGAAGGCTCATGGAAAATAATAATCAATATCAATATTTTGAAATTTTTGAGACTCAAAACATGACATTTTAACATAGGGTTTCAGTTAGAAAAAATGTATTTTGTCTGTAAACCAAATATATTTGAGTTTCTAAGAAAATACATTTCACCTAAATTATACCTTAGAAAAAAAAATCCCGTCACATATTTTTTTCTTCTTCATTTAAGTGTGATTCATTAAGACTATTATATTTCTTTCCAAAATCGATTGATGGTTCGATTTGTTTAGGAACAAGCCACATGATGGCATTAGTGTCCCATTTAAAAAAAAACATGGATCTTTTTCTTTCGAACCTATCAAATGTCAATCCCCCGGGAAATCCATTATATAGTTTTTTATTCTTAATATCTGCAGGAGTGGAATCGAGATTTTTCACCCCACTATACTTCTTTATTTTCAAACGTGTCTTTTATTTTTCCAATCCTGCGTTTCATTTTCAAAAAATGCCCTAAATATATTCTCGCTTTATTTACCAGATACCTCTTTACTGTTGCACCTATAAAACGTTTAGCAATATAATCCGTATTGTGCACTGGCTTGCTTTGGTAATAATTTATTACTGGCTCTATCTTGGCAGCTTCATTGTCTCCTCAATCTCTCACAAAACTTCCGAAATCACCTTTATTTTCCGTAAATTATTGTTCGGTAAATTGCAGGTTGCAGAGATTGCAGAGGTTGCAGAGATTGCAGGTTGTTTTAACAACTAATAAACCATGCGAGGCGCCATCTACAATCATATATTTGTAATATGTCATTGAAAGTAGTTCATGGAGCGATCTCACTTTTTCTACAGCCGTTACTATTTTTCTTGTTCCATATTTTTTATTTCTTCTCGTTTTTTTAGCAATTTTAATTGTTTTTTTTTTAAATAACTATGATTTGGGGGTTATACGTGATTATATTTGTACAAATAGAGATCCGGTTTGAAATATTATTGGGATAAGACGCTTTGTGATAAGAGAATTACTTGGCTTCACAAAAATAGTAAATTTAAAAATGTTCTTTGAAAAAATACAAAACATTACTGTCCACATAATTACAATAGGCCCGATTGCGTTTCTTCGTAAAGTAAAAAAGGAACTTCAACAGAACGAGACAGAGCAATACCTAGAACGGAATATGAAAACACATATCGTCGATTTTCCCGCACCTAAACCTCCTGTCGAACTTACAGACGCCCGAATAAGTTTGAACAAATTTCGTGCGGTGTTAGATTTAGCTGCTTAACCTTCGGTGGGTAGTTTTAATGCGAAAAAGTGACAACCGTTCATTTCACATTCCGCTCTGACGTACTGCTCAGTCTCTTCACATGAACTAATTTCCGATTTTATTTCAAGATAAAGGAAATCGAGCCCAATAGGTATACCTACTTCCTAGGAATACTACATAGGTAGGCGACTATCTGTTTTTCAGTCCTATTAAGGATAAAATATCCATGAAAATTGGAAATGTTACATCAACGATCAAAAATGGACAAGGGTTTGAATCATACACTATTATTTTGATTGCTGGAGGTCTCAAATTTAAAAAAAACCGTGGGTTTTGTACACCCATGCTTATCGATCCCGGGTTAATTGTTAGTTAATAAATAATTTAACAAGGATGCAATATTATGATTGTATGCAATCATCAAGATAATGGTAATAAAGCGAAAAAACCGGATTCCAAACCGATTCGTAAACTGACTTCAAAAAATACCTTGAGCTCTATTTACTTTTACTTTATTTTGTAAATAGCGTTTTCCTACAAAAAAATATTGAATGATACTATAAGCAACATATATAATATAACAGATAAATATAAGCAACGTTTCTGTGTAATATTTTAGGATAAGAAAAGGTGAGGTTAAGGCTCTAACCAACGATACATGTTCATAGTTACATTAGTTATTTAAAAAACCGTTTGTTAGAGTAATTTAAGAATACTATTTTTTTTGTATATCTATTCCTTCCTAATTTGATTGAAAACCAAATAATTTAATAGTAAAAACACAGTTTTAAAAACAAACTTTTATTAAAATGCTCTGTCCCTAGCCAACCCTGGGTGCAGCAGCCATATCATAAAGGGAACTTAGAAAGAGCTATCATAATTAAATACGTATACAAAACTTCGTGTATGTGTTGTTGACCGTTGAGGAGTCCCCTCGTCGGGAGCCAACCCTGAGCGCAGCAGCCATGTCATTGTGAAACTAAGAACGGGCTATCATAATTAAATGCTCATACAAAATTTCGTGACTGCTGTTGACCGTTAAGGAGTCCCCTAGTCGGGAGCCAACCCTGGGCACAGCAGCCATGTCACGATGAAACTTATAACGGGCTATCATAATTAAATGCGTATAAAAGATTTCGTGTCTGTACTGTTGACCGTTTAGAAGTCCCCTCGTCGGCAGACAGTTCTGGGTGCAGAATCAGGTCATGTTTACCATAAAATGCATTGTCATCGGAACTTCACCAACATGTAAAATTTCAACTGCATAGGATAAGAGGAAGTGGTTCTAATTCTGCTTGCAAGATTTGACCTAAACAAACATAGTGACAAACATTGCAAGGTAAATAAAAGCTTGTAAAAATATAGGAGAGATTGTGTCTGGATATTTTTATATTCTATTAAAACAGCTATCTGCAAAACAATCCTTTTATGTAAAAAATAAAACTTTTTTTCTAATATTGCACCAAAAATACAAACACACTATCAGTATTTTGTAAACTCTGAGACAAAAGTTGCTTGCAAGTTTGAAACGATTAATATGTGATAAATTGATATTATGCGTCTGCATCCAATGCTCTGTAAGGTAGAATACGTGAATAAAATGAATATTTTTTAAGGATGACCTACATGCTTAGGTGTTTATATTTATTTCTTGTATGTTTCCAAGCTGTGATGCATGATTCCAAACTGATTTTCCTCACGAACTCCTTACCATTTGATGGCACCCTTAATTTTAAATTTTATTCGGACTCTTGACTTTTACTATAATATTTGTGTTCTGTTTAGCATATTGTCATTGTCCTACTATCCTTATTTATGTTCTCCTCCATCGAGGAATTACTATAGAAAGAGCCTTCTGGTTTCATCGTTTGTTATTTCATGCGTTATACACTCACAAAATTTATTTTTTCCTGTAGAGTTGAACACCAAACCATGTTTAGCATAGTAGTTTTCAATATTTGTTTACCCTCATGTTGTCAAGTCTTAATTATTACTAAGTACTAATTATTATGTGTCGTAGCATTTAGTATCTTTAGCACATTTATCTTTGTTATTTGTATCATTAATGATGACTGAAAATTATATGAATATATCTTCCATACTAAGATAGTTTCGCTATTAAATCGTCCTTCAAATTCACATGAAATATACGATTATCTACAACGCATAGCCTATTCACTATTGAATATTCCTTCATACTCCTTGATCTTCTACAATGATTCTCAAACTAGGTGCTGCGGCAGCCTAAGATGCGGCGAAGTCGTGCCAAGGGGTCATATTATTAAAAAGTTTGGTTAGCACTGCCCTAATATTTACTTTCGTATTCGGTTTTCGATTCATAGTTTCGAATCGGTTCCAATGAAATACAACGAATGTCGGTGTTTTATTGTATATTAAATATATATTGGTTGGTAAATATTTTGTTCTTTTTATGCTTTTATCTAGAGTTCATTAAGATTAAAACCTCTATATATTCTGAAAAATCGGTTAAATACATAAATTAATACTAGAAGGACCAAGATTTTCCGCCCCCTTTAAGCACCAATCGGGGTCAATTGACCCCTCTTATGTTTTTAGGCTTTTTAGTACCTATTTGTTGGCATATTGACATTGAAATGTGTTAAAAGTGTTCCTTCATGATCGTTTGAACATTCACAGTGTTGAATGTTTGTACATCATTAGGCCGGAACAGTGAAAATAAAAAAAATCAAACTCAAGAATAACAAGTTTTTTTTTTATTGCCTTTGAAGAGAAGCAAAACCAAATTGAGTTGGTATGTATTAAACGTTATTACCATTATAGTGGATGAGTTTGCATCAAAATATTGGAAAAATTAATTGATTACAGAGTACACAGTTAAAAATATAAGTAAATGTAAAATGCAAGTCAAAACTCAAAAATTGTGTAGGATGGATGGATCTTCAGCATGAAACACCTTTATAGCGCCACGAGTTTCTTGCGGTTAGTGATTTTTTATGACATTTTGTAATGATACATAAAAGAATTCACTGTAAGTCACACATTATTTCGTGACCCAGCGGGTACTTTGACAAACTAAGCGTTTTGGTTCACACTTTTTGCACATGATCTTGTCACTTTGGCACGAACCGCAGACATACTTCTTACAACTGCATCATTTAATCTTTGTTTTATTGCCCTTGCAGAGTCTCACCTGGACCGCAAATTTTGAGTCAATAAAGATGTTAATGTGTACTTACAGGGTATTTCTGGAGTATCATCTTGGTTAGAATCGTCTGATTCGCTACTGTCAGGGGAATCACTTGAGGGATCCCTTTCAAGAACAAATTCGCTATCACTATTTGAGTGACCAGCGGTGTCAGTATCATCACTCCTCTCGTCACCGGATTGCGAGGGTGAAATGTTGAGTTCTTGGAGATACTTTCATAATTCAGCGTCAGTCAGACTTGATAAGATGCGCGAAAACAATCAGAGCAAAGGCATTAACAATCCGAGAGGTCCTATTTGGGTGCTCGCTGCAGAGCGCCGCACAGTGTGTTGAGACTTGTTTTGCTGGGTATTCCCCACCGACGCTACGGTTATTCCCCTACCGCTGCTCGCTGCAGCGCGCCGCGATGGCAAAGGGCTATTCTCTGAAGTCCACAACTCAGTATTGACTCGTCGCGTGTTGAAGTAAGTACTGGGTGCATATGCTTATCGCTAAGGTTTTCGGCATTTCTGCGGAAATATTTTCGTGAATTTGTCGTTATAAATTAACAGTGTACCTTATGTTTGCTTCCCCAATAATATCGGAAGACATATATATTATGGCAGGAGATGATATAGCGCCTATATGCAAAAACCCTATTGGAGTCAATTGACCCCGCTTGGCCCTTAAAGGTAATTTTTTTTTTTTAAATCTTTTCGCGCATAAATTCTGAAAAAAATGGGGATAATCTAGGGCCAAAATGAATAAAAGTCAAATAAAATTAAAAGAATCAGGCTAAAAATGTGGAAGTGGCGGTAGTTTGAATATGGCGAAGGGTCAATCGACGCCCCTTGGTCTTTCTAGGGTTAAAACATGCACGAGCTTCAATTGCCTGTTTTTTTTAATTATTATTCTTACGTGGCAATTGAGTAGTTGTCTAGTAATCTAAGAAACTAAAAATATTTTATTATTTCCTATATTTCTATACGTGGAAAGTAATAGGTTAGGTTTTTCTGTCAGAAATTTCGCACTGCTCGGACGACTGATGAATTTTTCTTCACGATTTTAGTTAACGGTTGAGAGCCACTGGATGCCAGAGTTTAACCTTTCTCTGTCCATTCAATAGCAGCAGATGTGACCAAGTCTAACGTAACATATACGTATGCGTTAAATCACGTGCGATATTTCACAATGGCAAATTATTCTATAATATCGGTACGACTTCTGCCTTGAGATTAAAAATTACTTCACTACATGATATGTATTGAATGCATTCTGCATCGCGGATATGAACTTTCTGTGAAGGCATACTGTATTGATGCTTTGTTGGGTTATCAGTATGTGATGATGATCTATTATTTTCAAGAAAGTTGTTGTTTTGCAACTGGTCTCAAAAGATAGTGAGACTTAATAAGTGCCTAAAACAGTCAAGCCCTATATCAGATGATTACGTTAGTTCATGTCCGATATAAGGTAAACTTCAACAAGTTTTTAATTTTAATAACGGAAGTTTTAGTAATCAAGTGTATAGTCTCGATTCTTCTCTATAATTGTTTCCCAATGATAAACAAGTTTGTCGTTTCCCTTTTTTTAATAAACGGCTTGGTTTGAAAAAAGTTTATGAGTTGGTGTTCTATAGCTTCCACGGATCAAAGATTTTCGCCATTTCAACTGTTCTACAATAATCGGAAAAGTTATTATAAAGGATCCATTTCTTATCGCCTGTTACGATTCGATCCAAAAATGGCTCAGTTTCGTTTCGCGCGAGTGGTGAAATGGCCACATTCATGCAATTTAGCTTATTTATTTCAATGAGGAGATGCGGCTCCTATGTATCGAGCTTAGGAATGTATCCAAGCTTTTTTGAATGGCGAAAAGTGGTCGAATCATCAATATTCAATCGCATCAGTCGTAAAAACGTATCTTTGACATTTTTTCTCTAGACAGGAAGCTTTTTCTTCACGCAGTCGAAGAAAAGCTCAGGAACGATAATTAATTAAAATATTTATAAAATACGCGCTACTAAGTATTACTTTATTTATATACAGTGTTTTTATATGTATATGTATGTATATATGTATATATATATATGTCAATAGTATATATATGTATGTTCATTTATGTATTTATATTACATACATATAGTGTTATAACAATCCTTTCCTTCCCTTTCCATTCCCATATGGTACTTATACATTTAAATTTAGAAATGCTTCATTTTCCTTTTTTTTTCTTTAAAAAAAATGTTACAAAACTATATATTTTTAAATATGTACTTTATATTATTTGCTCATTTAAAATGTATAAATGGCTATTAAATGTTAATTTACAATGTTCTCTCATAAAATAAATATGCTGTATACATTTAGCTTATAAAAATAAAATAAAATAAATAAATAAATAATCCTTGGATTTTCTTTCACTGTCAAACACTCAGCGTCATCAATACAAGAAGGTCATCCAGAGTGAGGCTGATCTTCCAAGTTGTTATCGCGCCTTTCGGAAATTCGTATATGCCTCAAATGCATCTTATCAGTCCTCATTATTAAAAATGTCTAAAACGAAAATAAATGTTTTGTACTATGACAAAAACAATACCTAGTTTTGATTATACATTTTTTTTCCTATGATCTCTTTTAAATGAATTTAATATGTCGATGACAAAATTATTATATGGTTCCATATAAACCAATAATATATTAGAGTATTTTTTTTTAAATATAATTAGTAGACCATTTATAACAGACAAAATCTCCAGTATATACTCGCATTTCGATATCAAGTAAAAGTATATATAAAAGATCAAAACGAATTTACCGTGTGAAGATTGTTACACCCGACATTTCGACGATTTTGGAACCGCCGTTGTCTAGGATAGACTTCGGTAAAAGAAAATCATAAATTCATGACACAATTTTTATTATAAAAATTCTCACGTTTTAAATATAACAAAATTATTATAATATTTATTTTTTTGTATATTTTCAAATCACATGCTCGATATCCTAATATGTTATTATGGCAATAACAAAAATTTCCTATGAAAATCATACATAATTAAACCACAGCAAGCTTTGTATTTTTATGGTAACTATATGGATGGTAACTCCTGTTAAGTATTATACATACTTAAGATCATGCTATGAGTTGACTATGATAACGACTCCGAATTGACAATAATTTATCACGACCTAAGGACTATAATATATTTTTAACCTAATAGTCATAAAATAATATAACGACGAACAAGCATTTAAACATTTTTGATAGGAAGTCATAAGAAGTCAATGACAAGATTGAAATGAAATAAGTCAACAAAGGAAACGTTTACATTTGTTTTACATTGCTCAGTATCTGTATCCGCCATTTCCTGGTCTGTTCGGTTGGCTCGCTGGTGGTACGTATTGATTTGACGGACCGGATGGGTAACCTTGGGAAGGACCAGATGGATATCCAGCTGAAGGGCCTGAGGGATAACCGTTTCCGTTTCCGTTGCTATTCCCGTTTCCACCTCCTCCTGAAATTTGTAAAATAATATTTTTTAAATACATTTTATAGTTTTACACAAATCTTTATGTTAGTTGCTATCTTTATGTTACTGCAAAAAATCTAAGAATCCGCTAAAGGCGTACATCTTCTTAAAAAACACTAATGCAAATTAATCTTTAGTACTAAATCGTAGTGTCATGGAACAGCATAGTCATGTTGCATTTCGAGTAGATTTCCAAATTTATTTTTTAACATGTTTCATACTGAAGTCAAGTTAAACGGAAAATGATCGATTTTTCTTTAAATCTTAAAGTAATATCACTAAGTAACTATGGTGTCAACCATTTTTATAAATCTTGTATTCATCACTCTGTAGGATACTATGATCTAACTCTATGCTAAGTTGCATGATACTGTAGTTTGTTATCCAAGAGTAATTTGCATTGGATTTTATGAAGAACACATCAATATCTTTTTGACTCCCTCTATTTCAATAAACTCCCCCAAAGCGCTCACCTAAATATTTATTGCGAATTGTATCTTTGTTATTGCGTTGTGTAATGCGAACGCTGTCAATTTCATGGGATAGTAATATTAGTGTTGATTGCATATGTTAGAAAGAATTTACCAGAAAGAAGCTTTTACCCGCGGCTCCGCCCACGTGATAAGTATATCTGTGTTGAGTACTCGGTTTTATATCCGTCAGTAAATAGTAAATATACATAGACAGAAGGAAGGATAATATGTAGGGTGGTATCATCTTTATAATTGTCATACGCGCTATACCCCATTGTAGGGATACGCTACAGGAATAAACAAGACTTGCATCCTTACAAAGTGCTACTAAGCCAGGTTAGGAATAGTTTCCTGTATCAGGCTAACCATTTTTACAACGAAATTACATTATGCGTCAGGGGTCTTGGTGACGTTCAATTTAAGAGAAAGGTCCAGAATGTTCTTATTAGGAACCCAATTTATTCTATAAGGGACTTTGACAATATTAAATATTCTAATCTTTAATGATTGTTTTTATTTTTTTTAATACTATTTATGTTACTATTTCCAATCATTTTGGTAATTGAAAATGAAATTGTATTGACTACTTCTATTGGGCCATTTTATTTGTTGTACTGGTATATTCTTAATTTAAATATTTTATGACTGACTGTTGGTTTCTGACTGTTGGTTTATGACTAAATTGTTTTTTCATTTATATACTACATAGGTGTTTTAGCAGGACATGTTATTTTAAAAAGATTTTATATTTTTATTATAAATTTTAGTATTAATTGTTTTTACACTTTTGAAAAATAGTCGATTTGTCAAAAAATTGCGATGATTGTGATTGACCAAAAAATGTGATGATGAATATGATTTGACTATACTAAGTATAGGAACTATTTTATTATTTAAAAAAAACAATAAGGCTTGTCGGTTTTTTCTACTTCAATTTTTCTTGAGTATTTAATTAAAAAATAAAAATTCGTATTTATGGTTTTTTGCCTAATCTGATCTATTCACCTGAATCGGGTTATTTCTATGGATAGAGAACATCAGATCAACATTCACCACGCTTTCTTAGGAAACTTAAGTTTCCAGATTCCCCCGGTCATTTGCCGGATTCAACGATAGCGTTCCAAAAGCTGGTAGTGATGTCAGCTCAGAGTCTGCCCGAGGGAATCCCCAAGCTTACTGCAGATACACTACTGCTCACACATGTACAGGATACAAATGTATGTGCAGGATAAAAGTCATTGAGGCCTTCCAATGTAATTCGTCTTTACGATTAGGCTACCGGGTGGGAGCTGATCCACGAGTTGGGAAGACCAACAAAACAAACTGGCCATTGTGGCTTAAACTGCATGGAACCATTAGCACCAAGTTCGACAGTCATTTGACTGCGGGACGGGGAGCTTGACATACGACGGCAGTCCGAGAGACAAACATATAGACAGCCAGACGTTGCATTTTATAATATAATATAGTGACGTGATATAAAATCTCGCATTTCTCGACCTCAAAGTGAAGTCAGCCATCAAGGTTGCTCAACCTAGACACTCGTCTATAAGATGTCGGCATTGGATTCATACATGGCTTCAGAAAATTATACTTAATCAGGTAGTTAAGAGTATAGGTTCTATTCCGGTTAACTGGCTGTCGACATGGGAGAAAAGTGACATGAGATTTCCCCGCATGTTATTCAAAATATTGGAGAACATGCAGAACATAAACGTCACATTAATCATCAGTAGATATACACCGCTATCGGCTTATGGACGCTCTCTGAGATCTGAAGACGGCTTATTCCCTTCTTCTAATTAACTTTAGTGCTTCTTCAAAAGCAATATTTTCTTCTAAGTCTTTTTCCCGTGCATGGCGCCAGTCTCTGGATCGCTTTGCCGTAACATGTAATACCAGCGCTGAATATAACATGCTTCGAAAGATTTCCATATAAACTCACTATTCCTTTCCATTTTAAAACCGTTGCGTCCTTAATTCGGCGCACAAAAAGAGCTAAAAATATACCTATATTTTTCATTTGTAAATCTTCTGTATAAGTTGTGTTATGTTAAATCTTGTATTACAACTTATGTTAAATCTTAAGTAAGTACCGTTTGTGCAAAAAAATGTCCACAAAAATAATAAAGGTTGACCCTAGAATATTTCCTGTAGGCAATAAGCTCGCCTTTTTATTATAAAAATGGCGTTTTATTATTATACTATAGCATACCTTGTGATTGCGCCGCTTCTTCAGCTGCGTTTTGCTGGAGAGATTGAAGAATGGCATCTGGAATTGGCGGAGGAGTAGGAAGATGAGCACCTTCTGCCCTGAATCCATTTTCATCAGCTATGTATGTCACGGTGTATAACACTCCATCTGGACCCGTGTACGAGTATGATCCTGAAATTCACGAACACACAAATTTTGTAAGGTTTATAAATGTACTGATGCCAATATATTTATTGGTTCTGTCAACTAGCCAAAGTCATTACTATTTAAGGTTAGCTGTAACATATTGCTTTCAGGCAATTAGCTTGCCTTTTTGAATAATCAAATAAATTGTTTTATTATTAATAATAATATTTATGCATATAAATGTGTATAGGAGCGCCTTTTAATATGTTGCAAAAGGTGTCCATCAGGGTTCAATAAGACCAATTCCTCATTGATATCAACGACATTCCTGACGTTATAGGGTCCGTAGATGATAAAACCACTTCATTTCCCAAAGACGCATCCATCATTATTATTGCCAAAAATAAAGAAATTATGCTTAGGAGAAAAATTAATATTACTTTACTTATTTCATATCCATTTATTTGTGCTTATTAGGATTATAGTGGTCTCTAATATTGGGTGATCTAATATATCACCGTTATAAATAAAGATAGCAGAGACTAACATTTTATTATATACTTTAAATATTGAAATAAGCAGAAGACTGGCAGGGAAAATCGGGGCATTAACCCCAAGATCTCCCACTGGCTATACACTGCCATTGTGAGGCCGTTAATCACGTACGCCTCGGTGGTATGGTGCAATAAAGCCAACCAGAAAACTGTGATTACCAAACTAAACAATATCCAAAGGACGGCGTGCCTCATGACAACTGGCGCAATGCCCTCCACTCCTGGAGCAGCTCTAGATGCACTGCTGAACTTACCGCCCCTACACATTCATTTGCAACAGGTGGCGAAAGCCAGCATATACAGGCTGTCTGCCCGGGAGAAGGTAAACTGGATCTCACAAGCACTAAGATCAGTTCTTGACTCAGTCAGTGAATCTCCAACCCTCAACATGGTATCAGACACCATACTTCCACTCCTAAACTGGGAAAACTTTTTACAGTGGAACTGCCGCCCAGAGACGACTGGCTAAAAAGCCAACTGCAATGGGATGCCGGTAGCCTTAAATGATATACTGATGGGTCCAAATCGGGACTGGACGTAGGTTACGGTATATATGGAGAGCGACCAAACTTTGAAAGAAGTGTGAACTTGGGGAAATACGCCTCCATATTCCAAGAGGAGGATACGCCATTATTGAATGTGCGGATATTAACCTCCATAAGAACTACGCCAACCACCGTATCTATATCCACTCGGATAGCAAGGCAGCTCTTATGGCACTAGCCTCGAATACTATTAATTCAAAGCTAGTGCAAAACTGCGTATCACTACTGAATTCCCTGGGCGAAAAGAACAGAGTAATTCTAAGATGGGTTTCCGGCTAAGGCGGGAGCAAAGGGAACGTTATACGGCCCTGAACCTTGCTGTGGCATATCAAAAAGCCTTGCAAACCTAATGCTCAAACAAATATGTTTAGAACAATCCGTCAACCACTGGAACAACACACCAGGGTTAAACCGATCCAAAGTGCTAATTAAGGCTAAAGACCCTAAGACGGCCCGTGAGGCCTTATCGCTAAATAGGAACAATCTACGCATACTGCTAAGGGCGCTCACGGGGCATTGTAGCCTTTACAAACACATGTACATCCTCAAGCTCCGAGACACAAAAATGTGCAGGTTCTGCCAAGAGGCCGAGGAAACTCCCCTGCACCTCATGTGCGAGTGTGGCCCGCTGATGCGTAAAAGATACACCCACTTGGGTTGTCATTACCTCCAACCTGAGGAGGTAAAACAATCTGGCGGCAAAAGCCTGTTGCGGTTCTTAAAAATGACACGAGGCTTAGCGCAGAACTGTAGTAGGTGGCGAACACAATAGATCAGCAATGGTCGCAGTGTTGCAAGGCTCATAAAGACCTTAGACAAGCCCCACACAACAAAATAAAAAATAAAATAAAAAACTATGAATGCCATCTACACGTTGCGTTTCATAGTAAATTCCTAGCTGCCAAAAAGTAGTAATCTGAGCAAACGATATAATCAATAATAGTATTTTCATTTCGCTTACTGCTTGCTTCTTAGCTTTATTTGTCGTAAAATATGTATATCTTGCGCCATGATCACAAATTTTCTTCTTGATCTATCTTTAAAAGAAGGAGAAAGCGATGAAGATTAAATTTCATATAGATCACTCACCTACAACCGATTGGGCTTCGGTTTCAGGATTTCCTTTATTCTTGAGTTCTCCTTGTTCTTCTGCTTTGATTCCGTTGGCCGTTTCATAGCTGAAATAGCATAATATGGTATGTTTATGAGAAAAAATAATATATTTTTAATTTACCAGTAGTTACACCCTTAAAAATGATGGGAAAAATCATTTCATATATTGAGCATTTTAAAATAAATGTAATAATCAAAAATCTTTAATCAACTTAGATATATTGATAACATATGCTAAACGTCAAGAGACAATAATAGCACATTACATTTTATAAGTAAAAAAACCAGCGTGTTATATTAGCTCCTCTGCAAATAACACCCAATGTAAACCAAATGGACACTATTTGTTACTGTTATTGTTGTTGCCTTTTTTTTCAAGTCCTTTGACCACGTTAATTAGAGAAAATAGAGTAGGAAAAGGACAGAAAAAGAAGCTAGAAATAAAAATCCTTTTATTTTTTTTCAAAATGTTTCGTTAGAAAAATCGGTGATGTAAGAACGCATTTCGCAGTTTCAAAATCCCATTCTGCTATCCAAAGAAAATGTTTACTTTTTCCGCATGATCCCGGAAGACATTGGTATAAGAATACTTCATTATCAATTCAAACTCTCTATAACGTGAAACCCTTTTTTTAAATGTTCTCAATGTCCAACGCCGAGCGCGAAAACGCGAGAAAAGATACGGTAATTGTTGGTTGCACAGCGGATGTTCAAAATTTGCAAGCGCCGATCCCACCTCCCCTCTAACGTTATAATCTGCTCAGAAACAAAAGCAGTTAGCCACCTACCCGCAGAGCGACAACGGATGATGATAAACAGCACTTCAGTCTTCCCTGGATAACTAAAATTATAGAAGGAAATTGAATAAAATGGTTCGTCTTGGCAATAATTATTTTCAAGGTTTAAACTAAATCTCGCATCGTTCACTAATGAAATATCGAGAATCTGATCATTCTAAATTGAGAAATTGAGACAATTTCTTTATCTGCACTACAACGATGTCAATGTGCTAACTTACGATTATTTTTTGTTAGGAAACAACACTTTTAAAGCTCTTCCTTCCTTCACGCATCTCTTTTGTCGAAGACAACGAACGAATGCAGCAATGTATTGTCGTGACTTTAATGGGCCCACTTTTGCGATGTCACTGTAAATGGAGTTATCCTCACTGATAATCCTTATAAGGGCATCATTTATTAAGCCAACAATTTCACGGTTGAATCGGAGGATGATGCAACATTGCAGATTGCTATCGAAATCATTGAAGAATCACATTACAATTGATGATCATCCATGCTTTAGAGGTTTTTTACGCAGTTGGGTTTGAAGAGTAACATATTTTTAAAAATTTTAATATCATTCATGAAACATACAGCTACTTCAATATAAAATACACACAATAAGTACAAGGACAAAGATTATTATACGTTTCCATTTAAAATTTTATATTTAAAAAAACACACACGTAAGTGGAGGTAGGAGTAATAATAAGAAAATAAATGTTAGTTAAATTTTTCAATACGTACTATGTCCCCGGGTACTTTAAAAAGAGTAGAAACTGATAACTCCTCAATCATAAGCATTGGAGGAAATTTAATTACGTATTTATATTTCAAGCCTAAAAAAAAACAAAAAAACCATTTCACTATTCCTATCGATTTTATGTTTTACCATAAAAAAATATTTGGACAAAGTACAAAATATTTGGAAAAAGTAAAAAAAAATATTTAAAACAAATGTGGTCAAAATAGCAATAAAAATATTAAACCTAAACCAAAAAAGCACACGTGAAGAAAGTACATGTTGGATCAGCCTACAGTTTAAAAAATCAGTACAAAATAGTTTTAGAGGGTATATTAAAAAAACATTACAAATTATGCCATGAAATAAATAATAATTTTCAGTTTTATTTTATCAATTTATGAATGGCATTATCAATATGAATTTTATATTAAAAATACGTATTTTCAAAATTTATGCAGAAACAAGCAAAATAACGACGAGGTTATTTCATAACGCTAAAGACAAACAGAGCACAAACTGTGGTTTTTGTACGTCTTAAATAGTATACTATTTTTATTTGCATCGGGCTCGAAATAATATACTGATATACATATAAAACCCATTTTTGTCCAAAAGTACGTTTCGAAAAGTTGTTCTACACTTTTTTCGTCTAAATAGGTTTAATTAACATATAAAACTCATTTTTGTGCAAAAGTACTTTTCGAAAAGTTATTCTACACTTTTTTCGTTTAAATGATATTTTCGTTTTAATTGATTAATTTTGTGCAGTGGCGGGTTATGATCATTTGTGCCTTCAGCTACAATTATTATGATCGCATGGCGAACATTTAGATTATTCAATGCTTTTTATTTAACAATGAAATAGAAATTGCGAGAATCAACGGAAATTCTCGGTCCCGTGAAATCAAAACATACACTAAAGAGAGAAAAAATAGTAATTATATTTTAAAAAAAGGATTTTTAAAATTGGGCTTCATGGAATTTGAGAAAGGATCAAAGAGCCCCCTCTTTGAATGACCCCTCTTTGAACAACATTCCCCTCTCAAAGAGTGGAATGTTGTCGACTTCGATATCGAAGTCAACTGAACGCGTCCAGGAAAAGTGATTTTATTGGGTTTTTCGTGTCATTCCGTATGCAATTGTATTTTATTTAAATGCACGATGATATTTGTATCGTGCATTTAAATAAAATACAACTGCATACGAAATGACACTTAAAACCCAATCAAATCACTTTTCCTGGACGCGTTCAGTTGACTTCGATATCGAAGTCGCGGGGCTTGAAGGGTTGAGTTTTTGAATATGTATTCCTAAATGTAACGAGTACCTTGTTTTGCCGATTCATAAAGCACAATTCGAAAAAAAACCCCTTTTCATCACTTTCCCCTTATTTGTAGCGAAACTATTATAGATAGTCGCCTTACATAGGTACTCGTCCGAAATTTTCCCATTGAAAAGTAACAAGTATTCAAGACAAAATCAAAAATGCGGTAAAACTTAAAATCTATCAAGATCGATCTAGCAAAGGCAAATGTGACGTGCTAAATATTAAAATAATCGGACCTCCCATTCGGAATCTGAAATAGTTCTATAGTATGGTCTAACCACCTTTTTTATTTTTATTTGTAGTAGTCTTTATTCATCAAAATGAGACAAATTACATGTTACAATTCCCCACTAAGGCTAGTGCCTTTTCAGTAGGTAACTAACAATAATATGTTTATATTTAACTTATGTTATCTATTACCCATTATACTTATTTTATCTAATATAACTTGATTTACATTAAGCAGATGTACTGACTTTTTAACTTAACCTAAACTAACCCATATTTCCTATAAGAACTAGCTGGATTTACACTAATAAATATTTACAATAAATAAATAATTTTTAACTAAATTAATATACCCACTTCTTAACCTAACCTATCACAACCTAACCTATATAAACTACCTCGGCTTACACTAAATATGTGTACTTACTTAGTTTAATTAAACTATTACAGTAATAAATTACTACACTAAATTAACGTTTTAAACTAGATAGATGTACTTAGGCCCTGATATAACCTAATGTAGCTGGATTTACCCTACGTATATGCACTTATTTCTACATAGTTATGCTAATGCTAATTCAGCCTAATATATTTTTTACTTTTCATAGTTATACTAACGCTTTTATATATTTATGCTAATTTAGCATAAATAGAGTTTTTACTATTCGCCTTTATAATATTTATATTATATATTATTTTAATTAGCTCGCCTGGGTAAGTCATTATTTAGGATGCTTAATAGTTTAAGTTTCTGTTTCAAACTTGAGTTGACTAATTTGATTGAAAAGTGATTGATTAATTTTGGAACAATTAATTTAAGAGCTCTTTCGCCGTAGTAATTATTTTGCTTGTTATATTTCATATACCTCTTTTAACGTAGGCGATCTCTGTGTACATGATCGGCAGGTATTTGCAAGGAACCATTTTCCTTACCTTCGGTATTTATATACATACGAAACTAGAGCAAATACGTCGGTTTATTTGACTCGAAGTATTTTCGCACGGTCCAATAAAGCCGCACCCGTAAACGATTTGGCTGCAAAGAAGCCCCTTTGTTTAGTGCCGATCTCAGTGGAAGATAGGGCCTTATCAGCCACGCGCGGCGTCCATAAGCCAATTCCTCGTGCTCGCGAATAAGTAACGAAACCAAAGCATCATCGCTTAGGAAGGTTTACCACTGGAGTCGTGATTCAACCCACGATATTTGAACAGGTTTAAATATTGGCGGTTGCTCAACTGAAAACTTCATTATATCAGCTCCGTTGTGTGTTGCTATGCGTATAATAATAATTATAAACGATATTCTTGGCTATACTGCAACATTATTTTTAGTCAGATAGTAGATAATGTATACGTCACTTTGTTTACTTTAAATTATAACCTATCAGCGACGATGACACAACTTGGGTTAATCCCTAGAGAAGGTAATCTCACGCAGCCAACCCAATTTACCGTGGAATCATAGGCACAATAATATTTGACAATTCTACGTATGATATTTTAAAGCGCATAGAAATAGCAGATCGTATCTTCAACTTAATTGGCACTGATTAACATGTAGTAACAATAAGCAATGTCAAACATTTCAAAGTAGAAATGCACAATATTTCATCTTTATACAAACTCTCACCCTCTTCAGATTTTATCTGCTAAAGAGGCTCTAGAGCTACAAGTGATGTGGCTGAACTGAAACGGCATGTGCTTTAAAAAAAACTCTTGGGGACAGGAAGAAAAGAGATTTGATAGACCGCATCAACTTGAACCACATTCCAAGCTCAAGGAAGCTATTATTTGAGTCGCTACGGGTTTTACATTCTGTACAACTTTTTTATAATAAGCTTGAAAGTAAATTATTCATTGTTCAGACATTGCTGTGCTTATTAAATTATTCACAATGAATTTGTAACTTAAGTGACCTTATTTACTTTAAGAATAATGACATGATATGAATAATGGAACACGTAAACCTAAAGCCATAACATTAATAACCATCTTCCTCCCCTTCTTCCCTGACCTTACTTTGTCTCCTTCCTACCCTCTGCGCCTTTATTTAATTTTAATATTTTATTTTTCTATTGTAATTATAAATTTTTTCTAGTTTTCTGTTTATTTATTATTTTAATTACCTTGTCGGTTATGTATAGGTAAGCTGATAGATATTGCCGAATAGCGATAAGCTCGCCTTTTTTAATGAAAATAAATAATTTTATTTATATTATTATTATGCACCAAGAGTTTTTTAGAAAACGAGGGCTGGAGGAATAATTATCTATAATTGGCATAGATCCTTAGTTTTTTCTTAGTGGAATTAGATACTTAGTTTCAGAGCCCATCAATCATTGTACACGCCCAATGGGAGCTAATGGGCCCTGTTGCAGTTAGGCCACTAAGACCCATATGTTTAGGGTCGGTCAAACTTACGGATCAACACCCATCAGGCGGCCTCCACGCAGAAGTACGAGCCCGGATAGGACTCTGGCCTGCGGGACAGTTTCCCCTAGGAGTCAACCTTCGGGCATTCCTGGGCAGTTTGCGCACCGTGCGGCGTTAGCCAAGCGATTGTGCAATTTGTCCAACAGCCGGGGGATTCTTGAAACAGTACTGTCTTCTATAGACCGGGGTAGTTGTTAACCTTATGGCAACTGCTCTTGAAACGACCATTTGGCTACCCCATTCCGGGTGAACAGCCGGGCAAAGAAAGCCGTGGTCCACGATAGATTCAGTAGATACCGTATCACCGGTACGCAAGGGAGAGGACCGCGCAAGCGACCTCGAACCTGTAACCAGTCGACAGGACTAATCTGGTTGCAACTGGAAGTTAGGGCGCGAATGTCGGCCCGCTGGGTGATTAACCTGGTTACTTCACGGTAAAACGTTGGCTTCTTACGGGCGAGTGGCGTAACTAGACAGTGGACTGCTTTCGTCCCAAGTCTTTAAGCTCACATCCAGGGAGATAGAACAATCTAATATCGTTAAAACTTTCTGAGGCGACGGGTTCGCCCGTTATAGTTGACAGTTCTAGTTGTACACGCCCAATAATATTACGTTTACATAATTTATGGGCCGATTATCCGTATTTCAGTAAAGTGAAATAAATAACTTTTTACAAATTTTACTTTCATGATTTGTGAGTTTCACCGCAAAGAGCAAACCTGATATTTATGTAGGTCTTTCAATTGGCGTAAATATATAAATAAAATACAAACAAAGTGGTCATAGAATTCACCGACCGGAGCCGTCTCATCATAATACTATTATTACATTTCTGGGCCGAGCGGTGGACTCCGGAATAACGACCGGTGGTAGTAGATTTAGAACAGCTGTCTTGCTACATCTAATAGCATCATAAGTGCGTTCACATTATCACTAATTCACTCCTCCTTCGAAGCTATATAAATTGAGATTCGGAAATTTCGGTTTTAGGTATTTTTTTTAGAAATGAGTTATTTCTTGGAGAGACCAAGACCTTTAAAGAAGTGAATCAAAGATTTGGCTGGCAGGACATGAGCGCCAGCTTCCACAGCGTAAATGTGAGCAGTGAATCCGCTCCATGTGACGTCATTTGCGAGATCATGGTATCTATTTAATTTGTAATCGTGGTCTCTGGGGATATTTGATACCCTTGGAACAATTAATTTCACAATAACAGCTATCTTCCGGTTTAGAAAGTAAAGAGGTATATCTGGATGGAGCGGTATCCAAAACTTTAAAGGAACTTATACTGCTTGGAGGATGAATCGGCCTACATAATCCAAGGTGTAGCTTTCTCGATTATTGAGAAATGTCTTGTATTGCAGGTTTTTTGACTGTAGAACCATCCCGAATAAACTGTATTGGGGTTTGTAGGATACTGTCAGACCCTGGTTGGCACGAGCCACTGAGAGGCTAATTGACCTGGTATTGACAATCTTAATTCAAGAATATTCAAGCTTTCAAAAAGAGAACTAAGTTGTCCCATTTCTCATATTGTGAATTCTAGTTTTAAATCAGGCATTTTCCCCGACATACTTAAATGTGCAAAAGTCATCCCTATTTACAAAAATGGCGATAAATTAAACATTGACAACTATAGACCCATATCCCTACTAAACACTCTATCTAAAATCATAGAGAAAGTGGTTAAAAAGCGTCTTTCGAAATACCTGCAAGAAAACAATATTCTATCAAAAAATCAATTTGGATTTAGAGAGGGTATGGGCACTACTGATGCTATTGCAGAGGTAACAAGTGTAATTTATGATAATGTGGATAAGAGGAAAAAATGTTTAGCTATTTTCCTAGATCTAGCGAAGGCATTCGATACTGTTTCACACGACAAACTGCTTCAGAGGTTAGGGAATGTGGGATTTAGGGGTATCACTCTGGATTGGTTTACAAGCTATTTGACAAATAGGAAACAAATTATTACCGTTAACAATACACACAGTAAGCCAGAATACCTCCAGTATGGTGTCCCTCAAGGCACTGTTCTCGGGCCCATTTTATTTCTTATTTACATCAACAAACTCTCCAATCTAGTCGGCAAAACAATTTCCTTCGCCGATGATACGGTCGTTATTTTTGAGGGCTATAACTGGAATGAAACATTCTCCGTAGCCAATGAGGGTATTAATGAAGTACATGAATGGTTAGACAATTCTCTACTTAGCCTGAACATACATAAAACTAAGTACCTTACGTTCAGCAACAATAGTAAAGGCCAACCACATTTAAACCATAGACTGACCATTCATGACTGCGACAGAAATACTCAGCATTGCAACTGCACTACTCTAGAAAGAGCACAACAGGTACAATACCTGGGTATAACGATCGACAATAAGATGCGTTGGCAACCACATATTGATAAGCTGGCGATGAAGGTGCGCAAACTCGCATGTATATTCAGGGAAATAAGAGATATTGTGGACCCGAGAACACTGAAAAACACCTACTATGCATTGTGTCAGTCAATACTATGCTATGGTATTATAGGATGGGGCGGTTGTACAAGGTCCACTCTACACCCTCTAGAAGTAGCGCAAAAATGTATTTTAAAAATAATCGCACGTAAACCGTATCGATTTCCGTCAGACACTCTTTACATCCAGTCCGAGGTTTTGGATGTAAGACAGCTTTATGTTCGCATGGCCCTAATATATACTAAAAATAAAATGACACCTTATAATCAACGAGCTGGAAAGACGAGAGCAACAAGAACTGGTGATATGATGGTGCCAAGATCTTACACAACATTTGGCCAGCGCCATTTCACGTTCATTGGCCCTAGAATGTATAACAGTCTTCCCGACGCAATTAAAAGTAGTGAGAACACATCCACTTTTAAAAAATCTCTAACGGATTGGTTGTTGGAGGTGGGTAGGGACGGTTTAGGGAATATGTTGACTGTTGTATTTTGAATGATAGTATTTAGTACTTAGTATTTAGTTTTTCCATGATAATTTTAAATGACTATTATAGGTATGTGAGCGTCATATCAATATGTAATTGATTTATATATGTATATTATTTTAGTTTTTACTTTATTTATTTTGGTTTTATTATTATTTTCGTATAAATATATGTATGTGTATGTGTGCATATATGGATATATATTTTATCTATAGATGTATATAAGTATCTATCCATATTTGTATATACGTAACTATTTGTAGTTTTATATTTGTCGATTTAAAAATAAGTACTAACTATAGATTAAGTTGACAGTGCACACTTAATATCATCATTAAAAGTCTGCCTTAGAACAGGCCTAGGCCTAGTTAGGCGACTGTGTCAATCATAAAAATAATGTCGCATCAATTTCTTGCTAACATCTTAATCAAATATGACATTAACGTTTTACTAGATGTGTTACTACTAAATAAATAAAATAATAAATAAATAAATTATCTCACGAATAACAGCAAGGACTTTGTCATGGCGGTAAGTGTAACGCCCTTGATCTAAGACCGCCTTTCAGTCAGCCAGAATATGTATAGCTGTGCAAGGGGTATTGCTACAAAGAGGACATAAACTGTGAAATTCTGGGGCCTGCAAGTGTATGTCTCTAATTCTGAATTAAATTTTATATAAATAACGTTAAAATTGCTTTGATTTTAAAATGTCATTATACCTCCATTTGTACGATCCATCTCCATTATTCTCGTTCGTTTGCGAAAGGATTTCGATCGGAGGTTCCTGAGGACTTGAACCTCCATTTCCATTGCCATTTCCATTCCCATTTCCAGGTCTACCAGGAGCTACCAGGTCCGATCCCCCTCCTGACTGCGAGGCTCCTTGCGGAGGGATATAGGTCCTGTCCAGGCGAGCACATGAACAGCAGATGACGAAAAAACTGAATATGATCTGAAAGGAGATTTTTAAATGTCATATTTAATATTAGGATAAAATGAACGTTATAAGGTGCAGTATATATATTTTAATTTGTTCAATTAGGTTTTCCAATTGGTCTAAAATTGGTTGGATAATTTATGAGATTTTCAATTTGTAACATCGCCTCAAATTATAATGCTTTGAATCCGGAGCTGATAATAATGTGACATCGTCTGGCCCTCCAAAAAGTGTGGTCAAATTTAGGATAAAGTCACGCGGCATTCGCATTTTCTTTTAAACTGTAGCTCAGGCTTTTTTATTAGCGCTTTTGAGACTATAATTTTAAGTTAATGTTGCAATTAGATGCACAATATTTGTTTGTAAAAGACGAAAAAGAGTCATATTTGTTGCTTTTAAATTGGTTTATTATTCTAGAGAGTCTCCTTTTTTTACAGATCATTGTGACTTTTTAAGAAGGTCTATGACTTTTTTTAATCATCAAGTATTTACAAATAAAGAAATCACTCTCTACTTCAAAATATCGTATTTCTACTTACGATACTGTTGCTAAATATCTTAACCACAATCTGTGTGAATAATTATGTAGTTGTTACACTTTTACGTAATCGAACAGCGTCATTATTAAGTTTTTCGACGTGATATTTTTATTTGAGTCACTTTTCAAAAACAATAGCTTTCACGTTTCTAATAGATTAAGATAAAAAGTAAGCCAAGTAACACAAAACAGCTTTAAGCTCCCACATTGGCAATAGTGACCAATATTTTTAATATGTTGGATATATAATTTGAAATAGTATGATATCACTGCCTACCATCATAAAATTCCTATATTTTCTTTTTATGTTTGCTGATGCTGATATTAGATTTATATAATGACAAAATATTTATTTTCGTTTTTCGCTTTCATGAGAAAGTACGTTTTCTAAAGTGTTAGTTTTTACATGCGAATATAAATTTTCCATGTGGCATATATGTATATAAATACTTACAAGTATACGATGTGTGAAATACTGTACAATATTAAGATACGTGGCAGAATGCAAGAACCGAATAAATTTTCGTTCGTTTCGTTAAGTTCGGTGTCTCAATTGGTTTCAACTAGCACCCACTAAAATTTATTGTTTCAATAGTACAAGAAAGAGTTTTTGAATAAAAAGAATGAGAGGTTACAAAGCCTGTTAAATCTTAGCTCACAATAACCCTTCACCGAGTATTACTGAGTTAACCGACGCTTATATTTGCATCGATGCACGAAAAAGCAACGATGCACGAAGCCATTATGCAAATTTCATTACCGCTTCCAAAGAGGAATCATCTTCGAGGAAGGAACGCCCAGGGGCAATGTGAAGGTAATATTAACACCTTGTTCCATGGCATTGGTTAACATATTTCCGTTTATGATGATTTGTTATAAAATAAATGTAACAATAAATTGTAGGGATATAAATATAGGAATTAAATTATTTAGGAGCCATTTATTGCGGATTTGCAATTATTGTATTTGCGGATTATTGTATCGTAAAAAGCGTAAAATAGATTTTCTGACTAAGCGATACACTTTAATAACTTACTTTATTTTTAGGAAATATTCAAAAATATTAGGGGGTGGACAAGGCAACCTAATTTAAAAAAAAAGGAGGAGGTTACTTTTTTAACTCAATTTACTTGACATTAGTCTACATCTCTTCGATAAACTACGCCAAAGTTTTGGTGAGATAGGAAAGGTATTTATTTAAAAAAATATTTTATAATTTAACATCAATAATATTAATCCCAAAAAGGAGAACAAGTTTTGCACAAAAATACTTTCCTTACACCACTCCTCGTCTGTTCAACAAAATGAATAGTGTTTTTCCTGCAGGACTGAAATCTAGGACTAGTCACGGGCTAAGTAAATTCTGACTGTGGGTCGAGAAGAAACGGAGACATTAATAACGTACATATATACTAAAATATCGCAAGAATTTTGAAATTTATATAGTAGATATTATTTAATATTTATCTTTAAAGTATATATGTAGGTATTTATGTATGTATGTATTTAATAAAATAAACATATTACTGATAATGTTAATAAGGATGATGTTCTTAAGGAGCTTCAATGACTTCCTGAAAGTTTTGGACATGAAATCCATAAGAATATTGCTGTTTTCAATTGTTAATGAAACTCTGAGTTGCTAGCTCTACGACTTTTATTTTACCTTGTACTTACTATAAATTAACCGATAAGATTTCTTTCCATTTGAGTCATGATAGTCATTTATTTTGAAGGAATTATTCATTAATTTAAGCATTGATTTTATAGTGTAAAATCAATGATTTAAGCAATAAAAGGGGAGTAAACTTGGTGAAAGAAGATTGCAAGTTCCATGGACAATCGGAGCGTTACAAATTGTCAGTAACTCCTGAAATATTGTTGAACAATTTAAACATACTTGCGACTTATAAAAACAAAATTATAATAAAAACAGCCATATTCACCTTTGACTCCAAAAAATTGTTTTGCCTAAATTTAGTTCTTTTTCCTTAACCTTCATTTATTTCCCTTTTTTCGTAAGTTTAAAATGTGTTACATTTTATCCAAATAGAGAGTTTATTTTTACCCCAATTTAGCATATATTTTTTGAAATATGGACGCAAAGGTACTGTTTACATTTGTTTTACAAAAACCAACCCCATTAAACTGTTTTAGCAATATTGGGGGCGTGCAGCTTATCAATAATTTCAAATATGTACATTTTAACAGTGGAAAATCGGCCAAAAGGGTATATAAAAGATTCTGTGGAATGACTTTGGCACATTTCCGAATGAGCAAATACGTTTCGGGAAATTCGAACCTTCAATTAAAAAATTGTTTTAAATTCACAAATTTGGCGAGTGAGACAATCGGTTAAGGTATCAAAAGCGCAAGGTTATATCGGCTGCAACCCTTTTAATATTGGCGAAATTAAACGCTATAAATAACTGGGGCTTGGTATTATATTTTCTGCAATTTTATTGTACCTAGATGCTTTATACATTTTTTTTACAATACCAGTGTATTTGTTTTTTTTTATTTGTAACAAAATTTGCAAAATTTTCAGATATCAATATTTGCAAATACGTCTTAACAGTGAAAAACATCGCTCAAAAGGGTATATAAAAAAAATTGTGTAAAACTTTGGCACGTTTCCGAACGGGCATATAGGCGTCGGCAAATTCAAACCTTTTATTAAAAAAATGTTTTAAATTCACAAATTGTTAGTGGGAAAATAGGCTAAGGTATAAAAATCGCAAGACTATATCGACTGCAACTCTGCAGATATTTGTTGAATTAAAAATGCTTTAAATGAAAGTTGTTTGCTTTTCATATTCTGCAATTTTGGTGTACCTAGATGATTTTTAGGATTTTTCTAACAGGTAGGTACAGCGAATTTCATTTTATTAATTTATTAAGCTAGTTTCCTATAAATTAATGTTTTAAATAAAATAGGTCTGACATTAGAAAAAAACGTGAACATCTCCAATTTGGGTTATGTTAGGTACGACTTTGTATACTTACGATTCTCATCTTGATGGTATTATAAGAAAATCCCAAATGAACACTAATTAATCCAGAAATCTAATGAGAATTTTAATTAATTAGATCAGGCTAATTAATAAAAAAATATAAGAAATCACTTGTGGGTAGTAATTGGAGGGATTGAACGTGGTCGCGTTAAGGACGTGAGTTAAGTGATGAGAGATATTTGGATGCTCCAGTATTTATACCGGCGAGTGCTCTCGACTTGTCTATAAGGTGAATTCGACGAGTTGCCAGTACGCACCTGTGCATGCACTCGTATAGTTGATGCACCGCGAAGAGGTGCATGTTACGGTGCATTGCGACGCTGCGTCTTGTTACAGTACATTTCAGAGCGGCTGGCAACGCCAACCGGTCTTTTCAATTAAATAAATTTAAATAATTTCTGAGACGCATGATATAGTAATTAACGAACATTTCTGTAGTATATTTCAATTACTAAATTACTCTAATTTGTATTATGATTGATGTATCATCGTTAACAGATTTATAAAATGTAATGAACGGTCGACTTTGAAAAGGCTTCGATACCAATCGGTCGGATGGTCGAAATCATCCAACAAGTAGAAATAGATGACAACGACTTGCGTATAATTACTAATATCTACAGTTGCCAATTAGCGCACATCAAGACAATGCTGAATATTATTGAGGAAGCACGGAGTCAAACAGGGTTGCTTAATATCACCTTTGTTTTTTAATCTTTATTTGTATAAATCCGAAAATTGAACCAAGGTTAATGGTGTACCCATCTAGCAAAATAAGATACGCAGATAATACTGAATATTCTTGAAGATGCGAATAATACGGCGCGGAGTCAGACAGAGTTGCATAATACTAACTCTCTTTTTCAATCTTTAATCCGAGTCCATCTGGAAGTACTACATAAATCCGAAAGTGGGATCAAGGTAAATGGCCTACCCATCAGCAATATAAAATACGCAGACGATACTATACTTATTGCCAGCAGCGTGAAAGAACTCCAGCTTCTCATTGAAAATGTTACAAGGGTGTATAATGTAATGTAATGTTACAAGGGTGTGTACGGGTTGAATTTAAATACCACAAAGACCAAGTATATACTTTTTTCATATTTTTTTGTTTTGTTTTTCTTTTATTATTTTCTTTTTTTTTTGATGCGATTATTTTTTATTTTTTTATTCTGTTATGTCTTTTAATTTGACACTATTTATATTTCTACTATGGTTTTTCATTTTGAAATTGAACTAATATGTAATTTATCTAATATGTATTTTTTCTTGACGATTTCACCAGATTAGGTATCTTTGTTGTAGATATCTAGTCTTTTTTAGAAAATAAATGATGATTATGATTATGATTATATGAATATCAGTAAAATACCAGTGAATAGATATACAGTTACAACTCAAGGAATTCGACTGAAGAAGGGTGATGATATTATTTTCCTGGTCTGCATTTGAATTTGAACGACCACTGAAATATGAGCAGAGATAAAAAATCGTATTGAAAAATCCAGAAAAATATTATTTAAGTTGAAAAGGGTATCTTTAGGGAAAACGTCACAATATATATCTGTTCAAAATCTACGATGCGAAGATCATCCGCTGGGTTGTGGAGAACTAAAAGGGAGGTTTGGCCATTGAGGGTAATGGCTTTCATTATGCGTGAATATGGGGCTCACTATCAAGAGATGCAATACGTCATGATCTTTGACCGATCCGGCAATCTCTCAGATGTCAACACCATTCGGGGCACTAATATTGTAGACAATCATATATAATAAGAGTTTTTTCATTCGGCATGCAAAACACGATTATCCTTGGACGTATTGTGAAAACAACATGACATCAAATACGTACTATTAAGACAAAAATGTAAGCGATCACCACGCAAGCTAAAAAGCATAAACCTTTGTTTCGACAAAATTCACGATTAACGCCGCAACACATCAAAACGTCTGCAAACGCGCGAATGTTGAAAATGGCGTCTGACGTTTCCAAGTAATACTCAAGTACAGGTCGTTGGGTACTTAGCGCCGAACCTGTACCTACTTGAGTATCACTCGCCATTTTTAACTCGACTATAAAACAAAAACTAATACTCGGGTATTACTCAAGTATAGGCCGGCACTCAAGTAACGACCGATACTCGACTATAAATGCAGGTGTTAGAGCAGCGATCTATATGCTAAACGACCTTTTTAAAGAGCAATATTATTCACTTTCAAGATAATATTTCTTTTTTTTGCGATTGCCAAATCGATTTATTGTTGAAATTAAAAGCTCATTTTTATGGAGCGTGGAGTATATTTCAATATAGAATTACATATCATAAGCAAATAAAATAATCACCGCACAAACAAACACAAGTATTCAAATAAAAAGTATTATATAAACTATTAAATATTATAAATTAATAAAACTATTACGCAGCTGTAAAAAAATGCAACCAAAAAGGTTTTTACAAAGTAATTTATTTTTTTGACAATCGAACTATGAATTCAAACCATTTGTTTTTTATTTTATTTCTGTTGTCACAAAAAAAAATGTGAATCGTTCCTTGTATTCAATATTCATTATTAATGTGGTTATTATTTTAAAAAGTAGCATTCTTAGTTCCCTAGATATTAAGGTTCATGTTGGTGACCCGGATTCATTGCTCCCGATTGTATACGCAACTAAATTATTTAAATATTTTCATCAAACGAATATAGTAATAAATGCGAAATTGTCATCTAAAATCTGGATTCAGAATTTTCTTGAGACTCTCCTTTCTTTCATTCTCGTCCATTCTGGTATAGATTGTTTTTAATTCAATCATATTTTCGGTATGCCTGTCCGTTTTAAGAAAAAAAAGATGATGATAACATTTCTCGGGCAATTAAAATTAAATGGCACTGGCTAAATGCTACACCTACATAAATGTACAGTGACCTGAATTATTAACTTTTTTAGCGAACTTCATATTGACAACTATAAACAATAGTAAGTTATAGGACATAAATATTTTCGAGAAAGTAATATCTCAGCTTTACAATATTATTTAAAAATATTTCATTAAATTGAAAATGTGAAAGATCAAGATGTTTTAGCCGAGCTTCGGTCATCTCAAATGATAGTACAGATAAAGTACGATTTCAGTGCAAGTGAAGTGCTCGCGAACATGACGCAGTGACGGCCGTAAAGACACTACCGACCTTAGCTCACGTCTATGACTCGCTCTTAAATTTAATAATTTATTTATTTTATAAACCCATTTTATTACTGACATTGTTTACTTTACTGGTAGTTTATAAGCCCAGTGCAGATGGACCACTAAGACCCATGTGTTAGGGTCGACCCAGCTCACAGGTTAGCAGCAACAGTAACAAGTAAAGTTTTCAACTACAACAGGCGAACCGGTCACCTCAGGAAGATCTCCCGTAAAGTGATCGCAGAAGACTTAGGACAAAACAATTCACCGTCAAACTCCGCCACATGCCCGTAAGAGGTCAACGCCTTATCCGCGAGATAACCAGGAATGTTACCCAGCGGGCTTACACTCACGCCCTTACTTCCAGTTGCGACCAGATTACTCCGGTCTCCCGACTGGTTGCGAGTTTGAGGTCGCTTGCGCGGTCCTTTCCCTTACGTAGCAGTGAAATTGTGTCAACCGAATCTATCGCAGACCACGGCATCCTTTGCCCGGCTGTTCACCCGGAATCGGGTAGCCGATGGTCGTTTCAAGAGCAGTCGCCGTAAGGTCAGCAACCATCCCCGCTCTATAGGAAACAGTACTGCTTCCAGACTCCCCCGGCTGTTAGTCAGAGTGCACAATCGATTGGCTCACGCCGCACGGTGCGCAGACCGTCCAGCAGCACCAGAAGGTTGACTCCTAGGGGAAACTAGCCCTAAGGCCAGAGTCCTAGCCGGGCTCTCGCTTTATGCGTGGAGGCCGCCGGATGGGTGTTGACCCGTGAGTGTGACCGACCCTGAACAAATGGGTATTCGTGGCCAACTCAGCAAGGGCCCATTAGCTCCCCCATTAGCTCATTAGAGCATCAGCAACAGGAGGGCGGTGTCGACTACAACGGGCGAACCCGTCACCCCAGGCTGGTATAACGATATAGATCGTTCTTTCAGCCTTGGGATAAGAAAATCTACTGTCTAGTTTACCAGCAACCCATTAGAGACCGACGCACACTGGGCAAAAGAGCCTATTTACGGCGACAAAAATGTTTTTGTGATAACTAATAAAAGGAAGCATTTTTATTATTAAGAAATTTGATTACTGATCATTTAACTGTATGTTTTAAGTACTTTAAGCCTATACAAATTAAAAAGTATTGTTATGTTTTTTATGTGTTTATTCAAAATAAAAAAAATATTAAATTATATTGCAAATAAGATAAAATTAAACTAATTAAACATACTGGAATCACTTTGTTCTTCGTCATCGTCAACCTCTTGATTTATTAGCCATTTCTGGAAAAATATTTTCTAAATATTCGGCAAATGTCAACACTTGATTACTGAATGTATTATGGTTCTTTCGTTTTTGATGCCGCTTCGAAGTAGCCAGAGAATCCGAATTATTTAGCATCCAGTGAATAATATCTGTGTTAGTATCTTTTCTACTGGTTTTTCTTGAGTGAAATAGCCTAACGTTTTTGTAGTCTTTCTGGCTAATTTTCAAAACATCCTCTGAGACCTGGCCTACAGGCACATTTTCAGACATCTTCAGAAGCTATAAAGTCGCTACCACGGATGAGTAGCTTATGCACAGAAGCACTCATTTTATACCATCTATATAGTTGGATACAAAGCTTAGCTGTTTCTAGACAGTAAGCTTTAAAACTTTCTATTAATATAATTGCAACTTGAAAACGCAACCAAGATATTGGCAAATCTGCTGATAACATTTTCGTCCAGGCCTGTTATTTCAGCTGAAGCCGTTAAGTTTGCGAAAAAAATTCTAGCATTGTATGCACGACGGATTTTCGAAGCGAGCAAGTCGGTTTGACTTGAGATATAACATTGTATGCTGGGTACAAAGATGCTCCTCGTGATTTTGTTCCTCTTTGAATTTTTATATAGTTACTTAGGCTCCCTTACTTAGGCTTGTTTCAACTATGAGAGCCAATGCTTCTTCTGGCGTAAACGCAGTGAACATAGAATTGGTTAATCTTTGCATTTTCTTTAACTTCTTGGGTGAAGCTTCGAACGCTAATTTCATAACTTTTGCAGTTCTTCTTTTCCCAGACTGGAACAAGCTAGATTCAGCCGCATATGTAAGCAGCTTGGGAGAAATTTACCTTATTGAACTCTTTTTTGTTTAATACGACTTGTTGAAACAGAAAATGTTTTTTTTTTGTCTAACTTTTCCTTGATTCTTTTGTTTCGTTTGACTGACTTCACGCAATCGAGGTAGCTTGATTTCTCCTTCTATCCAAAGTGAATTCTTTTCTAGAAACTTCTCTTGAATTTGATGACTCTCCATCCAAACTTCGTTTCAAAAACCTTAACTGAGTTTTTGATAGATTTTTGCAACTGCGAAGTAAAGTTGTCAATATAAAATTTCTTCAAGATATAGCTCACAAGTCTTTTATTATACTTTGACATAACATCAGCTTAAAATACTTTTCTTTTTTTAACTATAAAAATAGATCTTTTCGAGTATTTTTTACTGACTCCATGAAATCATTTCCACTAACTGAAAATAAAGATAAATTAAATCAAAAGTTGGGACTACAGCTGCTTTTAAATGAAAGAAAACATTAACATCATTGAGTTAAATGTATGAATAGAGTGGAACTCGGTGGAACTTTTTTTAAAAACTACAATGAAACCGAACACTAATTAAAATATTGGCTTTGATGACTTTCTATAAAATGTTGAATTATTTTCTAAATCTGTGTGTTACTGTGTGTATAAAAAATATTAATAAAATGAAGTACTTACTGCTAGGTCAAATATCCATGGTGTAAAATATCAGTGACATGGTCACAAAACTCTTCCAAATCATAAATATCGGAACAACAGCTGTCGTCTTGTTCTAAGTACTGTTCGATTTCTTCTTCCGTGAGTCCTTGGTGCGATATAATGTAAATCTAATTATAAAAAAAAGTTATATGTGAAGTTCTAAACATTCATAGCACAAATAATCGCTAGGGGTGAAAAATACCCTTCATCACTTTGCACGTGCACAGCTCGCATGAGCGTCGGTCCAACTGACTGTTGACCGGTATTTATTAACCGGAAACCTTCAAGGGGATGAATCAGTACGAGCAACTAAACAACTTTAAATTAAAAAAAAGGAAAAATCAAAGAATGATTTTTGAATTTTATTAATTCAAAAATTTGAATAACTTGACTTGTAAATAAAAGTTTAACAAGCGTTTTAGGGCATTGTGCCATCTATCGGTAGGTAAAATATCGCTAATAAATGATATTAGCGATATTTTACCTAACGATGATAGATGGCGCATCGTGCTCATCGCTTTTTATACTATTTTTCAAAGAAAGAAAGAAATCAAATTTAAAACAAAAAACATTTTTTTCCACATTTTTTTGTCAAAAGTTGCTTAACTGCTTATACTGATTCACTCACAAATAAAACTCACCCCGTACATAACTAGTAATATTCACTCAGTTTAAACTTTAGTGTCAGTTTGTTTGCAGTTAGAATTTAAATATTAGAAAAGTCTATTAATTCCTAATATATTTTTTGCTATAGCTTGTAATTGTATTAAACTCACTTCAAGGTGGAAATTTTAATCTGGATAACAGTCACAGACTCGCTCTTGCGCGTGTAAACCGATCCGATGTCTATTCACCGCGATTCGGCATTCCTTGAAGAGCGAATTTTCGCAAAATAAATAAAAAATATAAACAATACAACGGTTAAATGTCATCCGCAACATGTTTGTTGCCTCTGTGTGCCGCAATGGTCTGCGTATAAAATATCCCTTTGAATGCCATATTTTATGGTAGTTTCACCGTATTATGGCACTTAAACGATTTAACGTGGCAATTAAGGCGGTCTTTACAGTCCGGTGTAACATTTATATTTATGATATTTATGAAATTAGGGTTTCAATTTGGCAATGTGGAACAATGATAATATTGTGCAATCAACAACATTACTATGTATGTTCTTTTACCCATTATTGAATGTGCGGATATCAACCTCCATAAGAACTATGCCAACCAGCAAGGCAGCTCTTATGGCACTAGCCTCGAATACGATTAATTCAAAGCTAGTGCGAAACTGCGTATAAGTACTGAATTCCCTGGGCGAAAGAACAGGGTAATTCTAAGCTGGGTTCCCGGCCATGCAGGAATCGAGGGAAATGAAAAAAGCCGACGAACTTGCTAAGACGGGAGCAAAGGGACGTTATACGGCCCTGAACCTTGCTGTGGCGTAACAAAAGCCCTGTAAACCTAGTGCTCAAACAAATATATTTAGAACAATCCGTCAACCACTGCAACAATACGCCAGGGTTGAATCAATCCAAGGCGCTAATTAAGGCTTACGAGCCTAAGACAGCCCGTAAGGCCTTATCGCTAAATAGGGACAATCTACTCATACTGGTGAGGGCACTCACTGGGCATTGTGATCTTAACAAACACATGTACAACCTCAAGCTCCGAGACACAAAAATGTGCAGCCTCTGCCAAGAGCAGAGGAAACTTCCCTGCACCTCATGTGCGAGTGTGACTCGCTGATGCGTAAAAGATACACGCACTTGGGTGGTCATTACCTCCAACCTGAGGAGGTAAAACAATATGGCGCCAAAAGCCTGTTACAGTTCTTAAATGACGCAAGGGTTATCGCAGAACTATAGCAGGTGGCGAACATAATAGATCAGCAATAGTCGCAGTGTTACAAAGCTCATAAAACCTTAGAAAAGACCCACACGACAAATAAATAAAAAACGTTATTTTAATGATGCGGTATTCAGAATGATCTTATATTGCTGATACGACTATGTTCGATCAACAAAAATGCTTGAAATAAACTTATAACAACGTGATAAAAACCTGTAACAACTACTGCAAATTTACCAATCAACGGCGTTGCTATTTAACTTTCGTAGACCACTGAGTTTTTGAGGTAACGGTCGACAAATTGCTGAGCTGAGTATACTTTGGAAACGAAATGTGCTATGAAGCCGATGGACCCAAGCTAAGTAGACCTTTACGTCTCCAAAGTATCCCAAGCTTAGAGATTTCTACCATTACCGCAAAAACGGAATAGCCTCGGGCATTTTATAGCAACGCCTTTAATTATTGCATTTGCAGTATTTGATACCTGTTTTTACAATTCAAATTTTAACTTCTTTATTAAATCTATAAAGTACACATAATAATATTTCAGTTTCAAAGTTATCATAACTAGCCTTCGCCTATACTAAGGTAGGCGTAATGTAAAATACAGTAGAGTGGATTACGTAATTTGCTGTATTTTTCTTTATATACATAGCATGTAATAAATAAATGTAATATATTAAATTTAAGATAATAAATATGATATATATATATAAAATTATCTTATAGTATGAAATTTAAGTATATACATAGATATACACATACATACATATATACTTCATAGATAAATATTCAATAATTCTTTACATATTTCAAAATTCGTGTGGTATTTTAGTATATATGTTATTAGTGTCTACGTTTCTTTTCGATCCATAGTCAAAAGTGACTTAGTTAGGTTTTTCTTAATCCGTGACTAGTCCTAGATTTCAGTTCTACCGGAAAAAATATATTCATTTTGTTGAACAGTCGAGGAGCAATGGGAGACAAGTATTTTTTGTAAAACCTGTTCTCCTTTTTGGGACCTCGGCTGTCTGTTTGTTGTTACTGGCATAACTTTTTGGTGTGTTGAATATAAATGATGATCTTAATGATAATAATAGTGGAGTAGGATTTCCTCAACGTATATCTGACGAAAGTTTAGGACTTTAGATTCCTTGTACAAGCTCTCAGAAGGATACCGGAAGGACTTTTTTGTGGATTACTCTTAATAGCGACTTTTGGGTCCTAATTAGAGAGTCAAGTGCTTGCAACTAAGCTCCACCGCAAGCTATGATTCTGTATGCTAGTAAGTTATGGGCCAATGAGAAATATGTAGTTCTTACTAAATCATTGTTTACCATGCCATTGTTTTTCTTTGTTTACCATGCCATTTTTTATGATGCCATTTTTTTTATCTAACTTTAATAATATCAGCAATGAAAGATATCTAGCTGCTCTAGTTTCCATATGTAGCTTCTTTTAAAAAAGTATTTAATTGCGCTGTTTTTGTAAAATTTTTGGTAAACTCGCAGTAGGACATCGGAGGTATAATATTTTATTAATTTTATGACATGTGAGTGTGAAAACCCTGGACAGTGGATTATGCAAAGCAGTTTTGTATCTGGGTGATTCTCGGGGAAGTTTGAAAAAGCAATGTCTTAAGACAGATGGATATTGTTTATTTTAAATTTATATATCCTAATGTCACCTAGCGTTAAAGTAACCCTTTGATTTGCAGTAAAACTGAAATTGAAAATTTATGGAACTTGCTGAATTATTTCTAGTTATATACAAAACCTAGTAGTTTGAAACGTAAAGAATGGCGAAAGAAATTGGGACTTTAAACCGGTTTTTACACAGGCATGTAATGCAGATTTATATTTTTTCCTTTTTTTTCCGGTTATACATAATATATAATGACAAGATAATTGATTACGAACAAGATTTTTTCTGAAAATATTTGAGTGTCTTCAATAAACTTGCACTCGTTACAGCTTTACGGCGAAATCCTTCTTAATTGTGACGTTACCTCCATGTATTTACTAAAATAAATTTCTGAGTAAAATCCATTAGAAAACACATCATAGACATTAATTTTTACTCGATTTTCATAGAAAGTACTAGTTTGGGAAGGACCACTCTTTCCACTAGACTCATCACTGATCCAGGCCACTAACACAAACTTCAACGGGTCATATTAAAGTTAGATTATATTAGGTAGACATCTATCCGACTGTTTAAAGAAACTACCTTTCACAACTCCCCCGGAAATCTTCCAGATACAAAACTGCTTTACATAGTGCACTGCCATTAAATATTGAGGGCTTCACCTCTTTGAGGAGACTTCCGGATAGAGACTGAACTATGATTTGGAGCAGCCGAAAAACAAGCTGCCTTTAAGGCTTAAGCTATATGGAGCTATTGTGCTAGGAAACATAAAAAACACGCGGTATTCGTCTTAAAAATGCACTCGGGAGCAATGAAACTGACTCACTAACATAAACATCAAAAACTCGGAAACTAAGAATACTAGCTTAATCAGTAGTCATCACAATAATAACTAATATTGAATAGCAAGAACGCTTCCTATTATCTTTTTTTGTGACAGGACAGAAATAAAACAAATGCAATGAATTCGTAGTTCGATTTTCACAAAATCATTTATTTCCGTTTTCGCCTTTTTGACTGTTTTACTTTACATCAATGAAGAAGTTTTAGTAATTGATTATGAAAATATGATAAAGATAATGAAAATACTGACTATTCGAATAAGCTAGCAAATATAAGTTTCTGATATATTTAGGTTTATGATGGTGACGTGGATTCATTGCTCCCAGTGTATTATACCACAGATGCCTTGCTACGAGTTTACCCGAAATTGGCCAAAAGCAGCGTAATTAAAGGCCATTATAAGGGCCGCCATAACAAACCAGTTGCCATTGCACGATGTTGTGCAAAGGATCCCCATAAATATTAATGCCTCCGGACGCATCTTGGGCCATCTCTTATCAGGTTGCGTCGTTTACAACTCAACCAATAATCTATCTTGAGCGTCAGCAATATTTACAGACATTTCAAAATAATTTATTGCCTTCAACCAGACGTATCTTAATCCGACGGCTTTCGAGACAACAGCAATGCGTTTATTAAATTTCTTTTGTCGACTACTAAAAGATATTCGATTCTTTAGCGAGTACGTCACAATAAAATGTAAGGGTCAGTTTCAAAAAGACCACTCTTGCAAAGCGGCAATCAATGTTGACATACGCATTTGACACGAGAACATTGCGATGGCATATTTATGACAATCAAGTAATTTTCATCCACTAATCAAAACTCGTATGATCAGATAACTATTAAATTGACGAGTTATTTAGCTTAATAGCAAATGAATGAGACTGATTTAAAATTTACGGGTAGCCAGTGAAACAATTTAAGCATCACTTGATATACGCTTCCTCATTTGATATACGATCAGGAATGTCAACAAGGTCTTGGAAAAAACGGACAGCAACAATCAAAGAGCGACGCGTACGTGATATAAAGTGTAACAAAAAGTAAACAAAAACTTTCGTGCCAATTCAGCTTACTTTAGCAACTATACCCTAAATGGCAGTGAAATAATTGAAATCTTCGAAATTTGTTTTTAAATATATTGAGTAAAGAAAATCGACTAACAACCCCTAGACTTTCCCGGCAAGCGAACAATCCCCTCGCGCGCCAACCTCCTAAACCCCCAACCACTCCCCTCCCCCCCACATAACCCCACCGCAACCACCCCCTTTAAACCCTCCCCCCTTCGCCCACTCCCCACAACCTTCCCCTCAACCCACCCTCTCACTCCCTCTCTCCTCCTTCTCCCATCAATCCCCCTCTTCCTACCACCCCTTTCCAACTCCACCCTAACCCTCCCTCTCTCTCTCTCTCTCTCTCTCTCTCTCTCTCTCTCTCTCTCTCTCTCTCTCTCTCTCTCTCTCTCTCTCTCTCTCCCCCCCCTTCTTCCCCAAACCCCTCTCTTCCTCCCCCTCCAACTCTATCCTCCTTACCTCCTCCCGCCCATCATTCAACCCCTCCCCGACTATTTCCTTCCCCTTCCCACCCTCCTCTCCCCCGCGCGGAAATCCAGCAGATGGCACTATATTTTTTTTATTTTTCTCTATTGATGACCTGTTTATTTTTCGCTTTTGATGACATATCTACAGACTGACAATTTTTTTAGATACCGTAGCCAAATTTTACACCTAGCTCTTCTCTCAAAATACGTTTAATTTTTAATATTTTTCTCTGTTGATGACATCTTCATTATTCTCTTTTGAAGACACATCTACAGACCGAGAGCTTTTTTTGACACCTCAAAAAAACCACCAATAACAATTATTATTTAACAAACAATAATAATTATTATTCCAGAAATAGTAGAATTTAATATACAAAAGTCGAATATTTTTATATCCCTTTGTATTAACTTAATGGCCTTGATTTGCAGAGACTTAATTAATTTATTTAAATATATCTACCAACACTTCCTATTCAAAAACAATGAGACGGAATAAAAAGATCTATACCCGCTATCGTTAATCAATGCAGTATCAGTCATCACTGCGGATATTAAAACAATACTCATAGCCTGCTACTATTTTCTGACAAAAGCCATGCAAAAATAAATGATTATATAAATTTTAATAGAGATTAATTCTACCGATAGCGTGGTTTTCGAAAATATCACAAACTAATCTAAATAAAGTTATGTTGTTAGGTAGTGGCGATAGTTTAAAAGAAAATTTATAGAAATTTGAACGTGAGTGTTTCGAGAAGCCCAGTATCTAACTACACTACACTCCTTTAACATAGGAGTGTAGTGACTAATGATGATGAGCCATGTAACATTTAAATCATCAAACGTTTTCGATTCCAAAAGACGGTTGACCTAATTAAACAGGCAAAAATGTCGACTTGCCTGATGACAAATAGTATTCAAAGTATAGAAAAGCATTATCATTGTATAGAAAACAGCGTCTTTCACGATCATCATTTTTTATTCACATGCAATTTACCCCACCTGCAGCAAGTATACTGATATATAAGCGCGTACAATTAGTAGTAGCTGTAGCTTCACTGTCACTCTCAACGTTGTCACTGGTAAGCCATCTCGCCTTAACTTCTCTTTGGGATAATTAAATGGTTTAATATGAAACATTTGTGTTTATCTTACCGCATGTAATCGATGAGGAACATCACAAAGTTGGAATTCTGATCATCGATAACTCACGATATTAGAGAATCTCTCACAGGAGATTTAAATTTTCCGGACGTTTAATGTAAATAATCCCATTAGAATACAAGTGTTTGATCAAAAATATATGCAACATATAATACATCTTGCGGTGTCGACTACAACGGGCGAGCCCGTCACCACAGGACGTTTTAACGATTAGTCGTTCTGTCGCCCTGCAAACATATAATACAAGAGGGCCGCGGTTATCCGAGCCCCATTAACCGAGTTCCGGGTTACCCGAGGTCGAAAAGGCCACGGCCAGGCCATGTTTTTACATCCCAACGCCACCACTCTGCTGCAATTTTACTAAACAGTACTGTATTTTATAATTTATATTTGTATATATTTTACTACATTTGATATGATATGTAGTATATGTATTATTTTACTTACTACGATTGCAATAATTTTGAACTTTACCACATGTTTCCCCCTAGATTTACGACATAGTTAATGTTATCTAAATTTTCGATTATTCAAGGTACTATCGGCCCACATTAGCTCAGATAAACGTGGTCCTACTCTATATGCAACCAAAAGAATATAAGATCTAAATCAATCCGTATAACGGCGCGTATGCGATTTATTTTTATTATAAATACAAGTTTCCATATAAAATAATAAATACAAACGGAGCTATCATGGAATTCACCGAACGGATTCGGGACCATAGTATAATTATAGGAAATATTTACTATTGGTAATTTTCCCGTTAAATTTTTATTATATTAGTTAAATATTTTTTATACCTACCTAATTTTATTAACTTTTTGATACATAACCTAACTCATGGTTTACTATTGTTATAATGTGTGTGTTTTTTTAAAATTTACTGTTGAAAGTCTGTCTATGCAATCGTGTTGTAAAAAATATATATTGTACGCTTAAGAGGCAGGTTGTGCGGCACTGAATAAATTGTAAAACTCAATGTTTACAACACCATAATTAAAATAAAATAATTTAAATTGAAATTACCCTTCTTCGGGGTGGGCGGTGGTCTCCGGAATAATGATCGATTGTGGTAGGTTTAGGATAGCTGTCTTCCTACATTAGAGCATCCACCTTGCCATTCATTCACTCTACCTTGAGATACGAAAATAGCAGTTTTAAATATCTTTTTCTAGTAAAAAGTTAATATTTTTTCTAGAGAAACAAATATCTTTAAAGTTGTGCGTGAAACAGATATTTGGCTGGCAAGCCACGACTGCCAACTTCTACCGCATGGAAAACTGCAAAAGAATTCATGGATTCCGTGCCAAAAACCATTATAGAATTGTTGTAGTTAATTAAGAATTTCATAAATTATTAAAATACAACATTTTAGTTCAAGTACAAAGTTTAATGGCCGATAAATAATTGTTTCAAAATTGACGATGGATGTGTAATAATATTACTCCGTGAAGCATGGCTTGACATATTATTTATTTGAATATGATTAGTCAGCTTTTAATGATCTCATTACGTTCAAATCAACTTCTGAATCTTCCATCTGAAAGTTCCCGTTAACCGAGCGTCGATTACAACAATGACTAACCAGGAACGCCTGCAGTGCTTTGGTTTAGTGGATTGGGCACGTCGTAATATACCATAGACAACACGCGTGGCATGGCATATCCATCAAGAAATGTCCGCAGTCCGCGAAATCACTTCCGTAGAAGTATATTCGTACTCTGTTTACAAGTAGATAGTAGTTAGCAATAGTAAGCCTATATTGCCCTTATTTTATAAGTACAAAGGAGTAGTTACTCAAGTATTTTCTGTTTTTTTCTACCTGGATATCTTCGGTTTAAGGTAAATTCTAAATTCAATTAAGTATTAATTTGAAGCCACCTTATTGGCTTCTCACCAGTCAGTGAATTGTATTTCCGACAGATGACTGTTGACAAATGATGATCAGTTTTTTATTTGTCTTTTTGTGGTTTGTTTTTGTTCGGATATTTTCGAATGTGCAATCCTGGAAAAGTCGAAAAATCGCGTTACTTTCGAATATATTTTTCTGTGCCGGTGTTATCCATTACAGCTTCTTGCGGTATGCGACATTAGTTAACGCAAACGTGCCCTATCAAAAACTGTTATTTCGGGTCGTCTCAACTCAATGTTCAACTCCCATCCGGTAGCCTCTTCGAAGAGGGACTAACCTGGAAAGGACTTTGTTAACCCTGCATGTGGCTGTAACCTACAGACGTAGATAGTTGGGATCAGTCTTGCGGATCCTGGGGAACACCTCATGCGGAACTTTCGCAATCCGGCGAATGTACTTTTGCAGAGGGAGGGGCTGTTCTAGATCTGATGTCAGCCACCTTTGGATCGATCCGTTGGCCATCCGATCCCGTGTAATATTGACGGATAAAGGGCCGCCACGATCCGCAATGAAGTCGAACTGAATTACCGCTAACATCAGGTAAAGGCTGCGCAAGCGACTTCGAATCTGGTACCAGACTGGAGGGCAAAGAATTCTGTCCAAATCTAGCAGTGAGGGCATGAGGTCGGCCCGCTGGTTTCACTTCCGAGTGTCTCGCGGTGATGATGATGTCCTCCTCATCGTGATCCGACGACGGCGACCTCTTGGTTGACGGGACTTCTTCGAAGATGCGCGCGGAAGTGACTCGTGAATCCCCCTATAGTAGAGTTCACCGCAGTTGTTGTAAGTGTATGTGTAAGTGGGCGTCGGACGAGTTTTGCGCTGTTGGCGGTTCGAGTCGACGTTTTCAAGCCGGGCTTCCTCAAACTCTTCATCTTTGATGGTCACCGTGGAGCGCCACTCGCTGCGTTTGTGAGCATCCCTCTCCCAGCTCGCGGTTAGGTGCCTTTTTAAGACATCTTTATAGTGTAGGTACTGTCCGCCTACATTGTGTGCAATTTTAAAAAAATAGTCTTAAAACTAAAATAAAAAGAAAAATAATGTTTTAAGTAAGAAAAGAAAGAAAAAGTCATTAATATTCAATATATGTTTAGTAATATTCAATTTAATATAAGAATACCTAGTCAAAAAAAGTACATTTCATTGTTAAAACAATATAACAACAAAGTCAAATAATTTTTGGTACCTAGTTCAATGTTAAAATATACTCAACATACATGTTTAAAAATATGATAATAATTTGTGCACCTAAGTTTTATTAAATTATAATTTCTATCATTTGATGGTAGTCTGTCATGATTCAGTAACCATTTCTTTATTTTATTTTTGAATTCCCTAAATGTGAAATGCATTTTTATTTCCATATTGATCAGATTGTAAAATCTCGGCGTAATGAAAGAGTAATGTCTTTGTCCAAATGATGTTTTCATACTGGTTATTATTACGCTATTTTCTTATGTGATAAATGATGATAAGCGATGTATAATTGTATTTTATAAATAAATATACTATAATATTTCAGTGTTAAAGTTTTGTCATAGCAGCATACATCTAAACCGATTTATTTTACGATTTACTCTCAGTAGCTGCTTTCGTAATTTAAGAGCGTAATGCATTGTGCGAGGAAAATCGGAGTTCATGAGCGGAAAATGATATAGGGTGACGAATGTGCATGGAAAAAATGCTAGTGATAGATAAGAACTTGTTGGTTAAATGGCTCTGGTTTCCGCTAGACGCTATGGAAATTATTCTACATTTATATTCGTATTATATGAGTATTTCTTCAGCTTAGATAGACCTGGTAAAGGCTATTAATAGTTCAAAAGAATGGATAGGAGGTACAGAAGAATGTTCAAAAGAATTGATTGTATCGTCCTTAGCCACGTTGACACCGGTTCTCCTCGTGCGCGGTCAATACTTGGATGGGTGACCGCCTGAGTGTTTGACTGCATGGTGCTATAAATGCCCAACTAGAATATGGTGCCAATAGGCAACAAGGCGGGTTCCACGAAAAGGCACATGCCTTGTGGGTAAAACACAAAAAGAAGGATATCAAATGGTGTTATATTCCGGGGAAATTATCATATTTCAATGTTATTTAACTGTCGTGATAAACCTTTCATGATTCATTGATGATTCGAATTGATTATGCATTTTTGACAATTAGTGCATACCGCCAAACATGCTGATTTTGCCGCATGAGGTTATTATGAAAGACCAAAAAACGAACAAAAAATCTAAATATTTTATTCTGTTTTATAAAATCACCAATTCCGTAGAAAACACTGAAAATTTGACTTTCGTTTGATACTACTCAATTCGTTTGATTTGAATGTGAGAACTGTTTAAATCTATTTCATGGGCTATAATATGTCTCAAATGCTTTTCTAGAAATGTTATTTACAATCGCTCTAAATAATTGTAGTATTTACCACTAATTTAAATATTAAATAATCGAATTTTGCAGGAATTAAGGGCAGCGCGGCATCTCGAATAAAATACTAGTAAATATAAAAAGCAATGTTGCCTTCATATTTGATTTATTACCCCCCAAAATATAATTATAAGGTCACCATTATTACGTCATCACAATACTGTTCGCAGAACTGTTTAATTAGGTAATGGATATAATAATAATAATAGTAATAATTTCTTTATTGTGAACTATAATTAGGTCGTACAAAATGGGTAGGTACTATTATATGTGCTATATAGTTTACCAATCAGGCGTACAATATTTATTTTTCTATAATTAAATATATTTTCACTTCGCAAGTTGAAGGAAAACAAATCCGAAAAGTATTACGTTTTAGACATAGATATTAACAAAAATAATAATTAGAACTATTATCTACAAATTTAGTAAATTCCCAGTACATACTATACATAGAGTAATTTTTTCAGTTTGTTTTTAAATTAAAATTATTAGGCTATCTACGGTTTGTCAGATTTAGAGCTAGAATAAAATATAAATGTTTAAAGTTTAAAATGTTGGAGAATTGCAATTTTATTATTTGCAATATTATTATTATTATTACAATATTATTATTTTTATTACATAGTATTACAATATTATCTAATTATTACAATATACCTAATTATTTACAATATTATTGTAATATGTTATATTATTTATTTGTCATTATCGTTTAAAAAGTCATTCACGATGTAATAGCATTTATTTTTGAGCCAGTGATTTAATGTCTGTTTGAATCCTGGTTGTTGCATAGATTTGATGTTTTGTGGAATAGCGTTGTGTATATGATAATGCGGGCTTAAAATATGTTATGAAACAGAGGACTGACGCGGAATAATATTATAAAATAATTAAATGCGAATTTAATTTTAAAATAAATTCGCTATATTATCGGCGCAACTTGAATGATGCTCTGTGCCTCTATAAAATAATGAATGGTATATTCGATTACTCTGACCTGGTGGGAGCGATCAATATTAACGCCCCAATGAGGACCACACGCCAATTTGACCTGTTTCGATTGCCGCGTTTTAAACTAATGCATCAAGGAATGGAGTACTCACACGCTGCTGTGAGCTTTATAATACAAATGGTATTGATATGTTTAATAATTCCATAATCTCTTACAAATACTCCGTAAATCAAACCCTAACCGATACAATAAGCTGACTATTCGTTTTTAGCAATTTTTTTGATTAATATTATTATTATTATATTTTATATACGCCATTACTAATATCATACACGCTCACACTTTACACTTAAAAGCTCAACACACTCCAGCAAACACATACACACACACCCTTCATACTAGACTCTTATGTAGTTCTAAAATTGAAGGTACATTAGTTTTATTTAGTTTTAAAAAAAACGTAATTTATGTAATTTTATTGAAATCCGTAACCGGTTTTATTTGTTGTAAATCTGTATACATTTAAAAAAATATTATTACTGTAATACGGTGTGATTTCTCAATAAAGAATTGAATTGAATTGAATTGAATTATTTTAAAATATAGTGACCGCCCTGGAATCGTCATCCCGCAAATGAAAAAAATGTTCTACGTCGCTTGATAACATTGCCGACTAGATTTATATAGCCTTATCTACAAAAAATGTTTCGGTTTGGGTATTTTTGCCATATTATTTATAGTAGTTTTTTAACGGTTGGCACAAGGTAGATATTAGGTTGGTGCTAATACTAGTAGATATTAGGTTGGTCCTGTCCTTCTCCTACCTGTAACAGTAGGAAGTAGATAATTCTTAGATATGGAAATAAAATTATGGTTGATTATGTTTTAAAATTACGATGTTTAAAGGTAAAAATTAATAGCTTCCAAACGTCTCAAGAAAATCTAATTATTTTTACGGATATCTAATTTTTGGTAAGTTTCTTTAGTAACCCCTTTGTAACCATTTAGAAAAGCATGGAAAATGACAAAATAAAACGCTGCGAGCCACCTTGAACTGTGGTCCGGTGGTGCAGTGGTTAGGTGTACTGATCTTACATTATAAGGTTTCGGGTTCGATTCCAGGCTGAATCACCATTTTCCGTTATGATCAAATAAACGGAATTACATTTCAATTCTGTCGATCTCATGATTCTAATGCAATAACAAGACACACACACATATTACATGCACACACGTACATTAACAATTCATAGTAGGATTGATTGTAAAAGTTTGTCTTATCATCCATCGCTGGATGTGTGCTTCCCAGAGTTACTGAAGTCAAGGACTTGGGAGTTTTTTACGACCCCAAGTTAAACTCCAAAGAACACTTTAAGCAACTATCTACAACTTCTTTCAAGCTTCTAAGGTTTGTGATAAGGCAATCCAAGCACTTCAATAATATTCGGGTTATGCGCACGTTGTACAACTCTATTGTTAGAAGTCGCATGGAAACGAATGCAGCTATTTGGAATCCGCATGAAGATACTCTTATACCCTCATGCTGGAAAAGGTACAGAATTGTTTTTTGAGATTTTTGTACTTCAAGTAGTACGGATATTATCCATTTTTGTATCCGACTGCATTTATCACAGGCATGGTTGGCTATAATTCTCTCTGTCTCAGAAGAGAAATGCTGACCATGTCCTATGTTTTCAATCTAATTCGTGGTAAAACTGATAACCCTAGCTTAATAGCCAAGGTGGATCTTTTCAAACCAAATAATTATCTTCGTGCTCGATCGCACTATCTTTTCGCGGAGCCGTTGGCGCGTGCTTTGCGGCGCTTAAATGAAATTCACTCGATGGCACCATATTTCGGTATTTTTACCGCCAACCTTCACTTTTGTTTAAATTGCAAGCTATTAATTATTTATTCTTATATGATAGCAAGTATTATAAGTGTCATTCTATTTGTATAGTTAAGGTAATATCTATATTAATTTTACTTCTCAATGCCTTGGTTTTACTGTTATGTTGATTAGTAATAAATGAATAATCAAAATAAAAAAAATAAAAAAATAAATAAAATAAACCCGCCTATTGTAAAAAATCATAATAAAGAGTAAAAACAAATAAACAAACAAACTAATAAACCTTGATGTGAATTATTCCACACGTTTAAATGCTTTGATTGATTAAGATTCCAATGAAGGCATTGCAACTTAACACTAAGTAAGCTTCTTACATTTTATTATAACGAATGGTCCACATAGGCGACTGTCGTGCTGCTATACCTGGTCAGTGGGCTTAATACCTTGGCCAGTATATTTTTGTGTCCTTCGGTGTGGTAGCGAAGTAAAAGTGGTTTTGCAATTGAAGATGCTGCGATTAATGGCTACGGATGCGCCTAGTTGTTAACTGGAGTTGCCGTGACGACGTAATTAAATTGATCGTTTAATTTGTAATATTTATTTATTTATTTATTTATTTATTTATAACGTACAAGAACAAAAAAATACAAGGACATGCATACTGTTGTACATGAGGAATAATTAAGAACAAACATTATTATAGCGAAAAACATAGCTCTATGCATATAAATATGCTAGCATATCCGAATGAGGCAAAATCGCACAACCAACTAGACCTAGAAGGTCTGTCTCTGGCTGTGCTGTGTTATACCAACTGTATTTTTGTAACTCGCGAACTGACGAAGGTGATCAATTTTAAATATTTCTAAATTTATTTATTTATTTTCAGGAAAACCAACAGCTAATTATAATTTAACAATGCCGGAGTAACATAGCAGAGAGCCAATTAAAGGTTTTCACGTTTAAAAAACGTTGTAGAAACATATGTGATCTTTCAATTAAAGCTATCGATTAAGAATGCATCAAAAATTATTCAACAATTAATGCTAAAAAATCCATCGTTTAAGACTCACCTTAAGGATTACTACCTTTCTAAGAAGTAACCAGTTCTTCCCTTTCTCTCCTGTTCCTCCCCCAATTTCCTCTCGGGCACTATTAGTCTTAAATCCTTCCACTTGTCTGTATGTTATGTAATAATCTTTATTTTCACAATGCGCGCATGTACCACTATGTTTAGGTTAGCTGTAAGACATTGCCATGTGGCAATAAGCTCGCCTTTTTTGTATACTTTTTAAGTGCAAATAAAGAGTTTATTATTATTATTAATACTCCAATCCAGAGGTACCCAAACTTTTCTGTCCCTTAGACCATTTGCTGGTGTTTTTTGTTTTCTGTAGAACCCCACTTATGAAATTAAAATGTGTTTTTGACAGCTTGCTCAGTACTGACCACTTACATAGGGTTTTTGTTAAAGTGGATAGATGGAAAAATGAAAAACATCTACAATTTTCATTTGTAGTTTTATTGAATTTACTGAAGTGCGCATTTCTAGGGTGCACATTTCTTTCTATACGACTATTGATTAAGATGTTAGCAAGAAATTGATGTGACATTATTTTTAATGATTGACACAGTCGCCTAACTAGGCCTAGGCCTGTTCTAAGGCAGACTTTTAATGACGATATTAAGTGTGCAGTGTCAACTTAAACTATAGTTAGTACTTATTTTTAAATCGACAAATATAAAACTACAAATATTTACGCATATACAAATATGGATAGATACTTATATACATCTATAGATAAAATATATATCCATATATACACACATACACATACATATATTTATACGAAAATAATAATAAAACCAAAATAAATAAAAATAAAAACTATAATAATATACATATATAAATCAATTACATATTGATATAACGCTCACATACCTATAATAGTCATTTAAAATTATCATGGAAAAACTAAATACTAAGTACTAAATACTATCATTCAAAATACAACAGTCAGCATATTCCCTAAACCGTCCCTACCCACCTCCAACAACCAATCGGTTAGAGATTTTTTAAAAGTGGATGTGTTCTCACTACTTTTAATTGCTTCGGGAAGATTGTTATACATTCTAGGGCCAATGAACGTGAAATGGCGCTGGCCAAATGTTGTGTAAGATCTTGGCACCATCATATCACCAGTTCTTGTTGCACTCGTCTGTCCAACTCGTTGTTGATTATAAGGTGTCAGTTTATTTTTAGTCTATATTAGGGCCATGCGAACATAAAGCTGTCTTACATCCAAAACCTCGGACTGGATGTAAAGAGTGTCTGACGGAAATCGATACGGTTTACGTGCGATTATTTTTAAAATACATTTTTGCGCTACTTCTAGAGGGTGTAGAGTGGACCTTGTACAACCGCCCCATCCTATAATACCATAGCATATTATAGTATTGACTGACACAATGCATAGTAGGTGTTTTTCAGTGTTCCCGGGTCCACAATATCTCTTATTTCCCTGAATATACATGCGAGTTTACGCACCTTCATCGCTAGCTTATCAATATGTGGTTGCCAACGCATCTTATTGTCGATCGTTATACCCAGGTATTGTACCTGTTGTGCTCTTTCTAGAGTAGTGCAGTTGCAATGCTGAGTATTTCTGTCGCAGTCATGAATGGTCAGTCTATGGTTTAAATATGGTTGGCCTTTACTATTGTTGCTGAACGTAAGGTACTTAGTTGTATGTAGGTTCAGGCTAAGTCAGACTATGACCTTGAAATATGAAGCAGTTGAAAAAGCCACACAAAACTGCACATGTAATACTCTCTCGCTTGCTCATTTACTGAAGTGCATCCGTTTAGTCATGTGCGTTGGCTTCCCCAAAGAACTAGTGGTGCGATTTGAGTTGAGTGTTATTTTTCTTGCCACGTCGCTCTATATGTGAGACATCGTACACGCCAACAAGCAGACATTTCACGGCATGAAAACACATTTTATATCTACGTTCACGAGATGTTTTTAAGTTGTATAAATAAAAAAATATTTTTAAAAATGATTAAAACTGACAAAGAATTGTTTGCGAGGAATTACTACTAAGCATGTAAGAGGTACCACCGAATAAAATCATCATCTCAGGCCTACGAGATAACCATTGCAATAAAAATTACATGAAAGTACGCAATTTGAGCACTCTAGACCATCGAGGTCCTTATATATTGACCCTCAAGATGGACAGAACGGTTCGGAGCCTGATCTTACACCAATAACAATAAAAACCGCAAATACGATTTTTTTGGCGCGTACGAGGTCTCAGATTGACGATAAGCATTTTATTTTTTGGAAATAATAACGTAATTTTGTCGTTTTCAAATAAAATTTAATCTTAAAAATACCTTTACATTCTTATTACATTACATTACACTACATTTTCTTCTTGGCCAATTGACGGCTAAAAACCGCTCTTAATTAACCGTGTCAAAATAATTGTGTTAGGTATCGTTACTTACGTTAACGTTAGTATCGTTACTACTCTTTCTTAGCATACATATGTAGTCAATAAATTAACTACTAGATTGTAAAATATAAATAGAAATATAAATAATCAAAATAGAAGCCTAATATTTGAAATAGTTAATATTTCGAAAAGATACGTAGTAAAAATATTCATCGTAATATTCAAGTTGTCAGTAAAATGTTAAATAATCTAATTAAAGCTACGCCATTCATTTAAAAGTAAAAGTACAAATTATACGACCAAATAAAAAAACAGATATTTAGGCTCAACTTTTTTAAGTCATTTAAATGTGCACAATATTTGAAACGTCCTGGCCCTCAAACTCGGTCAGATCATAGAAAATGCGGCCTATCAGCATCTCCTTGATGTTTTTTATTAATGTTACCTCCTCCAGCTTTTTAACAGTGATTTATAAGATTATAGAATTTAATACTAAGGTATAAGTAGCTTTTCTGTACTTTTACCAGTCGTATTCGGGGTACGCATAAAAGAGAGCTACCGCGGTATGATGCGAGTGAATGTACGCATTATTTGCAGTTTCTGCAAGGTGCTGTCTAGCATACATTATACGCCGAATTTATTATTTTTTTATTATTTATTATTTATTCCATAGCCGGCGATTGGGGAGGGGGTCGCCCTCGCAGCCAATACGCTGCTGTCGGTGCCGCTGGATCTCGTACTCCATTCACGATTCGCTTCCATTCTTGACGATTTTTTTGCCACGTCTCGTGGGTATCAGCAAGTTGCAGATAGGCCGCATTTTCTATGATTTCTATGATGTTTTTGCAACGCCGAATACATAGTCTTTATCATTGCCTTACTGAAATAGTATTTGCATGAGGTCCTGGTCGTTACCTGATACATGCTGTGCAGTGCTCTCTTTTTCAGAAGAAAAAATATTTTATGGTTGTGGCATTTCCCCAAAATAGTAATCCATAAGTCATTAATGAGATAAAATACGCAAAGTATACTGATTTGGCTGCTATACTTATGATTTTTTAAAAGACTAATGATTTTTTAAATAGAGTATATCGAGCTACATAACTTACTAGCTAATTGATGGATGAGCGCATTCGATTTTAATTTACTGTTTATTCTTTAGCATAAAAAGATATATATTTTGTAACAAGAAGCAGAGTCCATAATATATCCTCCTCTGCATAATATATAAAACAATATGAACCTCTGCATAATATATAAAAACAATATCTGTCCGTCATTATTGTTTTCAGTTATCTATTACTAAATCAAATAAAACAAAACATTTATTTAGATGCATTAATAACTCCATTATGAAATTCTGCATGAAGTTGAAATTTAATATTGAATTTAATCCGTTAAGTATAAAATAAGCGATCCATTCAAGTGTCTGCGATATATTTTATCTTATTGACGATCGCAATGTACAGACAGTCGTTTAACATGTCCCATTCAATGTCTACTCTCTTTATCTACAGATTAATCTCTATTTTGATCGGACGGTTATTTATTTCGATTAAAATTTTCTCCGTATTACTAGAACTTAACTGAATGTTATTATCACTTAGGTATCATTAATTATATAGCGTATAAGGTTGCTCAACGCCGTACTACGAGTTGGCAACTAGAGATGTCAACTAAAATGGACAGACCCGTCTATTGGAAGGAAGTTTAAACGATATTAGAACGTTCCCCCTTGAGGTGAGCGCAGAAGACTTGAGACGAAGAACAATCCACTGTCTAGTTACGCCACCTTTCCCGTCAGAGGCCAACGCCTTACGGCGAGACACAGCGATAGGTACCTAACCAGCTGGCAGCCTCGCCCCCTGACTACCAGTTTGGAAAGATATCTCCGTCTGCAATTATCCATCAGGATACCTCCTTTCTCCCGACTGGTTACAGGTTATGCAATTCACCTTCAGGATACCTCCTGCATATATGCTTTAAAACCACCATTAATGGTAAACACATAAATTAGAATTAGATGAATTTAAAGATTGGCATAATTGTCGAACGAGTTTATTTTTTCCTTTAATTCTGTGCCTTTTTCATATCACTATTATATTAAATGTACATAGATTAACAGTATGTAATTAACTTTACAAATGTTTGCGTAAACGAATTAAATATCGCGTTAAGGACACTTTCGAATTGGGCAGAATCTCAGAAAAGTGCATAATATGTCAAAATACCTTTACGGACACAATTATTCCTCTTTCTGTATGTATACAAAAAACTCTTCCGGTATTCTTCTGAGAGCTTGAACAATGAATCTAAAGTCCTTGACGTTCGTCAAATATACGCTAAGGTAGTCCTACTCTACCACTATAATCATGACAATTATCATCTATATTCAACACACCCTAAAGGAACACGAGTAACAACAACCAGACAGCACTTAATCCAAAAAAAGAGAACAAGTTTTGCACAAAATCACTTCTCTTACATTGCTCCTCGACTGTTCAACAAAATGAATAGTGTTTTTCCTGCAGGACTGAAATCTAGGAACAGTCACGGCGTAAAGAAAAACCTAACTAATTCACTTTTGACTATGGGTCGACAAGAAACGGAGATATTAATAACATATATATTAAAATAGTGCACGATTTGTGAGATATATGTATATATATATATATATATATATATATATATATATATATATATATATATATATATATATATATATATATATATATATATATATATATATATATATATATATATATATATATATATATATATATATATATATATATATATATATATATATATATATATATATATATATATATATATATATATATATATATATATATATATATATATATATATATATATATATATATATATATATATATATATATATATATATATATATATATATATATATATATATATATATATATTTTTTTTTTTTTTTTCAAATTGAAATTATGTTTATTACTAAATAAATGAAATGATAAAATAATGAAAGGGCACTTATCTGGTCTGTGGTGACCAGGAGTGACTCCACGCCTTATTCTTCTCTTCCTTCAGCGCTTGCTAGGTGTTTCCTGTTGTGGTATTGGAACCTGATCAAAATGGTAGCGGCAACACAACAATGCGAGACGAGAATGAATGCTGGAAAATAATAGGCGATTAGTGTTTCTTAAATATTAATGATTGTTATAAAATGTATATCAATATTTCGGCTCAGCCGTCGTCAAGATATGTGACATTTCTGAAATCGAACAATTCGTTGAAAATTTAAATTCAAGGAATCGAACAAAAAGAAATGGATTAATAATATTTTACACGATTTAGTTAAGGTACCATAACCAACCGTGCAAAACGTTATTTTAAATGAATGATTATAAATTAAAATAAAAAGCATTTGATGATTATGATAATATGATAAACCTTATTAATTTTGCCTATTGAGACCGGAACCTTTGCAAGCGCCTAAAATATAAATATAAGCTAATTCCCAAGATTTGACGTCCCTTTCTTTTGCATTATCACCCAGGCATTTTATTATTTTAACTTTAAAACATTGATCAAAAGATAAATTATGCGCCCTGGCATGTAAAGATATTGGGAGTTGGCTTTCATTTCCTACACTAGCCCTATGATTATTTAGTCTAATATTAAGTGGTGTTGTTGTTTCACCGATATAAAAGGCATCACAAGTCCTGCACAGAAGTTGATATACTATATTTTTTGAAATACAACTGCAATGAAAGGGAACCCTGTAACTATTAGTAGTATTTGGACTGGTAAAAAAAGGACTTAGATCTAACAGAGGACAAGTTTTACAACGTGGACGACCGCAAGGTTGAAGGCCAAAAGTATTATTACCAATAGAGAAATTTTGATTATTTTTTGTTTTGTTTAATATTGATCTAATATTAGGTGGTCTGCGGAAAGATAAAATTGGCGGTGAATCTAAGAGATCCTTAGTGGATGCATCATTAGAAATGATGGGGAATAAATCAGATAATATATCTCGCAGTTTCTCAGCACCAGGAAAATAAGTGGTGCTAAGGAAGATTTTATTATTATTATTATTATTTTTATTTGAAGTAATTTTAGGTTTTGGTATATATTTTACTTCAGAGTTTAGAATATGTTTATCCAATAGAGGAGCAGGGTATTTTCTTTCAAGAAGAGATTGCTTTAGATTATTGAGATATTTATCTAAATTTTCTTTGTTGTTAACTAAACGGTGTCCGCGAATGGACATTGAATAGGGAATGGATCTCTTGGTGTGAAATGGATGACAGCTATCAAAGTGTAAATACTGTTCTTTATTTGTAGGTTTTATATGAATCGCGGTTTTAATTTTACCTTCGGAAATTGTTAAATCAACATCTAAGAAAGTAATTTGTGATTTAGAAATGGTATGAGTGAAATTCAAAGGGCCAAAATTATTTAGGTCGTCAAGAAAGGTTGTTAGAGTAGTTTGTCCGTGTGGCCAAATCATTACTATGTCGTCAATAAATCTATACCATAATATGGGTTTTAAATTTTGCGTTTGAAGAAAATTTTGCTCGAATAATCCCATGAAAAGGTTGGCATACGAAGGTGCCATTCGAGTTCCCATAGCAGTCCCTTTAATTTGAAGATAAAATTCATCTTCAAAGGAAAAAGCATTACACGTTAAGACAAACTCGGCTAATTTGCAAAGAAAATCTGTAGAAGGTATTTGAGGATGAGGTCTCTCATCAAGAAAATAAGAAATGGCTTCCAATCCTAAATTATGAGGAATATTGGTATACAGGGATATGGCGTCAATAGTAACAAATAATAGGTCGTCTGACTTTGGAATTACAGTATTATTTAAAATATCAATAAAATGATAGCTGTCTTTGAAATGAGAATTTAGATTTTTCACAAAAGGTTGTAAAAAATAATCTACAAAAGCCGAAATTCTTTCTGTCGGAGAGTTAAAACTTGCGACTATCGGTCGTCCAGGATTATTAGGCTTGTGAATTTTAGGTAATAGGTAAAAATTTGGAGTTCGGATAGGATCAGGAATTAAAGTTTTAACATCTTCGTCTGATAATTTTTCATTTGATTTATTTTGTTCGATATATTTTTTTATTTTCACTGCAAAATTTTTGTTTGGATCTCTGGATAGTTTTTTATAGAAAGTTTCATCTCTAAGTTGTCTCAAGCCTTCAGTAACATAGTCAGTTTTGTTAAGTATTTGAATTCAGTTTTGTTAAGTATATATCAATTTGAATTTGAATACAAAAATGTCTTATTGTGTAACACATTTTGTAAAATTGATTAATGTAAAACTATCCTAGGCGCTTGGGATAGAACCAAATTATTTAGGCTAAGGGTTTTATAAAATAACAATATAAAATAATTTTTCTGGCACTCAAGACTGTTTTCTAGAACAACAATCGAATGTCGAAAATTTGCTGATTAGGACAGTATAAACTTTCAGTTCAGTTCAGTTTATTTTCAAAAATCTTTACAGATTGATAAAACATATATACTAAAATATCCGAATTAAATTAAAAACCAATTTGTGCAATTACAAATTTAAAGAACTTACAGAAAATTTAAACCTAATTAACACAATAACAAATCGATTAAGTCAAAATATTATTTATATGTAGTTATAATAAATCCCATTATGTGACCAAATAAAATTCAAGATCTCTATTATAAAAGTTCTTATAAAAAATATAAAAGTTCTTATAAAAAATAAATTTAAAACCAAAAAAAAAGAAATAACAGGTAATAATAATTGAAAGCATGAGAACTAACTTAAATTAAAAGAATAAGAAATAAAATTAGTATAATTTAACGATTAAAATTTAAATTAAAATATCATTTAAAAATATCAAACCACAATAATAATTATATTTAGTCACATTCACTTAAAACAAATAAAGTTAAAAAAATATATAAAATTTAGAAAAGGAATTACAATTTATAATCATTTCATTTAAAATCGTTACATTGTATATTTCAAGTTTCAAGTTTAGTTTATCGTCTTCAATAGATAGTTATTTATACATATTTAATTTTCGATTGTACACAATACGTTGGTTAGCCGTTCGTGGTGAATTGTACGTATTCTTCACAGGTGTAAAAAATATTTTCTAAAGGGAACTTATTTAAGGACTTTTTAAAATATATCGTTATTTTTTATGTATTTAATATATGGAGGTAACATAGGGACCGGAGTATTCCTTGACTTGTCTCGCTATTTTTAACTTTTCACTAGGTAACATGTACATTGATTTGTTTCTGGTGTTTATGTCATGAATATCGGTTTTTTTTATGGCCTCTTTTCTTGTGGAAATCCGTTAGTATATTTAAAAGGTACAATGAAATGAACGTTAGAATTTTCAGTCGTTTAAAAATAATATACTCTATACCTATACATATATTTCTTTAAAAATATAACAACTGAAAATTTGGACCCTAAACTTATTACAGTGGACTATATTTTGCTACCTAGAGTTTCTCAATCCATCATTCAACTATTGACAGTAATCTTAATTCGCTTCAACCGATTGGCACAGCTGTGTAATACGTCATACATGTCCTGCATTGTAGTAAGCTCGTGTTCTGGATTAGCAAATGTCGTTTGACTTTTAACGTTTTCATTCGAAATACGAGACTCTGCTAACGACTCGCATCCGACAACGTAACCAAACCTAAATAAACGACCGTGTAAAGCAAGAATTTCAGTATATAACAAAAGAGCGAGGAGGTGACCTTTTCCACACGCAGACAGATAGATCAGTTACTTACAACCAGGTTTCGTCGGATACGATACATTCAGAGGTATACTGAATGATGCGTTTAATGCATATATTTTATATTGAATTGTTACTTACACCTACAATCAAAACGTATAATATCATTAAATAAAGAAATTGGTTAGGGACCATCCATATATTCGAACGAAGAGTTTCTTATTTTTAAATGATTTTTAAAAAAAAATACCATATTTGACCTTTTCTGATTTTATATTTTCATGATTACTTTAATTGATTATTTTAATTTTTAGTTTTAGTAAATACATCTTAATAATGATTTTTGAGTATCGCCAGTATTAAAATGTTGCATATCCACATAATCATAAAAGCAATATTGAAGAACTTTGAACTTTATGTGATCAATTTGAATATTGTAAAAACGGACGAATAGACTGTAATTTAAATGTACCTATATGTTTTCTCCTATACCCATAACGTAACGTATCGTTAACACTTGAGTCCCACTTACCCTTAGTAACGTAAAGTTCTCCTTCAACCCCCCCCCCCCCCTCAGTTAAAATTACGTAGCATATTTTTTAAACAGAATGGGCCACGGGAATGGGCTAACATAAAGCTGGCAAATAAAAGTTCAGTATTTTGAGAATTTAGTGGACATATGTTTAATATAACATATGTTTAATATAACATGTTCTAATATGTATATTAGGGTTCACTGTAAGATATTGCTGTTAGGCAATAAGCTCGCCTTTTGGATTAAGCAAATAAAGCATTTTATTATTATTATTAATGTGTTATATGAGTCCTATATACGATGTGAGATAATGTTTTAGTCCAAAAATAAAGCGAAAAGGCCTGATTTCGAATGTCATAAAATGTATAACTCCATATTATATCATTTCCCTGCAGGATAAATTGACTGAAGGGCTTAGTCAAACGAGGCAGAAATAAAGTAGGCTATAATTACACCGCATTTTATACATATATCATCGATTTAAAACACTTATCTAGTATTGTTATAAGAAACCGAACTACAAACCTTGAAAATGAAACGGTCAAATGTTTAAAAATGAAATTAGTGAAATATGAAGAAAATCAAGAAGGCGTCATACAATTAAAGATAATTACGATGACGATTTCAAGATTCTCAATATTTATGGTATTGGAAGACCTCCAAACATTCCGAACAAAAACAATTTAAGAAAATGTTATTCCGAAGAGTTTGCCAATATGAATTTGATCTTAAATTACGTTAAACTAAAATAATTCCCCAAGAATATCATCAATGGTAAAAGAAGCTTCTGTGTAACAAGTTGGCAGAGGACGTCAAGTCAGTCAAGAAAAATATTAAATCAGTATTTTTTTGTTACTGCATTCAGCAATCTAATACGCTATATAATCAAAGGCTGGACTAAAACTGATTATTTATCTATTATATAATATACCATCATTTGAATAGTTATTTTAAACCTACTAAAAAAAATTGGTCCTACATTTCCTTTGTAAAACAACAAATTCACAGGAAAGAACCCAAGCCATATTACATTATCAAATTACGATAGCACTACCTTTTTGCTGTCGTATCTTCTCAATAGTGTTCGTTGAACATGCCTCTATTGCTGACAATAAACTCCCCTTTAAACATTATCACAATGGACAGAGCCTATTTCCATGTGATTTAACTGCCATCTAGAGCACGATAAGGCATCTTACTTAAATGATATCAACTATATATTGTCGTCCAATATTCGATGAGATCTGTTTCACGTCGTGACTACCAATGGCCACCATACAAGGTAAAGAGCAATTCTAGCCTATGTTTATTATCTGTTCCATCGAAGCTGTTACGGCACACTTAAGGAATTTTATAATTTAATAAGAAGATATAAAATTCAAGGTTATATTGTGTTCCTTACTTGGGGCAGGTATAAGTAATTCAAATAATAATGATTGATTAATTTAAAAAATGTTGTTTGTTTTTTAATTCTTTGTTTATCAATATTATTTTTAATGAATTACTTTAATATGAATTTTTGACATTGTAATTATTTTACAACTATGACCTTTTTTAAATGATCCATTTTAGGTAGTCATTTAAACTTTTTTGAAATCTTCTTTTCATTCATTTTACACCATGTAATAAATAAAATCTATATTATTTGTGTCTCTACTCTTTGTGTCTATTATTTGTGTCTCTACTCTTTATTGTGAAAATGTCACAATGGGCGGGTTTATTGTCATATGACAATCTCTTACAACCAACCCTACTATTACGTGTTATATGTATGTGTGCGTGTACAAAAATGTCTGTAAGTGTGTGTCTTGTTATTGCATTCAATCGACAGAATTGAAAATGCAATTCCGTTAATTTGATCCCAACGGAAAATGGTGACCCAGCAGGGAATCGAACCCGAGACCTTACAATGTAAGATCAGGCGACCTAACCACTATGCCACCGGGCCTTGTTTTAGATTTTAATAACGTATTGATACATTAATAAATGTAACTATTGTTTATGTGCCAAACTTTGCTTACCTAATCGAAATTGTACAATAGACATTTTATAATAATTGAGTTATATTTTATATATTTTATATATAGCGCCTAAACGCTTAATCCGATTAAGCTGAAATTCAGCATGCAAGCACTATTTGGTCGCGGTGAGAGTTGAAAAGATTGTTTTTGAAATCGGTCCCTCTTTTTTATTTGTTATAATTGCTGAGTGTGAATTTTCTTCGCTCAAAGTTGCGGGCGGCCAGTGCTGTCTGTTACCGCGTACCTGTGTCACTGCGCACTATCTATAAATCGCGTCTGCGCAGCTGCGGTTCGTATCTTTACTTAGACGCCAACGTGCCCTTATAAGCTTTTTCACTGAATTTATGCTAGGTGGAAATGTTTCGAATTTGCTTGTATTAAAATAAAATGTTAAATATATTTATGGTTATTAATTCTAATATTCCAACATTCCTATGACAGTTTCTGTGATTCTGGAAAGTCTTGCCGGAAAAGTCTTAGCGTGGCAAAACCGATTTTTTTTTGGTCGCACATGGTAAACCAAGTAACCAAGATAGTTTATGTCATTTAGAAAATGATTCTACATTTACAAACACAGGAAATTAAGACTGATTTCAAGATACAGGTGCGGTTGGACTAATAAATAAATTTATTTTATAGAAGTTCACTTTGAGCTTTTCTCAAGCGTATTCTTTTTGTATACAGAGTATTTTAATTAATAACCTAATTTACGACAATAAGAATTGTGACAATATCGGTTTTTTTAGTTCTTTTGACTTTCTTGCCTATCTTTGTTGTTTCTATTATTGACTATTCATTGTAATTCTTATTTAGACTATTGGCGATTGGATATTATTATTAATACTAATTTAATTACATTGGTATTATTAATTACTTTTATTAATGGTAGTTTCTGAAATTAATAAATTATTGTGATTTACTATTACTACTATTATTTATATGTGTATTAGTACAATTAGATAATGTACCTACGTCTTCGGATACAGGAAATTATGACTGATTTCAAAATACAGGAGCGGTTGGACCAATAAATAGTTTTCATTCATAGAAGTACACTTTGAGAAAAGGTAGAGTGTATTTTAATTAAAACACCAATTTATGGCATTAAAGATTCTGACAGAATTGTTATTTTTCTTGAGTTTTTTGATTTTCTTGCCTATTTTTATTCTTTCCCATTTCTATTATTAACTAATAAAACTTTGTGATTCTTTATTCTTACTATTGGCGATGCAATATTTTTATTACTATCGTAATAGTTATTTGTGAAATTATCAAATTATTCTGATTTGTAATTAGTATTATTATCCATATGATAATTTGTGAAATTATCGAAGAATTTTGATTAAAAATATTCAACATTTTGTTTACTATAACCTAAAAAATCTACACTCGAATGGTCCACCTTCTTGTAGGTATACCTTTTAATGTAGGTACATATATACATATTCTAGTAGTAGGAATGTAGGAATTCCTATTAGTTGATATAGTAACAAAAAAATAAAAATAGTAATTCTCATGATATTTTTGTACATACTCGAATGACTGACCACCGTAACATATGTAGTTGCCTCAACTATGTTGCGCTTTAAGCAAACTGGAATCGTCAAATTTGTACACTATACATCCAGTCACCGCTGTCACCTTATTAACACGTTATTTAAGAATGGATGGAATTTTCATCCAACACGGTCCTCAGTGATTAAATCCTAAGATGGCTCTGTGATTCCGCGCCGAGTTGTTGAGCTGTAAAACTGATGCATACTTGATGGATCGATTTTGCATTCCTAACGATATCAAGGTATACATCCTCGTTAAAGAAGCTCTATCTGACGATCGCAACTTAATAAGGATTATGCATGGCGTTATGTCATTCAGTTCAACGGGACGAGATCGTCCTTAATAAAATAAATTAAGTCCAATACAGTCGATGTGATATAATACAATATAAACAATATAACCCTTAAACAAAATATTTTTATCAATAAATAAAATACAAACGGAGCTGCCATGGAATTTACCGACCGAAGTCGGGCCCATCATATACTATTAGGTATTACACTTCTGAGGGATGAACGGTGGATTATAAAAAAATATGTATTTTATTATAAAAAAAAACCGAAGAAAATACAATTTATTAATAATCGGGCTAAAATATAGAAACTAGACGCCGTCCATCGGATCACTCGTTCTATGGTTCCCAACCAACGCATACAAATTGAAATCTATTGTTTAGTTTTATTTAAATGGGAGCTAATGGGCCCCTGAGTTGGCCACGAAGACCCATTCTGTTCAAGGTTGGTCACACTCACGGGACACCCATCCGGCGGCCTCCACGCATGAAGTGCGAGACTCTGGCCTTAGGGCTAGTTTCCCCTAGGAGTCAACCTACTGGCGCTCCTGGACGATCTGCGCACCGTGCGGCGTAAGCCAATCGATTGTGAACTCTGACTAACATATTGAGTTGTCAACTACAACGGGCGAGCCCGTCACCACAGGACGTTTTAACGATTCGTCGTTCTATCGACCTGCAGTGAGCGTAGAAGACTTTGGACATAACTCCTTACCGGTAAGAGACCAACTCCTTACCGCGAGAAAGCCAGGAATTACTTCCCAGCGGCTTGAGAAACTCGCGCCCTCACTTCCAATTGTGACCAGATTTCTCCGGTCTCTCGATTGGTTCCGAGTTCGAGGTCGCTTGCGCGGGCCTCTCCCTTACGAAGCGGTGAAACGGTGTACACCGAATCTATCGCGGACCAAGGCGTCCTTTGCCCGGCTCTGAACCGGGATCGGATGGTCAATGGTCATTTCAAGAGCAGTCGCCGTAAGGTACGCAACCACCCCCGCTCTATAGGAAACAATACAGTTCCCAGACTCCCCCGACTGTTAGTCAGAGTGCACAATTTATTTATTTATTTAAGTAATTCAAGAATAATTTAAAACAATTTTATCTTAGGAACTATGCATTAAATATTTTAAACATTGAATAAATAGCAGAAAAATGAATACATAGCAAAGTCCAGTGACAACGCCACCTAACTAGGCCGGGACCTGTTCTAAGGTGAACGTTTAATTTTGTGCGTGCTTGTTCATAATTGTGATTATTACAAAAAACAAAATATTTTTGTAAAAAAAAAAAAAAAAATTTAAAAAAAAAAATTGTCGTAATAAAATAATTATTTGATCACAAAAGAATAAACATGCAACCACTACCTTAAAAACGATTAAATACTTAAAATTAGGAGTAGAAAATAAACATGTAACTAAGATTAAGAATATATATACACATATATACATACATACATACACATACAGATATATTTAAAAATAATAATATTAAATACAATAATAAAAATTAATTTAATATGATATAAAATATAGTATAACATAAAATTCTAAATATTAATGTGTTCGAATTAGTATATTAATATATAATGTCCAATATTTTTTTGATTTTTTGTCGTCCCTCTTTTATAAGCCAATTTGAAGTAGCCTTTTAAAGTGGGTCTTATTTTGCGTCGATTTTATATCACCAGGAAGAGCATTGAAAAACCTTGGGGCTATGAATGTATAGGAGCGCTGACCAAAAGCAGTATTCCTTCTGGGTACTATTATATTGCGGTCTTTGGAATACCTCGTTTTTATGGTACTTTGAGAAAAAATATTTATTTGGTCAAGCTTAGTATAGGAGAGTGTGGCTTTTAAATATAGTTGCTTGGTATCCAACACTGAAATCCACTGGTACTCCTTGAAAAGATCTTCCGAAGGATATCGATACGGCTTTCGCATGAGAATCTTTAAAATCGACTTTTGTGCAATATCTAATGGGTAAAGAATGGTCTTAGAACAACCGCCCCATCCTATCACCCCGTAGCTCAAGATACTTTCACACAATGCATAATAAACGCTTTTTAGTGTTCTCGGGTCTAAAATATTTCTTACCTCTTTGAAGGTATATCCCAGTTTACGAACTTTAGATGCTAATAAATCTATATCTTCTTGCCATCTTAGTTTGTTATCTACGGTGATGCCTAGATATTTTGTCGATTCCACTCTTTCTAAAGTATGACAGCTGCAACCAATTTGTCTATTACATGTATGAATAATGACGCTGTGCTCCGATGGTGGTTGGCCTTTAATATTAATACTAAAGGTAATTAATTTTGTTTTTTCTATATTTAGACTAAGCAGCGAGTTATCCAACCAATTCCTAACTATATGCATGCCTCTGTTGGCTTTATCAAAGGTCGTTTTCCAGTCTTCACCTTCAAATATAATTGTAGTGTCGTCGGAAAAAGATATGGTGTTCCCTACTAAGCCACATAGGTTATTAATATAAATTAGAAATAGAATAGGCCCGAGCACACTCCCTTGAGGTACCCCAAACGATATATCGACAGGATTACTGACAGTATTATGTATAGCCGTGATTTGCGTTCTATTTGACAGATAGCCCTTGAACCAATCTAGAGCGACTGCTACACAACCAATGTCTCTTAGTCTTAGTAATAGTTTCTCATGCGAAACCGTATCGAAAGCCTTAGCGAGATCTAAAAATATGGCTAAACACTTGTTGCCTTTGTCCAGGATATTAGTAATTGTATTTGTCACATTTGCAATGGCATCCGTAGTCCCCATTCCCTCTCTGAAACCGAATTGATTGTTTGACAAAATGTTGTTTTAGTTCAGGTATTTCAAAAACCTCATTTTCACAATTTTTTCTATTATCTTCGATAATGTGCTAAGGATTGAAATAGGCCTATAGTTGGAAATATCCTGCTTGTTTCCACTTTTAAATATTGGAACAATTTTTGCACATTTTAAATTGTCAGGAAATATCCCCTCTCTAAAACTGGCGTTTATAATATGTGCTATGGACTCACTTAACTAATTTTTTGATGTCTTGAATAAACCTGCATTCAGATTATCGATACCTGCAGAAGAATTATATTTTAAAGAGGTTATTATACTAGCCACTTCCTTTGGCGTAGTCGGTCGTAGAAACAAAGATACGGGACTCGAGGTTATTGGTGGAGATACATTAGTAGAGCTTGATCTGCTCAATATGTCCGTAGCTAATCGTTTGCCAACACTGGCAAAATGATTGTTGACATAGTCTGCAAGTCTCTGTGGCTCGATTGGCTTGCACCGCACGGTGCGCAGACCGTCCAGGAGCGCCAGGGGTTTGATTCCCAGGGGAAACTGACCGCGGCCAGAGTCCTACCCAGGTTCGCGCCCCGTGCGAGGAGGCCGTCGGATGGGTGTTGACCCGTGAGTGTGACCGACCCTGAACACATGGGTCATCGTGACCAACTCATCATGGGCCCGTTAGCTCCCCAAATCGGAGAGCTAACGGGCCTGACTAACAATCGGGGGAGTCTGGAAGCAGTACTGTTTCCTATAGAGCAGGGGTGGTTGCGGACTAAGGTCCGCAACCACGATGGCCGTTTTAAGAGCAGTCGCCGTAAGCGGCGACTGCTCTTAAAACGACCATCGGCTACCCGATCCTGGGTGAACAGCCGGGCAAAGGATGGCGTGGTCCTCGATAGATTCGGTTTACACCATTTCACCGCTTCGTAAGGGAGAGGACCGCGCAAGCGACCTCGAACTCGTAACCAATTGAGAGACCGGAGAAATCTGGTCACAATTGGAAGTAAGGGCGCGAGTTTCTCTCGCGATTTAAAGATAATATGTGTCGTTGAAAGTACAGAATTTATGGATTTTAACAGCTCCACTAGACCACAGTTATACAACTTCGATTATTATAATTCAGAACATAATTCAGAAATATGAAATCGAAAGCTGCCGCGGCTGTGTGTCATTAGAAATTCGTTGATTACATCGACATTGTGTATAATAAGGTCAGTTATGCATGTTTTTCTTTATGGCGCCTCGCGCCAAAGATTACTTCAAAGACCCTTCGATAGCGCTTCTTTGCATACGCCCACTCTTTCCTGATATATGCGACAATAGTCTGGGCTTGTGCCGCAGGCAGCTAATACTAGTAGTTCCTGTGCAGATTCACCACTATGATCCGCTCGTTACCTTGGGTCGGCTCAACTCACGATTCAACTCTCATCCTGTAGCCTCTTCGAAGAGGGTCGAACCTGATAAGGACTCTGTTTCCCCGGCGACGGTGGGTGAATCGAATCCTCTGGGGATGACATTCGGGCGATGCTGGGCAGCTTGCGCATCCTGCCGCGTCTAATCGACTGTGCATTCCGGCAAGTACCCGGGAGGTGGGGTACTTGCCGGAATGCCGGGGGTCTGTAAATAAACGTGTAAATTTCCTAAGTAGCGGGGGTGGTTATTGACGGGTCGTTTAAAGAATAGCTAACATCAGAATATTAGCTACTCTTTAACAAATCCGTTGTTCACCCAGTTCCGTGTGAGTTGACGGGCAAATGACGCCACGGTCAGCGATATATTTGAACTGAATTTTCGCCAACACTAAGTAGAGGCCGTGCAAGCGACTTCAAACCCGTGACCAGCCTGAAAGCGCGGTAAAGTGCTGAACTCTCGCAGGCTCGTCGGTGGAGCTAGACCGTGGACTGCCTTTTTCAGTCCGCTTAGTCTTCCCGTTTACTCCATGGGACTCGAAATCATGTCGTTAAAACTGCCTGGGTGATGGGGCCGCCCGTTATGTTGACACCCCCAGATGAGCTTGTGTCGCAAACTGCCTGTTGTAGCGAGAAGAACTGCAAAGCGAGAGGTCTGTTGTATGGCACGTGCTCTCCCTGACAACCCTGCGAGAGATTTGTTGGATCCTTAGAAATCCTGGCCTTTTCTGTAATTATGTGGTAGAAGAGCCCTATTTCAAAACAAATCAGAGTATTCATTCTTACCCGACAAAACACGCCAAAACTTTGCAGTCACTAACTAAATTAGAGTAGACAATATTTGTGATTGGGATAACTATCTTAAAACACCCAGAACCTAATATCTTTGATTATACAGCATATTAGATTGCTCAAAGCAGTACTACGATTTGGCAACTGGGATTTTACTAAGAAACGCAACGTGTAGAATGTAGAATGTAGATCATAATGTAGAATGGCACTCATAGTTCCAAAAAATTATTAATATTCTCTAATGTTTAATATGGCGGCGTTCGTGAAATAACAGTATGGCAACGCACTTTCGATGGCGGTTTAAACAAGCCTATATGATATCCCATCTCGAAATAAAATAATAATAAAAAAATAAACGGTTTTTCTAATCATAGCACTTCTATTTTAAGATTATTTAAATACAAATATATTTTATATTTGGTATACAAATTTCAATAGGTAATAATTATGCATTTTATTTTTCAAATAGACAAATAGATGGCATTATATCTCTCTGTATTATTTCTGTGATAATATCAGCCTATATAAAAAAAACACAATAGATGGCACTAATGATTGAATGTTATTAGTTAAATTATTGGTTTGTTTTAATCATCAGTTCTTTATATTAAAAAAAACATTAAATAATATCAGATTTTTTATTATACTTATTTTATTTTTATTTTTTTTATTTACTTATTTATTTAAGACAATTTATTTAAGACAAGTAATTCAAGAATAATTTAAAACAATTTTATCTTAGGAACTATGCATTAAATATTTTAAACATTGAATAAATAGCAGAAAATGAATACATAGCAAAGTCCAGTGACAACGCCACCTAACTAGGCCGGGACCTGTTCTAAGGTGAACGTTTAATTGTGTTACTTTGAGATATAACGCCAGAGAACGCCATCTATTGGGCTACTGAAAATAAGAGCAAATTAATCAATATTTGGAACTAGTTATTTTTATTTATTTTATTTTATACTTGTTTAAAGAAAAGTAGTTATATTGTTACCTTAGTTACATAGTTACATTGTTAAATAATCTATACATTGTAATACATAGCTTACGTAACAGATTGCGCTATGCACATCTAACGAGGCTTCTCAGGCCGGTATCTGGATGCTCATGATGCAGATGCCGTAAGAAACATAAATAATAGTATTAAACTAATATAAATCGAAATGAGCGTCATCTACACGTTGACTTTCGTAGCGAAATCCTAGCTGATTAAACATAGATAAAACATAGCTGATAAACATTGAGCAATCTTATATCCTATTACAATCTTAGGTACTATATGTTTTTTTTAACATTTGCTATTAAGTTTGAAATGGACGTTACGCCTGAAGTCAAGGCATATCACGAGCCAATGTGCGGGTGAGAAATTTCGCAACTTACATTTTTAACAAATACAATAAGACCTCAATTTACAGAGTAATTGCTACCATTAAGGATAAAATGTTAAAGGCATCGCAGAAAGTAGCTCTTAAATTAATAAACGTGGATGTTCTCGCATCGTTACATCAGCGGCGAAGGTCGCCGCGTTTCCCTCGAAACTGGTGTCATCTTTTACCTTCTGCATTCTGCGGCCACGATGCAACATGCAACCGACATACCTTCAAGATGTTTCGATAAATTTATCTCGAAAATATTTAAATTTTATATCGTAATACGGATCGAAATCGCACCTACCATATTACTTACATACATACTTACATGGTGCATTTATGTATTTAATATTGAAGGTTTTACGCCATTTTGGTGATTTTAATCTGTAAACGGGTAAGACTTGTCATACTAAAAAGTCAAGTAATTAAACATAACTTATTCTCCATATATAAGTTTTTTCGCGTTTTCCGTTAGGCTCAAAAAAGAGGTAGGCGTCATCATTGATTAAATAGGGTATTAGACTACTTAATTCCATAGTACGTTTTGGTAACTCATCTGCGCCGGCGACATGCTGGAAACAAATAGCAATTTATTTGGTCATCTACAATAACATTGATTATGAATGATTTCTGATAACGACTGACTGATTATAAAAACCTATAGTTTAACCACCGATAATAATAGTAACATTCAATTATACCATAAGTGACATCTATCGCATTTTTGCAAGCTATTATTTACCTTGCAATGTATATATGTTAGTGGGACCGATTGCGTTTCTTTTTGAACTAAAACTGAAATTAGTTCAAGCGAACGAGATAGAGCAATATGTTAGAACAGAATATGAAACGAACGATCGTCAATAAAACTACCTGTCGAACTTATACTCGTCCGAATAAATTTGAACACATTTCGTACGATGTTAGGTTCAGATGATTTATCTTTTGTGGGTAGTTATAACGCGAAAAAGTGACAACCGTTCATTTCACATTCCTTTCTAGCGTATTGCCCTGTCTCGTCCACACGCCCTAATTTCCGATTTTGGTTCACGAAGAAACGCAATCGAGCCCAGTATGTATGTTTGTTTAGGTTAAATCTTGCAAGATGAATTAGAACCCCTTTCTTTTGTCATTTCAAGTTGAAATTTTACACGTTGGTTCAGTTCCGATGACAATGAATTTTGATGGTGAGAATGACCTGATTCTACATCCAGGATCGGCTCCCGACGAGGATACTCCTCTACGGTCAACAGCACAGACACACAATATGCATCCTATTATGACAGGCCGTTTTAAATTTTACCATGACATGGCTGCTGCACCCAGTGTTTGCTTCCAACGAGGGGACTCCTCAACGGTTAACAGCATAGAAAAGAAATTTTGTATACGCATTCAACCATGATTGATAGCCCGTTCTACGTTTCACGGCGATAGGGCTGCTGCACAAGGGTTGGCTATCAACGAGGAGTCTCCTCAACGGTCAACAGCGCAAACACGAAATTCTGTACAGCATTATGATATGATAGCCCGATTTAAGTTCCACTATGATGTGACTGCTGTACCAGGGTTGGCTAATGACAGATTATTCTGATGAAAGCTTGTTTTCAAAATGTGTTTTTAATATAAATTTATTATATAGACTGATAACATCAAAAAAATATTACGAAGTGATGGATTTCTGGTATTCTATTACGTATTGAACCCTATATACCAAATTACAAATTTATATCTGTATGTAAATAATATTAAAATAATAAGAGCTGTGATTTATAAAGTCGTTTGTTTTTTTTATAATAGTTTTATACAATAAAGGCATGTTTAGAGCGCGATCTACAGTCCGCTGCCATATTAAATTTAACAAGACTATTCCATTTTTTATCTATAAGTTGCCATCTGCGCGTTGCGTTTCGTACTAAAATCATGGTAGCCAAATTTTAGTACGACGTTGAGCAATCTAATACTCTATATGATCAATGCTACTATGAAGATACATCAGTTTAGTTTTTCTTGCTAATATACATAATATTTCCCTAATATATAGCTACTTAAAGTACATAATGGGCCCGAATGCATTTCTTTGTGAACTAAAACTAAAATTAGTTCAAGCGAACGAGATAGAGCGAATATGAAATGAACGATCGTCGATAAAAACTACCTGTCAAACTTATATTCGTCCGAATAAATTTGAACACATTTCGTGCGGTATTAGATTCAGATGCTTTATCTTATCTAGCGTATTGCCCTGTCTCGTTCACACGGACTAATTTCCGATTTCAGTTCACGAAGAAACGCAATCGAGCCCAATATCAAGGCCACGATTAGTGCATATTAGATAAGCCTGGATTCACATTGTGTAATATGTTTTTTTTTTTCAATAAATAAAGCAAGTGTTATATACATCGATCTGCACAACTAAATTCATGTTGTGAAATATAGTTCAATATTATGAATAGCTTAGAATATTTAATTATCGTGCATAGCTATAACATAAAAATGCAGAAATTTTTATTCTAAGTAATAAGTTGTGCAATGAAAATATCCTGTCCTTCCAGATTTTAAATATCTATGTATTTACAGCAATATCACCAATACAATAAATTTTGTTGCAAATGGGTAAGCTGGCATGGTTATCCCCTTTAAATTTAACTATATTGCATAATCATCCGCAATCTCATTAGCGTTACTAATTACAAGCCTTATTAGCGTCAATTGCCGTCATTCGATTATGACAAATTTCCATTAAATTCGTATGTAAGCTAATTACATTAAACGCATCGTTAGCATGAATAAATTGATAAATATGCAGTAAACAGTACAGCAGATGATGCCTGGTAGGTTTACTATGGTTAGTTTGTGTATAATTATGTAAATATAATTTGGTGAATATAATATAGTGGTTGTGCAAAATATGGATATTGAATTTTTTGGGGTTCAATTTAATATCATGGCATTAATTAGCTTTTTCGTCAAATAGTTTCAGTACTTCTGTCTGTCGGTGTCTCATCCACGATCCAAATCAGTGATCTGACTCTGTTCGTCATATGTATTGCTGTCGCTTCACTACGACGGACCAGTGGTTCTGTTGCGACATCTCGCACTACGTGATTTATAAGAGGTTCCAAACCTTTAAATACGTGAATATTCATCCCTAGTTATTCAACTTTAAAGCACTTACTCAATTGGAATGGTAATATATCGAGAAGCATAGCTGTCACAATTCCTCCTCATTTTTAGGTACAGTCCATGTCCTGGTAGATTATAAGGAATCGTCTACACGTCTACAAGGAATACTTTATAAGATGTTACTAAGCTCCCTTTAACCCTTCAAAGACCATGGGATATATGGGTCACATAATTTCAAAAGTCGAAAATTATCGAACACGAATGCTATACTATATATGTTTATTACAATTATTGTAATTTTATATATTGCATGTTATCTGAATTGCATCAGAATCTTAATAGTAGCAAAAAAAAAAATATTGTGTCAAAATATACCGTTTTTTTTTCATATATGTATCATATCGCAAATGACCAACGAGCTCTGATGATTTTAAATAAATAATAAAATATTTATCGCCATTTTATTATATTGTTTTTTTTTATTATTTTAGTACGTTTTTAAGGACGTTTGATTTTGAGTTAATTAATAAAATAATCAAATATAACTTGTAACTATGATTCTTTTTGGACCACAGGGACGACACTTATGTCCTATAAATTTATGGAAAATCTATTGAACACCTTTTTACAAAACTTGACATATGTTGCTCAAATCGCCCTTTAACAGTTTTTGATATCAAAAATTTCGATACTCTACCGCAAAGCTGATGGTCCTCAAAGGGTTAAATAGTTATAATTCCAGTTGACTGCAGTGGCAATAAAGGAAAAAACATGGTTTTAAATATTTATATTTAAAAATATGAACGACATTTTTTTTTGTATTAGAATATAATTATATAAATAAACAAATAAATTAATAAATAAATTATTGTATTTCAAATTTATTATTCAATTATATTAGGATATGTCCAAAAAAAATTTAAATACAGGAAAAGAAAAAAAGAATAATTTGTTTAGGATTTATGGATCATTTTTTTTTTAAGATGCTTTAATGGTGAGAAAATTGGATATGAACATTTTAAGGTAGAAGGGAGCTAGTGTTATATGAGTGATGAAGAGGAAATGATAATTATCCTGATGAGACCGAAGTGGTACACTATGTCTACCAATACAACCAATGTTTTCCTTAAGATATAAGGAAGAAAATATATTTAATATTATAAAGGAGAGACCAAATGTGTAAGTCTCTTGGCTCCCAGATCTTCAGACACTAAAGCTCGTTTCTGTACTCAATAACATGGATGAACATACGGAGGTTAAATGTCCTACGTATACCATTAACAGTCTTCGTATCTAAGTAGTTTCCCCATTGAAAACATTGTCGAAGGCAAAGTTGAAGTCTATCGCACACTAAATCAATGGGAGGTCTCCATTGTAATATCTAATCAACCACCATCCGCCACAAGCTCGATCTCGACTATGCCGATGTCGCATATCTTAACCTCACCGATACCAATCTGGATAAGCTCGAGAGCCTACAGAACGTTTGCATAGGATACATAATCAATCTGCGGAAGAATCACCGTGATTTGGAATACCGAGCAAAACTGCAATGACTTCGGATACGGGACCGGAGAAATTTGCAGATCCTTTCACTACCATTCAATACCTACACAACCTACATGTCCCTCCTACCTCAACGAGGCCTTTAACGGCCTTGAGCAACTAGAGCTGTCAACTACAAGGGGCGAAATTATCACCTCAGGAGGTTTAAACGATATTAGATCGTTCTGTCTCCCGTGAGGTGAGCGCAGAAGACTTGGTACGAAATACGATCCACTGTCTGTTGCGCCAGAGACCAACGCCTTGCGGCGAGGCACCGGGAAAGGTAAACAGTGATAGCCTCACCCCTGACTACCAGTTTGGAAGGACATGGCTGTAACTGCCAAATTATTAAACACAAATACCAGGTGAAATACCTAGGCATAACCTTTGACAATAACCTAAAGTGGGATCCTCACGTACTTAGTACTGCGGGTAAAATCAGGAAGCTGATTTTTGCTTTTAAGGCCCTTAGAAATGTTCTGCCGTTAAGAAGCCTCATTAAAGTCTACTACGCGCTAGCCCATAGCACGATTACATATGGAATATTAGGATGGGGGGGTTCTACAGATTCGGCGTTAGATCCGCTTGTTAAAGCGCAAAAAGCTCTCCTGAGGGTCATGTCCAGAAAGCCACATCGATATCCAACAAACGAACTACTGAAAGAGCTGAGACTTTTGGACGTTAGACAGATTTATGCAAAAGTAACCCTACTTTATTATCTCAACAATCCGCACACACACAACATCACTGACCACAAGATTCTAACTAGAGGTTGCGCGTCAGAAAAACATTTAATTAAAAAAACCAAAACTAAATTTGCGCAAAGGCACTTTAGTTGTGTAGCTCCTAAACTCCACAATTACTGTCAGGATAAGTTAAAACAATGCAAAAGCTTACATATGAAAAAGGGAAAACTTACTTTGTGGCTGTTTGAGACCGGCAGGGAAAAGGTAGCTGAAATTATTACACATATCCTCGTTTAAAACGACGTTATCAATTTAATTTAATATTACAATTATATATTACTAATAAATACGTGTATGTAAATGCAAATGTATGTAAATAATAATAGTATGTAAATAATACAAGTAGGTAAATGTATATATGTATTTATATATAAATGAGAATAATATATGTATAATGTTTAATATTATATAAACATGTAAATATCACCATAGTTCTATAATTGCAGTATAAAATTACGTGCGCATCTTAATTTAAAAGAAAAGAATCTACCCTAGAACGGGCATTAACCTAGTTGGGTAAATTTAAAAAAAGAAAAAAAAATAAAAAATAAAAAATAAAAATAAAAAAAACATCTTCGTCTGGAATAAAACTTCAGGATACCTCCTGCCTTTCTGGTTACAGGATCGAGGTCGCTTACGCGGTCCTCTCCCTTACGTAGCGGTGATACGGTGTCTACCGCATCTATTGCAGACCACGGCATCCTTTGAACGGCTGACTCACCCAGGATCGGGTGGCTGAATGGTCGTTTCAAGAGCGGTTGCCGTTAGGTTAAGAACTACCCCCGCTCTATAGGAAATAATACGGTTTTTAGACTCCCCCGGCTGTTAGTCGGATTAAACTATCGATTGGCTGACGCAGCACGGTGCGCAAAACGTCCAGGAGCGCCTGAAGGTTTACTCCTAGGAGAGACTGGCCCGCAGGTCAGCGTCCTACCCTGGATCGCCCTTCTACGTGGAGGCAGCCGGATAGGTTATGATCCGTTCGTTTGCCCGAACCCATACAACTGGGTCGTAAGGCCCATTAGCTGCCTTGCGCAGTACATCATAAGATCTCCGGCGGCCGTAGGCAGTAAAAATAATCGAGTGTCACCCCAAGACCTATCCGGCAATTAGCCAAGGACGCAATGTCATTCAATTTAAAAATCGAATTACAAACGCGCTTCGCCGTGAAATTCGCCATTAAAAAATCGAATTTGAACCGAGCGTCACAAAGCAATAAATTTCGAACGTGCGTCGCGCGATATCAAACGAATGACGCCGCAAAATTAAATATTTGACTCCCCCATACATTTTTAAGGATGATTCATGCTACACCGGGCCGGGGCCGGGCCGGGCCCCGGCCGAGTCGTTTCCAACGTGCTCCGGCCGGGGCAGTCATTCATGCTACACCGGGCGTGACCGGGCTGTTTCCGAGTTTATTTATCCCACGGCCATGTCCGCGATAACTAGTAGAATAGAATAGAATAGAATAACTTTAATGTGGTATAAAAACATAACTTAATGAATATTACGCTGGTTTTATAAAAAAGACAATTTATGCACAAATGGCGGACTTATCTAACTAGTGTTGCGTCCATCTATTTTGGCGATAATAATATTTTTTAATTTCTATTTTCGCTTGATTATTAATGCAATTTTCACAACTTGAGTTGGCAGCTATTGCAATTGCCTTTGAAGATGAAGTATTGGAAACACGAACTGAATCTTATAAAAGAAGATGGAGTGTACATCCAGCCTGGAGAAAACGACAATCGGAGGGAGAATTCGCCACGCTCTACAAGGAATTAATAGATGATGAGAGCAAATTTTACGGTTATTTTAGGATGTCTAAAGAATGCTTTAGTATATTTCTTGGAAAAATAAAACGTGATTTAACCAAACAAAATTCAAGATTTCTGAAGCATATCTCTCCCATTGAACGATTAGCAGACCGGAGCCGGGAAAACAATATCCACCGCCAATTCGACGCCGTGCTCCGGTCGTGGCACGGCCGGGCACGGCCGGAGCACGGCCAAGCATGAATTGCTTCATACAAAAGTATACTATAGATATCTGACCGTGTCCCGGCCGGGGCCCGGCCCGGCCCCGGCCCGGTGTAGCATGAATCATCCTTTATGGCAAAATAAAAATATTATTTGTGCAGCTTAGATATGAGATATTCCAAACAGAATGTGATTTCGGTCCGACAAGGCATCTGTGTACCAAATTTCAAGTCTCCAAGTCAAATATTTCGATTTCTGACTAGTGTCTACTCCCTACAAAATTTAAACACCTGGAGGACATAAAATTCAAAAAAACATCAAGGAGATGCTGATAGGCCACCCTTTCTATAATCTGGCCAAATTTGAGGGCCATGATTTTTCAGATATTGTGCCCATTTAAATTACTTAAAAAAGTAGAGCCTTATTGTCTGATTATTTTATATGGTCTTATATCTGTACTTTTAGTTTAAAATGCATAACTTAGATTTATTTTGATTATTTAACATTTTACTGACAATTTGAATATTACGATAAATAATTTTACTACGTATCTTTTCGAATTACTAACTACTTCAAATATTAGGCTTCTATTTTGATTATTTATATTTAGTTTGAAAATCTAGTAGTTAATTCTTGACTACCTATGTATGTTCAGTAAAGAGTAGTAACAAATCTTACTACCTAACCCAATTATTTTGACACGTCCAAGAGCGGTCTTTAGCCTTCAATTGGACACGACGAAAATGTAATGTAATGTAATGTGCCCTCTGGGGACCGATTTCAACCACGATCTTTTCAACTCTTGCCGTGAGCCAATGATGCCTTCTTACTTAAATTTAAGCTTAATCGGATTAAGCATTTGGACTCTATCGTGAACGAATACACACAGATGGACTTCAGTCTGGTAATAGTCTAAATCGTCTCGGGGGGTGTCAAAAGTCTGTATTCATTACGAAAAATTTTTTTTACTCATTCACAATACTTTACCACCTCGTCAGTTAGTAGGCCGGTAAAATAAAAGAAGAATGTTACGAATATTATATGGTCGGGGTGGAAGCAATTGAATGAGTGTTCTTTGATTTTGGGTGCGCTTGCTGGTTATGCTGACCGTTAGTAAAATCTATTTACATTAGAGCTGCCTTGGGCAGTATGTCATGATATCTCCGCCTACCGTAGGCTGTAGAAAAAAGAGGTTAGGCCATCTGCCAGTTGCGCCATCGCAAGTCCATGCATTTAAATAAAATATACGCCAGGCTACAGCGACGAAGTGGAGTGACTTCGAGACCCGCTGATAAAAGTGGATTCAATATAAAAATGCATTTATTACAAGGAGATCGCGATGACCCCGTCGATATAGTGAATGTATGGTGGACGATTCAAATGTGTGGGTAGGATAGGAAGGCCAAAAGTAAGAATAAAAGATCGATATAAGGGATTAAATTTTAATGAATCGCCAAAGTGCTTTTTTCAATAAACTAACCGTCGATTTCGACGGCTTTCAGCTAGTTTTATTTTATTTTTATTTTTAAATACGCTAAATGTCAAATTCATTTTTATTTCCATATTGATCATTTTAAAGAATCTTGGCGAAATAAAAGAGTAATGTCTTTGTCCAAATGATGTTTTCATCCTTACTAAACTATTTTCATTTTCATTACTAAACTATTTTTTAAAGTTCTCGTTGATCTTCGGTTCTGAAGTATTCCGAAATTTAAATTTAGAATTTTGAAATATCGTCTTATTATAGCTTTATCCCTTTGAGGACTATAAGCTTTGAGGTAGAGTGTGAAAATTGTTGATACATAAAACTGTTAATGGGCGATGTAAATAATATGTATGTCAAGCTTTGTGGAAATTGGTTCAATACATTATGTATAAATTGATGGGATATAATTGTCCCTGTGCTGTATAGTACTAGTAGTTACAACTTTTCCCAAAATTTGATATTTTTTTTATTTAACTCAGAAACCAACGTACTAAAAAACGTATTAAAAAAAAGAAAAAAGTCGCTATAAATATTTAATAGTTTAAAAACACCAAAGTACGGTGATCATATGCCATATTTAAAAAAAAATGCTGTATTTTTTTAAACAATATTTTTTTTGCTAATATTACAACTCTGATATCTCATTAACATGGAAAAAATATAATTTATATATTATTCGTTTCGGATAATTTAAAAAATGTTATGGTACACATATGTCCCATGGTCCTAAGAGTGTTAAGCTATGAAAGCTGTGTATTGCACAGCTATGCAATTGCAAGCTATGTATTTCTTATCGATATTTACTTATTGATTTTCCATCTCTATTTCAGAATATGTACACGTGAAGATGGTATACCCGTTACTCGTGTATGCGCGTCGCGTAGCTGCAGCATCTTCGCGAGAAAAAAACAGCTCATCGACGGCCAGTCGCGTGGACCATTTGTAAAATGTTGTCCGATGGAGGCTTTCAATAGGCGCTTGCGACGTTTTATCACCAGTGCGGACGCTCACAAACTGGTTTGCGGTCCCTTCGTACTCGGCCAGGAGATCTTGCACTTCTTACTAAGTACTGTGTGGCCGAAAAATCATTAAAATCTAATTACAGCCTGAAAGGGAAAGTATATTACTGTAATTTTTCATATTTATAGGGACACTGAATTTTTTTACTAATTTCTCCTAAACATGATTTAAAAAAATGCGTTTCAGCTCCGACGCGCGACTGGAGTTTACTATTGTCATTGAATATATAATAGGCAAAGTGTAAATATTTATTTTTAAAATTGTATGACATTTGTTACAACATTATAATGGTTACAACATTATAATTTTATAATTTCATGATTTATTAATCGATTCGAATTGAACATACTGTCGTTATCTATCGAGCGGCCCTCGAAATAAGTCGGTAAAAAAACCACCTGCCACATAACATCGCATCATCTATGTTTATGTCATTTCTACATTCATCATTCTAGACTCCGGTATCAGTGGGTTGAAAAACGCAGCTCTCTATCTCTTTCTTGCGTGCGTGTGGAAGAGACGCGCGCTATCCTCGCTGCGCAATTTTCGATCCAAGACTCCGGGATCAGCGAGTTAAAAAACGCAGCTCTCTATCTCTATCTAGCGAGTGTGTGAAAGAGACACGCGCGGTTCTAGCTGCACAATTTTCGATCCACGTCGCGCAGTCTTCGTTTTCAAATCAAATCTTAACTGACATTCAATGTAACGCTTTTTGTTAACGTTCCATTTTACTATCCATAAAATTATCTTACCGGGGGCTTTAAATGGAATCGATTCCTTAGCAGTAAGGTCTAAAAAACAGACTTCATTATAGTATGAGGCGTATTTTATTCTACTAAAGAAAGTGACATAATAACCTCATTTTTGAAAAAACATATATCTACGTTTTCTTTAGCTTAAACAGCCATCTTATAAAACGACCGAAAAATTTACTTAAGTAATGTACTTTACACGAAAGGTTTTACTTATCACAAAGGGGTAATCAGCATTAGCAATTTAAATCTAGTATTCACCTATTTTACCCTATGGGATTTTGATCGTTTCTCCTTCAACTTGGGAACTACTACAACTAAAATTCCGAAAAATGCAGCAGTCGATTCTTCGACAACTATTTTCAGAGACAAAATTTTAAAAAATCCTTAGGTCATCGCTTTCAGTTCCGAGATTTTACTTCCGACTCTAAACTTTTGACGTTTTTCAGTTCGTGTCGACCTGTATGACAATTTGTAGCATATCTAGAAAATTTGAGAATAGATTTTGATATGCTATGTCCTATCATAGATGTTAATAACCAATATCAGTAGAGGACGAAATCTGTTCAAAATCCGCACAGCCGTTCTCCAGTTATGGTCAAACCTACAGATGCACAGATAGACGATCGCTTTTTAAACTTGAAAAATTTATAACATAATTGATTATTATAATAATCAATGATATTTTATAAAATTATGATTAAAATGATAATACCCAGAAGAATTACAAATATATGTAAAATAAAAACTATATTCTCACACCTGTGATTTTTGAAGGAGCCGATACTTGGTTTCCGGGTCACGGAGTCGCGTCGCGATGCTTCGTTGCATCATTGATGTAACGAAGAAGAAGACACTCGAGCGCGGTGAATGTAAAGGCAAGTTCACACAAGGAATTTCGCGCAACCACTGCGCAATAGCACCGACAGTTACGAATCCCACGTCATCCCATTGCCATAGTGGTCGCTCCCTTAAAATCCCGAGAAAACCTAACCTGGCAGGTCGTAGCTAGCTTCTCAATACCTGTTACAAAACGGAATCTGACTAAAGAGCGATATATTATATATAGGTACACCCAGCGTAATGCTATTATAATTCAGTACAATTGTTATTTGTATCAATTGTAATTAATTGTATTTTGTATTCGCAGGGCAGTTTTATTTTATATTTCATGGAATCTTAATTGTTAATTTTCACGTCAAATGTCCTGAAGTAAGTTCGTATGTAATATTTCTTTACTATATGATGTAAATTTTTTAACTGATTGACTTTGAAGTTGTATGTATCTAATACGATTATTATAAATTATCTGGTTAACATCAGAACTCTTGGTATCGATTGTCTATTGAAAAATTATATCGATTCTGTAAGCGCTTGTTTTGTTCTTTATATTTAAAAGTCAAATTATTTTTATATGTATCCATACAATTTCTAAACAACTATGTATAAGCATTTGAAGACAAAAACTTTATTTGGTTTGATTTGATACAATTTCAGCTTGAGATTGAATACGGTATTTAAGACGGTAGCTTTCTCGTTGTACGTATGTTTTAGACCAAGAATGATTTGTTTCAAGTTGCATATTTTTTAGTATGCTATAGTTATTCTACGCTATGCGAACCGTCGTTTTTATTAATTTTCTAACTGTCTTCATATTGCTTTAAAATTTAATAGACGTACACGGAATAGGACAGACCCACTGCATTTCAAAAGAATATCCGTTATTTTATGGCACATATTTTATTCGTTATTTTATGGATAAGATCTAGGTGACGAAGTAAATACTAACTACATAATATATTATATACTATATATTTTTTGATATTGTTAATAAAAATAATGAATATTAAATTACCAGATATTTCATTAATAATGCATTATAAAATAATAGGTACCAGTGTGTAATTATTTCATAATAGGTAAGTATAGGTATGAGCATAAGACATGTGCTTATTCCCATATCCAAAAAGTATGCAGAAGTGCTTTATTTTAACTTTTCTACTAGTACTAATCAAATACTGATATCTCGAAAAAAATATTTCAATGACTAAAAGCAGAAATGTTACTTTATCATTATAGGCTAGATCAATCCATAAACGTTTTAAAACCAACATTTCGAATGGTTTCTATTTGGAGTTGGTAATATCAAGCATAGAAAATAACAAGCAGTGATATTCATAGTCACAATTAATTAATATTCGATTTACAGTTCCATTTTAACATTTTATTCTCAATTATCTCAAAACAGAAGATTTTTAGTTGTTGCAGTTTAGAAGTGGCGAGTCGTTATATAAGCAACCATTTTTCAGTAGCATTTTTTTTTTTTAATTTATACACATATATGGCTAGCCTATATCGCCGGCCCAGCGGTTTACAACAAACTCAGCGAGCACATTAGGCAGGCGCAATCTCTTGACGTGGTTAAAAGACGCCTTAAGAGATACCATACAGATAAGACGTTTTACTCACTGGAAGAATATTACTAGAGTGAAGTCCAAAATGCTTTGGTGGCTAAAGTATTTAGTGATCTCTTTTGCTTTTTGTCTTGTATTTTCTTCTTTTTACATTATTTTTGTGTTTTTTTTTCTTCATTTTGTTTTGTTTATTTTATCTGTTCTTTACGATAAAAAAAATATATGTTTGTTTGCTAATATGTATGAATGTTCGCTAATCTGACTTGTATACCAGTATACCAATAAAATGAATATGAATATGAATAATATGAATATGTTGCAGTACATTGACTTATTTAGACCTAGAAAATAAAATAACACCGTTGTGCATGTAGAATATAACTAAAGTAGCACACGTGTCATATTTTAACCCACAAAGCGCCACAAAAGTAGTGTTCGTAAATGAACGTAGAGATTGACCGAAATTGCAGTGTCTTGTTATGTGATCGATAATTGTTTTGAAGGTTGCAATATTCAAGAACGATGTTCCGCAATTACCCTTTCCAGCACAAAGTCTCTCACGTGTTGTGACCACCTATGACCTCCACGAGATGCCAAAGAACATTACAACAGATGGAGACATTTTAATGTTCCGCACCAAAGCGCACAAACGGAGCCCTATTGATGAGACTACGCTCTGTCTGGTTGGATGTAGGTATGTCACCTATGACTATCTCAAACTTTTTTAATGCTATGGACATAAATTTTGGAATAGTCCTCAAACTGGAAAACATATTTTATTTTGGGAAAAAATCACGACATAAATTCCAAGGTGGGTCAAGGTAAATTGCCTTAACATCAAAAAGGCACATTTATTTATTTATTTGTTTAGGAATTAAATTCTATAAAATATTGATTATGACAACAAATAACAGGAACCGAATGGCAAAATCTTAACCCCATGATTGTTCGATTCTGTCACCCAACTGGAACTAACGAGTTCTAAAATGGACAGGGCTCTAATAATACAATAAATAATTTGAACGTTGTAGTAGTAGTAGTAGTAGTAGTAGTAAAAGGCGTAAGTCTCCTGCCCTTGATTCACCTGGATCTGTAAGATCTTTGTAATTACCCGCTTTGTGGTTGGGTCGGTGGTCTGCTAGAATACCGGTACTGCTTACTAGTCCATACTGATCACACGTTGTAGATGTTGAACGTTGTAGTAAAATCCTCAAAAATCTAAACTGCCCTAAAATGTAGTCCTCAAAAAAATAAATCGTTATTCTATTTTAAAATCGGTAATAAAAAATAACATATAATGCAAAAAAATCAACATAAAATGGAAATAAAAAAGAAAGAGACCGAAAAGGGAGAAAATGATAATGATACTGTAATAACTGCCAGCATCCTAGAATATTTCCAGCTCCTCTCATGAGCCCTATAGATCGCAATGAAGATCTAGGCGAGTACAAGGGTGTTTTGCGAATGACGCTTGATATGTCTTGTGGAACCAAAATTACAATGAATGAGTAGAAATATGAGACAGGCGCTACCAGCAAGAGTAAAATTGGTGATGGCCATAGATTTTCTATCGTCCGGCATTAGCTACAGTAGGGCGGTGTCGACTACAATGGGCGAACCCGTCATCCCAGTCTGGTATAACGATATGCGATTGTTCTTTCAGCCGTGGGATGAAGGTAGAAGACGTAGAGACAAAAGAATCTACTGTCTAGCCCCGCCAACAAGCCAGTTAGATGCCAACGCCTTGCGGCGAGGCATCGGGAAAGGTATTCAGCCGGCAGCCTCGCTTCCTAACTACCAGTTTTGGTAGGATATCTCCGTCTGAAGTTAACCTTCAGAATACTTCTGTCCTCCCGACTGGTTACTGATCCGAAGTCGCTTACGCGGGCTTTATCTGTTGCATTATAGCGGTAATTTAATTTTAATTTATTACGTACCTGGGCATCCTTTGCCTGTAGTGTCACACGGGATTGAGTGGCCCAAGGCCATTTTAAGAGGTCATGACAACAGGTCAACATCCACCCTCGCTGCTTAGGTGAGAGTATATTTCCATAGTTAAGCCAGACTCCTTCAGCAATTAGTCAGAGTGCACAACCGATTGGCGTTACTGAACGTTGCGCAAACCTTCCAGTAGCGCAGAGATGCAATCCCACCAGGAGAAACCGGTCCACCAGCTTTGAGGCCTGAGACGCGAGAGTCTTACCCGGTGTAGCCTTCCGCACGAGGAGGCTTCTGAATAGGAGCTGAATCGTGAGTTGAGCCGATCCGAGAACAAAATGGATCTTATGGCCCAAGCTGCACGAAACCATTCGCTACGGCGTTAAAGTTAATGCGTTAGAGCAAGAACATAGAAATATCGAGGATAATAAAGATTAGTAAATCGAATATTTTCCTCATATCCCGAAAGATACAACTTTATGCATCTATAACTCAACGAAAGAAGAAGAAGAGTTCTGGGACGAAAAAAAACATATTGGTTCCGTAGTCTACGAAAATAGCTTCAGAAATCTACCATATCCTTGTCTCGAGCGGCGGCCAACAAAACTTTAATGTGCTAAACTGACGTACCAGAGTGAGTTAACGTTCGGTTGAAGAAGGTCAAAATATATTTTTTTCATAGCCAGTAGTATTGATTATATAGAGTATTAGATTGCTCAATGACGTAGTACGTTTTAGCAGCTAAGATTTTACTACGAAAATTAAAGTGTAGATGGCACTCATAGCTTTAAGTAATGATTAATCTTCTCTTATGTTTAATATGACGGCGTTCGTGGCATAGCAGTATGGCGGCGCACTATAAGTGGCGCTGTAAACACGCATATACGATATCCTATCACGAAATAAAATAATAATATAATAACAAACGATTTTTTAAATCATAGCTCTTTTAATTTAGATAAAGAATTACGCACATGCGTTTTCAGACTTCAGTTCACTTTAATGTTCCCACTAATAGATGGCATTCTATCTCTCCGTATTATTTATTTTATGTAATCAGCCACTAAAGAAATTCGATAGACTGTTCTAATCATTGGATGTTATTATTGTTATCATTGTTTAAATTATTAGGTTTTTATATTCAATCAGTCCGTTATATAAAAAAACATTGAATATTAATCAATATTATGTAGATGGTCAAATAAATAGGTAGTGCCATTGATTTTATAGATAAAATCAATGGTAGTATGTACTTTCGCCGGACAATGCTATCAATGCCGCCTGCATGCCGCCGACATAAAAGCGTTTCCAAAACCTTATATGGCATTGAGCAATGTATTACCACATATAAGTCCACTATCCCGTGACACGCACTGCGAACCATATTTTCTTAAGTACAAAATACTGACTTTTACGTCTCAATATATTTTACAATGTCTACTATATGCTAAATCAAATATTAACGAACAAGAGGTAAACGGGAATATGCACTCCCACAATACACGCAGACGTGATGACGTTATCCTGCCTAAAGTACGCCTTACGCAGACACAAAAGTCCTTTGGATATTTGAGCTATAAGCTGTTTAACCAGCTACCACTCTCGGCAAGAAAGATGGATCCAAAGGTGTTTAAAAGATTTATTAAACAAAAGCTACAATCCACACATGCTTTATATAAGCTGGGTGATTTTTTTGAGCATGCCAATTCCTTCAAATGGGAATAACATTAATATGTAAATTTCAGTTACCTCATTTTAGTTCTTATTGTTTAATAATAATATTATGAATTTAATATTTAATATGTAGACTACAATGTGTAATGTAAAATACCTGATCATATACATACGTTGTTTTTTCCAATTTTGTTTTGATACTACCTATTGTGTGATTATTTTTTGTATAAAGTGCTTGATGACTATTAAATTCAGCTCTATTTTTTTTAAATTTTATTTGTCTGCCCTGTAAAGCCGACTTTAGTCAACGCTATTGTCGAATTAATATTTATGCTTTAATCGTTTTATATCTACATTTAAACTGACGAATTCTAATATGCGATAATTAGCTTTAATTCATAATTCATGCTTTTATTGTATATTCTGAATAAATAAATTGAATACTGAATACTGAATAAGGATATAATCAGTGATAGTACATTATGATTACATTTCAAAACACTATAGATATTGTTTTATCGGAACTTTGTTTGAGAGATACGAGTATAATAAAAACATGCGCGTAAAAAATGTGCGCCCTCCCTTTCCTGCAAAAAATATTCTTCCAAACATTGTGAGACGTTTTTCCAAACGTTTTTTTTTTTGACAAGTACACATGAGATAAAATTTATAAGAATAATATAAAGAAGTTGTTACTAATATATATTTTGTGAAACTAGCATATCTCTAAACAAAAACGACAAGAAACTATCGATGTCACATCGTTGGAAAATGTTTTTGGCACTATATAAAACAAAACAATATTTATGATGTGATAGAACAATGGTAATATTTTATCAAAACTGTCAAAATTCTGAAGTGAGTATTTTTTTTTATAATTGCTAAAATAAGCCATTTCGTAAATTCTCTAAACAATTTTAACATATTGAAGTCCAGCATCAATTTTAAACTGTGACTTTTCTGCGTTTTTCTTTAAATTAAAGTGGTAAAAATCAGTTGTAACGTTTAGGACATTTTGCGAAAACCCGCTATTCGTACGATTCATAGACTAGGTTCTAAAGACACTAAGGAAACTTTTCCTCAGTGTTGCTTTTAAGTTTATTTTGTTAACTATATTCAACGTCAGTAAAAATCTGAAACACTTGTTTGTTTGTTTGTTTCTACTCTTTATTGTGAAATTTCACAATGGGCGGGTTTATTGTCATATGACAATCTCTTACAGCCAACCCTACTGTGATGGGTTTACATGTATGTGTGCGTGTAACATGTGTGTAAGTGTGTGTCTTGTTATTGCATTCGATCGACTGAATTGAAAATGCAATTCCGTTAATGTGATCCCAACGGAAAATCGTGACCCAGCCGGGAATCGAACCCGGAACCTTAGAATTTACTCGTAAGATCAGGCGACCTAACCACTATACACTTTAACAAACTCACAGAACACCATAATATAAAGACCAGAAATAGAAATAATCTTTGAGTTCTAAAATCCACTTAAAAATGGTCTATTTTTTATGGGACAATAAATACGTTTCTACAGCAAATTTCCTCCAAAAAAAATATAATTACCACTAAAGTCTTTGTAAAAAATAAACATGAAAATTATTAAAAACTCAAATTTATAGTTGATGATACTCGAATGATAAAGAGGTCGTATAAATACAACTCTATCCTAATAAGTTCCTCTATCCTACACAAAATAAAATAGCAGTAGGCAATCTCACAGTAGTCAGAAAATACCATACGCTCAACTCGAGTCTGTTAGAAAACAAGACAATAAATAACATGGCGTTGACAATATCATACTTACTATGTATAACAATTTAATAGTTTTGTTATTTTTTATTGCAAATATAAATTTTATTTTCATCATAACGACTACGGCGGATATTGAAGATGCTTTTAGTTTGTTTGCCCATTTGTCAGACTTTTGTAATGTGATTGTGATTTTATTTGTAAACGAAGTTATTTGATAAAAATAAAAGTATACAATTTCTGATCAATCTTCTGTTTTTATATCTTAACCCAATACTACATTATATTGCATTATTCCAAAATACTTACCTAGATTTCCAAACAGTCACGTTCCTCTTATGCCTGGGTGGACCCATCCACTATATTTCATTAACCTTCATTGTCCTGATTGTTTAATTAAGAACCTCTTTAATTAAGAAATCCCACTTAGCAACGATTATAACATAGGTTTGGCCTAAATATCATACTTAGGCGACATTCTGTAGGTAGAATAGATATATTCTAAGTATTTTAAAAGTTGAATCTTTGATTTTTTTTATAAATTGAAATACCATATTCCACCAAATAATTGTATGATGTTCAATAGATACATGTCCTTTATTTTTAGAACCGAGTCCGAATGTCCCGTAAAATATCCAATTAAAAAATAATAATTAAATATTGCTTCGTAAATGATATGCGCTCTATCGAGGATTTCCACAATACTTCAACTTGCTAGTGGTTGCTCTTTCAATATAAACACAGTTGATCGGATCTTCGGTAGATGGCGCGCAAACACTTAAAATTGAATACCACTAAGGGTAAAAGTCGAAAAACTTTTTAGTGATTTTATAGTTATCGAATATATATCAAAAAACATATTGAAAATAAATCCTTTCATATTTGGTAGCTATATATATATTCTACTTTATAAAGTGTTTTCTACTACATAATTCTACTTTATAAAGTGCGAGTTTATGCAATCAGAGAGTAGATATGAGGAAACGCAAAACAGTTGCATATAGATAAAAGTGCTAAAAGGACTTATGGATATCATGGATTTTGGAGAAATAAAAATGGCATTATAACTTTTGTTGAAAAATTCACGTTATTGTTAAAATTAAAATTTCTTAAATAAATTCTTAGTACTAATCGATCCAATTTTATTTTGGAAACAATAAACAATGAAAACTTGATGAAAGTTTTTGAACGTTACGAGAATTTTCTTTTACAGAAAATTATCTGCACGAAAAACTGAATATTTAAGTGAAACGCATGATGAACTGAATATGAATGCTGAAAAACACACAAATTTGGTGTGGAGGATTTTTTTACTTATATTTCATGGATATTCAGTTTCTTTTTCTCTCTAACAAAGGCTGAATAAAAAAGCCGTAGATTAATTTGAACTCACTTTTTCGCGGGGAATAATCTTTTATAAAAGAAAATCTCCCAATTGCCCAAAAGTTATTTTTAAAAATATCCGTAGGTATTCCACTTTTTTCCAATGCCATATATTGTTTCTCCGAAATCTGTTTCATGGATGATTTCTTTTAACTTTTTTCGCTTTTTGCAATAGTTTCGGGTTTCTCAATATTATCTTGATCCAAAAATTTATATTGTATAATTTAGTACCTACCTACATTATATACCTAGAAAATGCATGCAAATGTAATATTGTATACAGAACAATACAGTATACATTACGATACAGTATTATGTACCTATATAATGTGTGCAAAATATTTTTTAATATATAATACGTTTATTATGAATGCGAACCTGTAATATGTATTGCAGCATTCATCCGCGGTGATGCCCTCTGCTGCCAAACTCTATTACGTCAGAACATTCGTCGTAGTATTGACTCTAAGGAAACATAGCTTTTGGCAATACAATTGATTACATAGAGATATTACACAACAATGGTAGTACGTTTTGAAGAGGGTGGAAAATAGTTTAAGATTCTTTTTATAATAATACAATAACAAATCAATATTTTTGCGACATTAGAAATTTATTTATGAAGTAAATTTGGCAATGATGGCATTATAATATATATTAAAATTATAAATAATTTTACGATCGTTAGAAATGTGCATTCCAGGCTTTTGTTTATTTTTAATTATTATTCTCTCTTGAAACAGCAGCAGCAGCAGGGCGAGGGTATGGAGCGTTATATGGAGTTCTGGCATTATAGGGATTATTGTAGTAAGCATTGTTCCGGTAGGGGTTGTTGAAACGGTTGTAGGAGTTATATCCTGGGTTGGTATAAGCAGCGTTGTTGTAACCGGGGTTGTTATAACCTGGGTTATTGTAGCCAGGGTTGTACGGGTTGTAGCGATCAGTTAGGGGGTTCTTAGGATCTAGTCGTGAAGGATTTCGGGCGAAGGCACCGTTGGCTGGGATGTGGACTCCGGTTGGCTGAAAGCCTGAAAAAGGATATATTTTATTATAAAAATATATTTTTAAGACCAAGAAAATACAAGGGTCATTTCATATGAATACAAAGTTTCGCATCACTGCCAATTGGATGATGCAACAACAGTGAAAATTACGTCAGTGGAAGAAGCGAGTATTATGTTTCATCTGTAGAGTATTTTTTTTAATAATTAAAGCTCTAAATGGATACTGCACTGGTCTTGAGTATTTCGTTTAATGAAGATCAAATTTCGTACATAATTATCGAAACTTTACGTGCCAAAAACTTTAATATATGCACTGCGTTGATTTAACAGTAAACAGTAGTACAGTTTCTCGTTAATCTAATCGTTTTCGTTGAGGTCATTCGAGCGAACATAAACAATGATCCAAGACCAGGAATGCCGAAACACCATGAAATGAACGAAGTGTTAAACTTGTGACATATGGCCTTAAAGAAGATCGTGGTGTGATACGCTAGGAATAGTTGGGGAGCCAGCGACAAAAGTGCAAGAGCTTAAGAAAAGCTGATACTCTCAGATCACACAGTATTTTGCCCATATAATGCCGGAGTACAGTCAGCATACCAGATTCCGGGACACCTAGCGCTGGCATAATAGAAAAGATGTGATTTTGATTAGTAACCCCAAAGTGTTTTGGAAATGCTGAAAATGCATCAGTATACAGTGGATGCAATAAAGACCACGAAACATAAATGTTCAGACTGTTTCATCATCGTACGTGTGGCGTCAGCATCTTCATACCATTATAGTTGTATTGCGCCCTTGCGACCATTATATTGCGCGGCACATTAGACCGATGCGTCATATACCGACGCGTGACAGACTTTTCCAAAACTCTTGCACTTTAACTTTCTGAACCGCATGGATTACATCAACGTCGGAACCCCGAATTCTAACAAATAATTGAAACAAAAGAAAAACTTCTAACTGTTAGACTGCTGATCAGAAGCAGAAACGGCTGGACATTGCAATCTTGATGAGACAGTGATTATGGGCATTATTGGTCAATCATTTTTGTACCGAATTATCGCTATTGATGAAACGTGGGTTAGACACTTTGAGCCCGGATATGAAATCACAGTGTAACGACTGAACAGACTGATCGTCGATACGGCAAAAAAACCTGCGAAGAACTTAATCAACGGTTAAGTAATTTATGATGTATGCTTATGTTCAGCAAGGTATTTTAAGGTATTACCATGCCAGATTGAATTCCGAATGGAATAAGTTTTACGGCACACTGTAAAATATACAATGTTATTATACACAGAAATGCGCATTTAACAAGGATTACGTCTATAACTCGGACTGTGGTCCATAGATAAGAATTAACATGACACGTAACGGTATAAGCGTGACGGTAGTTACCATGTCGTAATGTCATTTCATAATGTCGCGACCTTGGGATCTCGCTTCTAACATGATAGCGTGTAGTAGTATACGCACGGTTATAGTCGGACACATTAATCATGTTGAAACTACAGTATACTGTAATTTCTGCATTAACCATAAGTAAAATGTTGATACATATAATCGAGTAATGGAGTTTCAACAAAATTCATTGAAATTCAACAACATAACAATTGAAACATCGTTATTCTCATAAGACCGTAATAACAAAATGGTAATAAAAGAATCAATGCAATATTTTTCTCACTGGAGTTTATTATCGTGATTTTATAAAAAAACTGCTCACAAGAATCCACAAAGTCCGATCTCAGCTGCTTGAGGCTGGGTCACTCAAATGATAACGCTCGCACGTACATCGGGATGTCTTAACTGAAAAACTGCGCGAATGCAGTTGGAAGTAATTACTTCACACACAGTTCACCAAACATGGCCTTAACCGTTCGGAAGCCAGTCATTCCACTAAAATTTTGGAAGCCCTTAAAAATTTGTTTGTTTCTACATACCTTCTGGTTTTTACACACCTTCTGGTGTGTGCAAACATACTAGGTAATATATAACGGTGGCTTAATCAATATCATGCTTTAGAGACAATAATTTAATAAATACGGATATAATACGGATAATACAAAAAACGCCGATCGGCGTGCGTGGCCACCCAGGGGTTAATCCCGAAGTTGGAACAACGAACAACCCATGTGTGGATGTCGTTTTTTTCTATAAAAGAGGTTTCTGCCGCTGTTACCCAGTGCATTATTTATGAAATGATCCCGCAATGATAAAATCATCTTTTACAACGCTAAGCTAAAGTTAAAGTTCTTGATTGTAGGCAACTTTTTCTAAAAACTTCCCTCTTTTTGGACAATAACTCAAATTTAGGAATAATTCAGAACTGGCGACCAACGAGACAAGTTTTAGAAAATAGTTTAATATCATCCAGAAGGAAAACATCATTTGGGCAAAGACATTACTCTTTCATTGCGCCGAGATTTTAAAATCTGATCAATATGAATATAAAAATGGATTTGACATTTAGGGAATTCAAAAATAAATTAAAGAAATGGTTATCGAATCATGACAGACTAACCATACATCAAATGTTAGAAATAATAGTAAAATAAAACTTAGGTGCACAAATTATTAACATATCTTTAATCATGTATGTTTTATTTGACTTTGACAATGAATTATACTTTTTTGACTAGGTATTTTTATATTAAATCCTATATTACTTAACGTATATTAAATATTAATGACTGTTTCTTTCTTTTCTCACATATAACTTTATTTACATTATTTAATCGAATTTTATATCATATTTATTGCCGATTATATAATAGAATTGCATTTTATTTATTATATCATATTTTAATATTTTTTATTTTATTTTTTTTATTATTTTATTCTGAAGACCACATTTTAGGGCAATTTAGTGATATTAGTTTCTTACTAAAGCTTGTACATTTGTAAGCAACCAAGCAATCAAGCATACTTGATTGTAATATTGGAGTCCTGTCCACTCTAGAACGGGCTAGTCCCAGTTGGGTGACAGAAACAAATAAGCAAAAGGTTAAAGTTTTGCCATTCGGTTCCTGTTATTTTTGTAAGCTAATCAATGTTTTGTAGTAATTAATTCTTAAATAATAATAAATAATAATAATAACAACCTGAATTGGTCACAGTTTTATAGAAAACATTTTATATGTTAAATAACATTTTAAATTAACTAACTGACAAAAACATTAATCCTCACCATTTTCATCAGCTATATAAGTGACTTCTACCGGTGTGCCATCTGGTGATGTGTAGGAATAACTACCCTGGACAACCTAAAATCAATTTGAAATATATCGAATAAAATTTTATTTAGAGCCACAGGCAAATCGTTGACATACTTGGATGCCCTGAGGTTCTCCATCGGGTCCTACGGTGACATCCTTCAGGAAACCGCTTTCTTCCACTTGCTTGCCATCCGCAGTGCTGAAGCTAAAATCATAGTTTTTTTAAAGAGAATAATTATCAAATCATCAGAATACTTTAACAATTAAAACAACGTTAGTGTTTTTTTACTAGGGACAAAATAATTGTACAGCTGTTAAAAAGGTCAACTTTACAAATTGTATACATTGCAATTTTTATTGTATATAATATGTTCGTGTTAGTCAAGAAATTGAAATATTGTTTTAACCCTCAAAAATTTACTGCTTACATAAATACTGCAAAAAGACCATGTCACTGCTACGTGTGTTGTTTATTCCACTGCCACATATAGAAAAAAAATCGGTTGTGTCACCCCAAGACTTTCCTGACTAGTATCCGGGGAGGTGCGAAAAAACAGCGACATTTTTTACTCTAGTACCCCAAATTTGTATGGCAGGTACCCCAAACGTTGGTCGTAAGTACCCCAAAAACTATTAGCTTCTTCCGATGGTTAACAGAAGCTTCTATGCCAAATTTTAACTTAGACAGATTAAGCGTCTGGGCGCTATCGCGGAAACAATTTTTTAAATACAAACGGACATACAGACATACAGACATACATACAGACAGAGATCGGTCTGGAAATAGTCTCAATCGTCTCAGGGAGTCTCAAAATATGTATTCCCATCTTCATCTCAAATTTTTTTTTTAGCGCGATCACAATACTTTCCTTTCCGATAGGTCGTCAGGAAAGTAATATAATTAAATGAAATAGGAATTTATTGAATTAAAAAAAATTAAAAAAGTCTGATAAATTATCAACAAGTAAATATATTAAAAATAATATAAAACACGACTGCCGTTACAGAAAGTGAAGTATTGTTTCAATGATTTTTTTTAACGGTTTTTTGTGAAATATTTGCTTTCAGTATTTATCTATATAGATATATGTACTCGTATATATCCGGAATCTACTCAATTAGATTTTTCATTTGACACTAAACACGATATTTTTATTTTAATTTATTGACATTTGGATATTTAGACCACTATTTACTAGATATTTGACTCAACTTTTCATTACTCAACAATCATTAAATATATGAGGGCACGACTTACAACAAAGTTAATGTCCTCATTTTCAATGTTCTAATGTTATCGATTCTAGCATTAATAATAACGGAGCTATGAATGTTCAGATTATAACATTTGCAATTCAAAACCTTTTCGAAAAATGACTATAAACAAGAGGTATAGGCAATATTTTTAGAAATCTATGTCATATTTATTTATTTTTGTAACACTATTATCAACTGATTTATGATTACAACTGTGCTATTGACCGTTCAGGAGTTCCCTCGTCGGCAGCCAACCCAGGGTGTAAAATCAGGTCATGCTTACCATAAAAATAAATGAATTGTCCTCGGAATTAAACCAACATTTAAGTTTTCAATCTAATATGATAATATTTGAGGAGTTGCCTCAATTCCTCATGGATCCCATCATCAGAACAGGATTTTGTTAAAAATGGGAACAATCTGAAGTGATATTCTTTGAAATAAAAAAAATACAAATGGGTTCATAAATAGGAGAGTTCTGAGGTAACAAACATTAAAAAAAAGATACAACCAAATTGATAGCCTCCTTCTTTTTTGAAGTCGGTTAAAAAGAAATAAAAGACTAAGGTAAACTAGGTCAAAAAGGTAAACTACTGTATTTATATAATTGTTTTTAGGTTTATTGTAATATAATTGTGGTTTATTTGTTTATCCATATGGATACATATATTTTTTGGTATGTACTCAATCAGACATTCTATTTGACACTAAAAACTATATATTTATGGTAATTTATTTATATTTGGAGATTTGGACATTTACACAAGTATTTACGTAATATTTCAAAAGTTAAGATTTGAGCGTTTAGAAGTTATAGAGGAATAAAAAACGGTAAATATACATAGATGAACCCCGAACACATCAAACTCCTTTTATTTTGGGCAGTACTGTAAAAAGAAGAATCTTATCAACAACATATTATATGAATTCGTTACAAGGATAATAAAATTGAAAATAATAAATGTAGTGTTAAAGACAGCAAAAAATTTTTGCATCGTCAAACATTAAAATTAAATGTCTTATGTGATTATATTACAAATATAATTAGTAAAAACATACGTAGTAATATTAATAATCAGTATATTTTATAATAGCATTGTCAAACAGAAAGTCAATTAAGTACCTACATTTGAAATTGAAATCGTCAAGATGCATAGAAATTATATCACACAGTGCTTAGAGATCGTTAACATCGTACAATTCTCTTTCAATGTTACATTTCCAGCATATTGTTTTGATATTAAGGGTTATCATTCCGACGTAGTTTGGACCCTTTTTAAGTAGTTTTTGGTTTGAACGCGGAGGAATCAGATTATATCTCCCCGTGGGGAAATAATTATGGGAATCTGATATTGTCTGTCAGCAGCTTAGCTATGTTTCTATTATATAAACAATTTAAAGCATTTTAACACTTATAAAGATGGAAGGGTGGGAATTTTAAGCCTTCTGAAATGACCACAGCATGATTCCATATGACCTAGATTAATTAATGAAGGTAAATAAAAAGTATCCATCTACTAACACCACACTTTTATTTCGGCATACATTAGCCAAAAACACCGGCTGCGCTCATATTTTTTGACGGGCGAAAACAGCAAAACCTACTCACGCATTGATGCACAGCCGCCTTAAACAAAGGCTTTTGGTTGATAGTAGAGTGTGTTGCAATACCGCCGTCTTCATTTTGCATATAAAATTTATTACTTCCTTGGGTTACCAGTGCATAAAGGTCAAACCGCACGGTCCCTATTGCTGCGGCGATAATCTCAGACCATTGTCTTCTTCAAACGCAGCGGAGCTACGGATGAAATTACTTAATGCGGCGGGGAGATGTCTATCGGGACTTTCGATAGGTATGAGATACGTGAATTATTGCCGCTGTTTTGAAGTTGATGAGTTGCGGGAGCTGATGGAAGATTTATTGCGTTAGGAGGCAAGCGATTTGACTCCTTAATGCAATAGTACATTAGACATTAATCAAATGATGATTGCTTGTATATGTGGGTAGCTAATGGCACTTCTGCATTTGAGCCAATATGACCTATACTTTATTCAAGGGGTCGGCTCGACTCACGGTGCATCTCCGTTCATTTAGTAGCCTCCTCTAATAAGAGCCTACCCCGGGAAGGACTTTGTGTTCCAGTCTACTGCTAGTGGATCAGTTTCGACTAGCGCGTGTCCCTTTGGGGGGCACTGCGCGGTTTGCACACCGTGCAGTTTCAGTCGACTTCCAGCCGACTGACAGCCAACCAACAGGTGCACTCCGGCAAATAACTGGATAAGTCGGGGAACGGCATACGGTTTCCTAAGAAGCGGGGTTGGATCCTAAGCAGCGGGGGCGCTCGCGGGCCAATTAGCGTAGCTAGATGGTGGACTATGTTCTTCCCTAGTATATGCCCAGGCTGAAAGAACGATCATATTTCGTTAAAACTACCTGGAGTGACGGGGTCGCCCGTTGTAGATAATATTACCCCACTTGGGTAATAATATGATTTGTGAAATAAATAAATTCTTATTGGTTAACACTTCAGACAATATTAAATTAAACTTAAAACAAATTAATTGATTACATTTAATCCGAAATAAACGGGTCAGAAAACGTATCAGATTGTCTTGATTAGTTTTCGTTCTTGACGACTTGCGAGTATGCGAGAAACAAAGTTTACATACTTCTTAGGTCGTGCTTCTGAAGCCTCTTCTGAAAGTTGACCTATCGGAAATTCGAAAGAAGATATCACTTCGGGGCCGTGCCGCGTCTCCAGCAGATCTTGCACGCGACGTTTCTTCGACTTAAAGGAAATTTCCTGGAACGACTTCTTGGGCCGTCCTTTACACGTTCCTGGCACAGCCTCAGAGTTTACCATATGCTGGATATTTTAAAATGATAATGGCAACACAACTTCTTCTTCGAGCAACTATTTGTTCTTCTTTGGAAATAAAGTGCGACCTCGGGAATATTCACTCCACTTTCTTTGAATTTCATACAAAAGACACGTGAAAGTTCTTTTAAATCAGCTTTTTCTTTTTCATTGCAGTCTTTCAACAGCAGAAAAGCCTTTAAATGTTTCAACGCAGCGTTTTCCTTCGAGCCATCCTTGCACAAAAACCACCCATCGAACAAGTCGATAATTTGTATTCAAAAAGAACTTTTTGAAAAAAAAATCCAGTCAGCAGAATTGCAGAAAGTCGCAGTTAGTCTATATATATTTCAGTTCTATAGTAAGTTTACCATTGCAGAATATAAAAATCTGTGCGGTCATTTATGGTATTTTTTTTAAACACGAGTTTTCTTACATTTTCTTAGACTAAATTTAAATGGCAGTCACAGCCGTGGAACCAATGTTTAATAAAATATATGTTATACAAATAAATTATACATACATACCATGAACATTAACAGCCATAGTAAATGAAACTAGAATACTGCACGAACTATCACAAAACAACCTTTCACGTCGAGCGAAAATTCGTCTTATACTTACCCAACTTTCCAAGACGCTAGAACCCATTAGTAACGCAATACAAGTAAAAATTTCGATTTCATCAATTACTTCATTTATCGCTAATATGTAATTAATGATTTCTACCAGGATTTGAAATAAGTGAAATTTTGTTTTTTGTCCATGGGACGAAGCACTGTGCGCTGGCTGCTGTGGGAGTGCGTAGTATGTTATATTTAGCATGGACGGATATAACGTAAGGAGGCTTAGCTCCGGATAAGTCGGCTGGTTTCCCAGATATCGGTAATTCGTCAAGGTTTCAACGACGGTTGAATCCAGATCAAGATGTGAGTGGAATGAAAAGCGCGCTTGTCGTTATGTTTATACGAAATTTGCCAATCAAATAAAACGTGTTTTTTTAAGTATTCTGGTTTTAATTTATTATTAAGTCAGTCACAGGTTACATCATGGGTACATATTGCGTCTACGATGATCGCATAGCAAGCATTTTAAAATAATATAACGGGATTTTAGAAACGGGAACAAAAATATGTGAAAAAGAACACACAACATTTTGACAACGACTATAAAACCAAAGTTAACTTAAGATCCGGAATGGACGCAAATCGGTTTTGAGGTGAACAAGATACTAATGGAAAAAAAAATCTGAAAAAGGTTTATAGAATTCTCAGAAATTATACTACGGAAAATTAATTATAGATTTTTTAAGCATTTTTATATGTGAATTATAATATATTTGAAGATTTTAACAACTGTAATTTACGTTATTTTGCATACTTTCTCTTTGGAGATTATTGTATACCAATACTTCTTATATGGTAATATTTTAAAATGTATCGTGACAGTCGCACTGTGTGTGTGTCTGCTAGTGGTTTATCATATTTGATATGTATTATTACTCAGTACCAGTAATAATTCTAGTTGTTTACTTACCATTGGTTGCAGATATCAAGATCCTAATATCAAAAATCGGTTGTGCTACCCCAAGACTTTCCCGGCAAGTAGCCCCCCCCCCCCCCCCCCGTAACCCTTACCCCTGCGAAAACGCAACTTCCCCCCGTGCGCTAATTCAAAGTATATTTATTGTATTCTCTATGGTATTTGAATGGTATTTTCCGGAAATTTTATATTATTTTCTTAAATATGACAGTCTTTAAATATTATTTGCGTCGCTTGTATACGAGATATTCTAACCAAAACATGGTCACAACATGATTTCGGTCCAACAAGACATCTGTCTATCGAATTTCAAGTTTCTAACTGCAATGTTTCGAGATTGATGTATGACTAGCGCTCTCTAGTGGACCAATTTCAACTACAATTTTTTTTACCTCTTGGTATTACCAAATGAAGCCTGAATGCCAAATTTCAGCTCGATCGGGTGAAGCGTTTAAGCGCTATCGTGGAGGAATACACACACACACACACATACTGATACACACACACCCATATACACACACAGGCATACACACATATACACACAGACCCACATACAGACTTCAGTCTGGAATGGTCCGAATCGTCTCAAATGGGGTCAAAATGGATATTTCGGTCTTCACCTCGTTTTAAAGCGCGTTCGTTTTCCCTTGGGCCAGTAAAAAAATTACTTACCTGTATCTGTAGCTGCCATCATTATTTCTTTCGTTCGAGTACTCCAATATTGGTACGAATTGACCAGCCAATTGATTGTTCAAGACAGGATTGAATATGTTTTGCCTATTGGCAAACGGCGGCAGATTCTGTCCAAGGGTTAATGTCATGAGAAGCAGCAGCAACAAAGGCTTCAGCTTAGTTTTTAGGAGCTGAAATATTTAAACAGAATATATTGCAACACGAATTATATACTATGGGTAAAACTAGTACGGAGTATTCCTAACTACACGATAACCTTTTAATGACTCGATATTAAACTAAACAACTTTTTTCCTCTTTTTTGTGGAAGAAAATGATATTAGGAGTTTCTTTTATACAGCAAAACTGAATAGAGAGTCTTCTGTCATTATTTTCTGGTTTAGAAGTTCGTTAACGAGTAAAGGTGTTTTTATATTCAAATTTTGGATGTTAAGATTTCTTTTTCTCAGTAACAAAGGCCTAAATAGAATAAATGTAGATGACCATCAAGTCAATTTTTCACCTAATTTAATGTCGTATAAAAAGAAAAGTCCCTTATGATATTACATTCCGATACATCGTTCTGTTTACACGCACTCTTTTACAGTCCATTCTGCTCGTTTATGGAATCAGCGCCCTCACTCTATCATGCATGCACCTTCTTTGCATACTTTTAAAAAGTTTTTGAATAAAACATTTATTTTAACACAGCCACTAACCAAATACCTCACCTTCTCCTCTCCTTTATCCTTTCCTGGGCAACCTTAGCATAAGTGACTGACATATACTTGTATAAGTTTATTTTAAATTTAACTTTACTACTTCTTTGTGTATTGTTCCGTGAAAATTATGAATTATTTTATCAAATGGTTGACTGTAAGATATCGCTATAGCGGTAAGTCCGCCATTTGTGCATAAATTGTCTCTTTTATAAAACCAGTGTAATATTCATTAAGTTATGTTTATATAGCACAATAAAGTTATTCTATTCTATTCTATTCTATTCTATATTTCAATTTCAATTTCAATTTATTTCTGCTCCAGTAGGTAGGCTTTCCTACACTTGGATGCGTCTTTGCCTCTAATTTTTTTTAAATAATATAATTAATTAAAGAATATTAACTATCATGATATAGTTGTGGCACTATAAATTAATTTTAGTAAATTATAATTGGTTTGAAAACCATTGATTAATAGAAATAATCTAATAATCAAAATCGCTGATCAAAATAAGAGCTCAATGTCTGTAGTCATAATTATCAAGGCAATAATATGATGGTCATGAAAATAGATAAGGGTATATTAAAAATATCTAAATTTAAGTTAATTGTCAAATCTAGCAATATAGCCGTCGTCGATAAAAATAAAAATAAAAATTACGCTCTTTAGCAAGGTTGATTATCATGAATTTTCCGTTATTTTACATTAGGATGCTCTTGGAATAAGAATTCAGCATTATCCAAATCTCTTAAGTCATATACAGGATTCTTGACTAAGCCATTAAATAAGACTTTTTTAAATTGTATCTCTCCAAGACTTCTGATATGTGTTGGAACCTTGTTATAATAACACAGGCTTTGGTGAAGGAAACTGTATATTAAAACATATTTTCTCAGATAGGGTAAAAATTAAATTAAAAAGAAATCTTCTTTAGCTTTATGTATATGGAGAGTTACCCCTTGAAATGTAAGTCGTCCAATTGTAAACAAATGTTTGTTAGGCAAATTCTAATTTCCAAAGTGTATCAAAATAAACCTTAAGTGGACAGTTTCTGCGTCCCAATGTGGTTTCTGTAATTTTTATTTTAAACTTTATTTTGAAATGAAAAAGATTCGCAAACTTACGAAGAGTGGTTTTATAGTTAATGACAGTAGTTATGATGAGGAACTGTCACATTTATTTTTCCTACTTTGAATCGATACTGAGCTACGCTATTACGATCTGGGGAAACTGTTACGCTTGTCACAAGGAACCCTTATTTATCCCTCAGTAAAGAGCATTACGGATTATTGCCAACGCTAAACATATAGAAATATGTAGACCTATTTTTAAAAGATTGAAAATCATGACTCTCACATCACTTTACTTATATAGGCTATTATTAGATTTTTACACCGAAAAGGAAAGTTACGTAAAATTTAAAGATATACATAACAAAAACACCAGATACAGGAATAATTTCATTCTACCATGCGTGGTTTTAAACGCTGCTAGGCAAAGTACCCAATTCTCAGGGCCTTATTATTTTAACCGCCTACCATGCAACATAAAAGACAATAGCAATCTCAGAACGTTCCAAAAACTTTTAAAGGATTTTTTTACAACCAATACGTTTTACTCTATTGAGGAATTTATAAATTTTACAAAATGACTTTTTTTACAGCCCCTTTATTTTAATGTAATGCGTATACTGATTATTTCATTTGTTGATTGTTTTAACTTGAATTAATAATTTTATTGATTGTTTTAGTTATATGGTATCTTATGTTTAAATGTAATTACAATGTATTTAGATTCTTCTTGGACAAAACATTATAAAAATTAGTTTGATTGATTATGTGATTATTGATGATTATTGCTTGTGTTTGATCATTTCTGATATTTATTATTTTAATTGTTGATAGTTTTAGTTTTACTAATTGCGCCTTATATAGCATCTTCTTTATGAAGTTTCTTCTGAAACAAAATGTTGTATGCTCTCTGGGCAGTTTGTTAATTAAACATTGTATGTTTTTTAATAATTCCTACAATAAATAACTATTCTTTTCTATTCTATTCTATTCTATTCTATTCATTCGCAATAAAAAAAACATTTTTTTAAAATTGATAGATGGAAAGCTGAATCCAAAAAATGGCCAAGTTCATGCAAAAAATAAATAATTGTCGCGAAAACCAATGAAATCTTCTGAGTAGCATGTCGTTGTTTTAGGATTATTTTATTTCTAGAAGTCATTAGAACATCTATAACCTTACGGCATTTTGGCCCCAATACTATATTTTAAGCCTTCCTTTCATAACACCAAAATAATTAAAACACACACTCGCAATGCTTTCACATTCTTTTATATTAACGAATGTTTTTTCAAAAACCCCTATACTCTACCCGTATTTTGAATTTAAAAGATTCATGTTTTTTACTGCAAATATAATATTTTTATCGACGTAACGATTACTATTATTGATAAATCCACTTCATCGAATTGCTTATTTTGACACCCCATTGCACTTGAGAAATTTTCTCATCTAAGAAAGAAACAGAAAGAGATCCACAAAAACTGTATATATTTTAAAAATATATTTTATCAGTGGGTTGTCAAGACAAACCAAGTAAATACCTACATTAAATAAATTGAAAAATTCTTTTTAAAATTGAATAAAAAAATTGTCTCTTCCTCATTATTTTTATAAATCATAATACCTACTTATACTGAAATTTAGTCACTATTACCGAAATTTGTTAAAGTAATGATTCTAGGCCTTATTAAATCTACCAAATTCTACCAAATTATCGCGTATTTTTTTTATTTTGTAGTGGTTTACCTGGAACTATCTCGTGCTACAATTAGACAAAACTATTTATATGATATTTTAAAACTAATCGAAGAGTGCATGCGACCAAGGTATTAGTAATCACAATCAAGTCAATAATAAAACATGGTTTAGCCTGTTGGGAAAATTGTCATGAAAGCAAAATTTTGCAACATTTTACAAAACCAAGCAATCGGAATTATTGCAAAAGAAGACTCTAAATATTTTACTTTTTTATTTCTCTCTCTTGTTACAAGTTACTTGTCAATTTTAACACAGGGAAATACAATAATAAAGACAGGAATAAAGTGCATACACTTAATATTTGTATAAAAATAATTTAGATAATTCATTCGCCAAAAGCAGCGTCTGGGGGCATGTTTCAGAGTATTCTGGTATAAAATAAACATAATTTAAGACTTCTTGTAGTTAGATTTTGTTTCATTATTTTGTATTAATTGTTACTTATAACTCTTTTAATACTCGATTACCCACTCGTTTATAACATATTTTCATTCTTATTTTTGATATCTATATTGTTTTCTATTTTAAACTGTTAAAGTTTATATTTCAAAAGTGAATTTCATATTTTACAATCTGAAAATTTCGATGTGTGAACATTAGGTATTAATTTACATATTTATTTTAATTCTTCAGTAAACTTACAGATAGTAAATATATGATATAGTATTTACAAAATCTATGTACACAAAACTAATTTACTGTCCTATGAAAAGTTTACAATGCTTGCATGAACCACTTAAAATAGAAATAATATGATTACGTTTATAATAGGTGAGTAGGAAAAATGGGGAACAATGTAAAAACGAAGTATCAATAATTGGATATTAATGTTTATAATACCTAATATGATATACAAAAGATTATGATATAATATGATAACTATATAATATAATAATAGGTACAGTAAGATAGTAGTTAGTTAGTAGGAAATGATTTCTTAAGTAATAGGAACATAGGGATTCATTTTATTTTATGTCTTTTTATTATTATTATTATTATTACGAAATAAAATATTTTTGCTGTCTTATCAAAAATTACCTAATTTGTAAAATAATATTTAATATTTAACGCATAAATGGCAAAATAGGCAGTACTGAAAAATATTGTACAAAACCTGTATAAAATAAATTATTGATAAATAAAGTAATTTTTACCATGTTTCCAGTTAATATTATTTTAAATATATCTCTTAACAAATAATCCAAAACAAACTAGTGCGAAGTGAGATAAGTGATTGACTGGGATGAATATTCAATGAGGTTCCATTTATATGCACGTATCCCTCTTGTCTGAGTCCAGCACGCAACACCAACAGACTTCGAGCTAATCATCGCTTGCCACTCCAATGTAATGTAGGTACAACTATGCAAATAAGCTTAAATTTACAAGCACCGTCCACCGTTTAACGTGTACTCCAATAGTTAAAGGAGCGAAATTAACAATACCATGTTCACATAAATTCATTGCATGGTCGGTACGCATAATACGCATGATCGCTATCATCAACCATTGTTACTGTATTTTGTAGGTAATATCTGGAAGTATATATGTATTAGTGCAAGTTTATTTGTAACAAATTGTTGAAAAATAGCAATATAAAATGCATGATCGTGTATTAGGTACAATTGCGGTTGCGTTGCTTCGTGAACAAAAATCGTAATAAGTTTAAGTAACCTCAGGAGAGGTAACCTCAAAATTCTCTGCTTTTACAGAATGTAAACAGTTATCTACTTCTACTTCTCATTTTGCCTCAGGGATCTATTTTTGCAGAGCTTAAAGTTTTTCATTTATTATCACATTTTTATTAAATAGTACTAATTAAAAAAAAGCCACCCTTATTTATTAAAGAATTAAAATGAGACGTTTTAAGCTCGAACATTTTTTTGGGGAAATGTATAAAAGTGTTTTAAACAATTATTCTAAAGAAATAACTAAAACTAATAAATTTATACTTCAATAATTGTTAAATAAAAAAAATGAAAAGGAAGGAATATTAATGATCATTTATGAATACGAGTACCACAAACTCATACGTGTATCTACCCGTTTAGTTACATTTAGAGTTCATTCGACATTTACATAATGATCTATTATATATAATGAATTATTACTGTTCTTATGGATTATGTAAGTTTTATTAAAAAAAATATATTCTGAGTTAGTTGGGATACAATTAAAAAGACTCTTAAAGTCTTAATATTTTTCAGTGGGAATTGACCCTGGTTTGGGATATAATTTTGATAGATTTATAGGGCACCGATAGCGACATTATTCTTTATAATTTCTTGAATTCGTCGTCGAAATCCTCTTTACAAATTATTATAATTATACTGGATTCTTATAATACAAATATGATAAAAATCTAGTTATCTTTTGCCAATTATACAGTTTTCTTTCGCCAGTTAACTTTGTCATTATTATCATACTACTTTCTAAAGGTCAATGTGCGTCATACTCTGCCAAGTCAATAAATTAGTCATCCACATTACAGGGTGAGTTTTTATTTAGTGACATCCTTGAAGCAGGTGTATCAGTACGAAAAAATAAACAACTTTTGATATTATTTTTGGGGAAAAACACAACATTTTAAAAAATTAAAAATTTAAAAATCTTAATGTTTTAAAAATTGTGTAAAAAGAGCTGATCGCGTTGCGCCATTTAGCGGTAGGTAAAATATTGCGAATATTGCTTGATGGCGCAGGGCGCTCAGCGCTTGTCAAACTTTTGTTTATCGGTCTAGTTTTTCAAATTTATCAACAATAAAAAAAGAAAGGAAATTATTTCCAAAGGAAATCTTTTTTTTTTATTTACCATTTTTTTTTCATCAAAAGTTGCTTATTGACTCATATTGATTAACCCACTTCAAGGATGTTACTAATTAAAATCTCATCCTGTATATAGGGTCGGTTGTCTCTTTATCTAGCGTTCTTAGTAATGTTATTCCATTCCGAAAACCAGCATACCTTATACCAATTATTTTATATTCGTGAGTAATTATTGTTTTAACAAACATTTCTTGTTTTCCAAACATTATTACTTTAGGTAAAAATATTTTTTTTTCCCACAGAAACTGGCAGAAATCATATTAATTGTCAAGTTTTATTGGGGTTGTCAATTACTACGGGCAAACCTGCCCCCCCCCCCCCCCCCCCAGGAAGCTATAACGACACCAGTCCATTTTTTCTCGCATGGAGGCCATTCTGTCTAATAGTCAAACTACGCCAACAGCCCGTAAGAGTCCAACGCCTTACCGCGATCGACCCAACGGGCCATCGACGCGCCCTTACTAACAGATTTGGACAGGTTTCTCCTCATCCTCTTGCCTGGTCACAGATTAGACGAATCTTGCGCGGTCTCTACCTGACGTTAGCGGTAATTTAATTTAGAATTTATTGCGGACCTTTGCGCCCTTTGCCCACCCCTTTACAGAGGATCGGGGGGCCAACGGATCGTTTCCCAGGATAGACGACGCCAGGTCAACAACTACCCCTGCTACTTATGAAACATTTGTTTCTAGACTCCCCAGCTTTTCGCAGAATTGCGCAAACGATTGACTGACGCCGCACGGCACCCAAACCGCCTAGTTCTGCCTTAGGTTTCCCCCGATCAGAACCTCTGATCAAAATTGTTCACGACTGCAGGTAACAGCCGCAAACTGAGAAAAATATTGGATTTATTCTTACATTACCATTTTGTTATTAGGTTTTATACAGATAACGAGGTTTCAATCGGTTTCTTCTTGTTGAATTACAAGGAATTTTGTTGAAACTACTTTACTCAATTTTATGTATCGAGATTTTCCATACGGTTAATACGGATATAACAGTATACTGCAGTTTCGACATGATTCATGTGTCCGACTACAAGCGTACGTATACTACTACTGCTGTACACGATGTAATGAAATAACATTATGTTTTAACAGGGATTACACATTTGAGAAAGCAAACGAGAGCATGGAAATTGTTAAAAATTGGCTAGGGAACTTTATGTTGACGCTTAATATTGGCAAAACCATATACATGCCATTTAGTATAAACACCAGAGGTCAACCCACTACTAATAAAACTATTGTAGTACACGAATGCGATAGCGTAGAGTGTTGATACTGTCAGCCTCTACAAAGAGAAATATCTTGGAAATATCTAGGCATCACTCTAAATTGCTTTCTCCGATGGGACATACATAATATGGCTACGAAGGTGCGAATCCTTGGATATGTTTTCAAAGAACTGAGGAAAATTCTGGATTTCAAACCACGAAAAACTGTTTATTATGCTTTATGTGAATCGCTTATTACTTACGGCATAATTGGATAGGGATGATGTAGTAAAACCCTGCTAGAGCCATTGCAAGTTGCGCAGAGATTTATATTAAAATTTATTTTACTTAGACCATATTGCCATCCCACTAACGAACTTTATAAGGAAGCTAAAGTTCTTAATTGTAGGCAACTTTTTCTAAAAACCTCCCTATTAAGGCTATTTTTGAATAATAACTCAAATTTAGGAATAATTCAGAGCCGAAGACCAATGAGACAAGTTTTAGAAAATAGCTTAATAATACCCAGAATGAAAACATCATTTGGACAAAGACATTACTCTTTCATTGCGCCGAGATTTTATAATCTGATCAATAAGGAAATAGAAATAAATTTTACATTTAGGGAATTCAAAAATAGATTAAAGTAATGGTTATCGAATCATGACAGACTAACCATATATCAAATGTTAGAAATAGTATTTTAATGAAACTTAGGTGCACAAAGTATTAACATATTTTTATACATATATGTTGAGTATATTTTAACATTGAACTAACTACCAAATAATATTTGACTTTGTTGTTATATTTTATTTTGACAATGAATTGTACTTTTTTTGACTAGGTATTTTTATATTAAATCCTTTCCTTTCTTTCTTTTCTCACAGATAACTCTTTTTATATTATTTAATCGAATTTTATATTATATTTATTCCCGATTATATAATGGAATTGAATTTTATTTATTATATTATCTTTTAATATTTTTTATTATGACTATTATTATTATTTTGAAGACCAAATTTTAGGGCAACTAAGTGTTATTAGATTTTTACTAAAACTTGTACATTTTTAAGCAATCAAGAAATCAAGCTTGATTGCAATTTTAGAGTCCTGTCCACCCTAGAACGGGCTAGTCCCAGTTGGGTGACAGAATCAAAATAAGCAAAAGGTTAAGGTTTTGCCATTCGGCTCCTGTCATTTTTGTAAGCAAATCAATGTTTTATAGTAATTAATTCTTAAATAAATAAATAAATAAATATTACGACACGGTAAATACCGTCACCTCAACACTGTTACGGGTCATGTTAATTCATACGTATGGACCATTGTCCCCGTTATATATGTAATCCTTATATACGTGTATTATATCGTTATGTATTTTCTCAGTACAGGCAGAGTTCATAGCAGTCTTTTAGGTTATTCTCTTTCCAAGGAGGCTACTGGATTGTAGCTGAACTCTGAACAAAACACAGTCAGGTCATCAGGCCCATGCTGCTCGGAACCATTAGGAAACTATATACATATGTCGAAAGCAACGGTCAAATATACGATACATGAGTAGGTTAATTTTTGCGAGACGGGTTGTGTTCTCGCGTGTCAATAATGCCGGCGCATGACTCCGTTTTCTATTACGTTTTGTCGAAACTTGAGTAAAATCAATTATATTCGAGGCACTTCGCTGCAATTTTGTAACGTTTCGCAAATTATGTAACCGCTTGAGAATATGCAAAATGGATAATGGGATGTCGTGAATTCCTCATTTGGAGATATTCGTTGTGGTGTATAAGTGGGGCACAACAAAATGATCGGGAATAGGAAAAACGACGAACAGAAAAATTTTCAGATCACTATATTCAAATCAAATCAAATCAAATAATTTATTGTCCTAATAACTAATACATAGTTGTAAAGACAGTTGTATTACATTTACATTTGGCCGTGATATGATTGAATTCTTCATTAATGATCAAATTCTTTTTTTTAATAATCAAAACATAGAAGGTTACTCGTAAGAATAAAGAAGGTATTATTGTAGAATTAAATAGAGTCCCACCATTTAGTTAACCAGATAAAAAAATAAAGTAGGATTTTTAATTTTTAATTTTTTAAAAAATAATATATTTTTTTTTACAAAAAAATTTACACCGTTAGCACTTAACATAGATTGTGTTGCTCCTAACTAGGCAGAGCCTGTTCTAAGAAGAACACCAATGTAGAGAAATGTAGAAAGAAAAATATAGAGATGTAAGATATACAGATATGAAGATATGTGGAAATTAACTCAATAAGTAGTGAGTCTATTACATTGAATATAATGAATAATGTAATGAGGAATAAAATAGAAGGTTATAATGAACATAATATTTTTTTTAAAATACCGATAAAGATGATTTTTATTTCGTACAAAATTAATATATGTAATGTTGAAAAGAACACAAAAAATGTGACGATTGTCAAAAAGTAAAATAATATGTCTTAGTGATTATATTGCAAATAAAAATAATCAAGATATAATTGATATGTGCCTACCTAATAACAGAAATAGTCAATATATTTTAGTCAAATTGAAAATCGATTAAAAACCTATTACAGAAAGAGATCAAGATGATAGTCAAGATGCATTCAGTTTTTTATAGATCGTTAATGTCGTACAATTCTCTTCAATGAGATATATATTTGAGTTTATTTTAAACTTGGGGCATTTTTCCTTCGCGGCATATTTTTTTTTATACTAGGGGGTAGTTTATTGTAGCATATAATATTCTTTTTAAAAGTAACTTTCTAGTTCTAGGATCTGGAAGATTAATCAAATGAAACCAAATAATCGTATTATGGTCGATAACATGAAGCAGCAAGTAGTAGTAAACGGAGTGGGGGGCTTGTGAAAGCAGTAAACGCCTCTTTTAAATATTAAAGGGAAATTAGTAGCGACTGAGTTTTTTTTTGGGAAAACGTGAGTAAATTAATTAATGTGAGTAAATATTAACATTAAATCGTGAGTAAACATATTTTTGAAAAATAGAAACTGTACCTTATTTGTTAAAATCTAAACTCTGTGTTAAAGCACTCATATATAGATTGGTAAATCATCATCGTAATGGTAAATATATATGACAGCCATAGTCATAGATATATTTATTCATTCCAAAATGTATTTACACTGCGGAAAACGTGACACTTATTTTGAATTATCTTCATTGTTATAAGCATAGGGGAATATTTCTACTAGTTATTGTAAATATTCATAAATATGTCGACATTTGAATAATAAATTCCCAGAAAATTAGGTTCTGTGATTTCAGAGTTCATACACACGTTCATTCCATAGTACATTCATTGAAAATATGATTATTTTTTACTCGAAATTAGAGTATAAAATAATCAATTGAATTACAATTTAAAATAAGCTTCACAAAAAGTCACTAAAAATATCCTTACCTAGTAAAGTCTTTCACGTTCAATCCATAAGAGATAATGGCCCCACACGGCCCGGTGCCATAGTGGTTAGGTCTCCTGATCTTACATTGTAAGGTCCCGGGTTCGATTCCCGGCTGGGTCACCATTTTCCGTTGGGATCAAATTAACAGAATTGCATTTTAAATTCAGTCGATGGAATGCAATAACAAGACACACACACACATGTTACACCCACACATACATATAACATGTCATAGTAGGGTTGGTTGTAAGAGATTGTCATATGACAATAAACCCGCCCATTGTGACATTTTCACAATAAAGAGTATAAACAAACAAACCAGCAAACAAGATAATACGACCTGATATCATCAAAACTACCTGGGGTGACGAGTTAGCCCATTGTGCTGACACGCCGTTGTTCTAAATTTGATTATTTATGGCTCCGCGTAGCTTGAGCCTGATGGCCAATCTAAGACCAGACTGTAGGATAGAGAAATCCGTCCAAATCTAATACAAAGGGCACGAGGAGGCAAGCTGGATGGCACTTCCCAGTGCCTTGCAGTACGCGACTTACGAAAAGCGTCTTACGGTCTGTTGGCGTAGTTTGACTATGGATTGTGATTGTCCTTAAGACATCGTGTTTCATCCAATTGGAAATTATATTGTAATTGTCGTTATAACTCCTTTAAGTGGCGGGTCCACCCATAGCAATTAACACTTCCTTACTGTTGTTTGTATGATCAATTCCAATATAATCTGGGTTGACAATGATATTGAAAAATGATATAAGTATTAGTTTTATTTCTATTACATCTAATTTCATAATAAATATTATAATAATAATAAACTAGCATTAGGCATTAGGGTATTTAGGCTACTGGTTGTCTATTTCTGATGATTCTACGGAAGTGTCGTTTAGGTCTCTCTTCTGTTGTGTTTTCTGTGACGACTATAGGTGATCCGAATATGGCGCTATCGATTTCAACGTCTTGGCTTGATGATGCTGTATTTTCAGGAACTGAACCGAATCTTTCACTGAAGAGATGAGAGTGGGGTAGGGCTTTATCGGAGTATTCGGAGTGTACTTGAGTGTTCGGAGCATTCACGTAGACGTTGGCTGATGGCGGCGGAATCGGCAAGAATCCATTGTGTATCTGAATGTGGCTTGTCGGTAAGGGGAAAACTTGATCTGCTGGAATGGTAGTCGGCGAGGCGAAGACTTCGTTTTTGATTACTCTATCGGTTTGATAGATGTATTGTTGTTTCGGTGTTTCGCTGAATCTATTATTAAACTGTACGGTTTCTGGAATTTGGGGCGGTATGCTTTCTGCTTGTTCTTTTGTTGTGATTTCTGACGTTTGCATTACTTCAGGATTATCCAGGTGTATTGTGTATGAGCCGTTGGCTTGTGTGTTCGTTTTTTCTTTGCGTTTTTCTTTGTTCAATTTGTTGTGTTTTTCTTTGTGTTGTCTTTCGTGGTTGTGTTCTTTTTTGTGTGCTTCTGTTGTTGTTTGTGTTTCCTTTATAGGGGGTGATTGAAAGTTCGGTAGCGTATGTTCCGTTACAGTCACTTTTTCAGATTGCGTCGGAGCGAATTCACTCTGTACTTGAATATAATATTCCGGTGCCGCATAAGACTGAGTTTCGTCTATGTGGATATTGTAGCCACCGTCATTCGATTGGGTCGATATGTACGAATTATCAACATATTTAGGTTCGGCTACTATTTCCATTCTAAAGACGTGTGGACTCTCCAAATAGGAAGGCGGCTGGAATATTGTATTCGACTGATCAATGTTGTTGAAATTCTCTGGAGAAAACTGTACGTGGTTCTGATTGTTGAATGTCTGCTCAATTGGTGGTCCGTACTCAGAGTGTCTGCTATTTTCTTTGGAATTGTAGAAATCTATAGGGTGTTCTTCGTGGTACTCCCAGCCACGAGGAGTGAACTTTATGTATCCAATCTCCTTCATGTCAGGCCAGAATAAAGGGTTGGAGACGGGCACGTAGCCGACCCCGGGGCTGGGCGGGATCAAACCGTCGGCTGGCATAGCTCTTGGATTGGGTAAATGACGATCGCTGGCGTCTCGGAAGTTAGCTGCTGGATCGGATCTGGGTAGTTCAGCTCCAGGTCCTGGTGCGATTACGTCTGGGGTTCTTGAAAACGGTGTTTGTAGGAAAAGTCCTTTGATATTGTCGATTATTCCAAACCCAGGGAATGCTTTCGCTTCCCGTTCTTGTGCTGCGCTCTTATAGATGAGGCATAGCAGGAGTACTGTCAACTATAAAATAAAAAGATACGGATTACTTCTTTTTTGTATAAAACACACTTTATTCACATACTAATTAGAAAACATAATATACAGTTGGGGACTGAGCTAAATGTAAGCGGTGGTTGAGGTACGGGGACCAACTTTTGGTCTCCGCACCTTAGACATTAGTGCTGTGACATCACATGCCCGGTGCTACTCGACGGTGATAGGTTTAGGTATGCACACTAACGAAATAACGCGTGTTCTACGAATGCCGGTCCCCGCACCTCAGCCACTGCTTACATTTAACTTAGTCCCAAACAATAGGTAGAGGGAGATAGACGACTGATAGGATTGGCGATTAAAAATACTGCATAGGATTTTATTCTAAAATTAAAGTCATTCCATTGAATATGCCAGTATGATTTTACAAAAATTAATTAGATTGTAGATCTTATAAATATAATTATATACAAAATAATGGGTATCGAGAAATCTTATCAATATTCCGCGTGCCAGTATATAATGATACTATGTGGTACATTTTTACTTGTTTTCAGAAAGAATACAGTCACATTAATTGTCCTATTTTTATATTTATTCAATATATAAAGAATTAATAGGATAACAAGTACTATTTTGATTATAATAACTGGAGGAAGTTAAAAACCTGGACTTAAACTAGGAGTTGGGGATGATTGTTGCTTTCAGGTCATAGACTGTTGTTTCATTTTAGGATCGTGTTGTTGAAAAAATGCTCATAATCCAAAAATGCTCATAATCCGGTTTTAACAATTGCAAAGAGCTTTGCGAAATCATTAGTTAACTTTCTTCCTTTATTCTTTATTTAGAAATCACACAGTTTTAATTACACAGTAAATTAAATTATTACATTTTCGTCGTGTCCGATTGACGGCTAAAAACCGATCTTGGACGTGTCAAAATAATTGGGTTAGGTAGTAAGTCTCGTTACTACTCTTTACGGAACATAGATAGGTAGTCAAGAATTAACTACTAGACTGTCAAACTATAAATATAGATAATCGAAATAGAAGCCTAATATTTGAAGTAGTTAGTAATTCGAAAACATACGTAGTAAAATTATTCATCGTAATACTCAAATTGTCAGTAAAATATTAAGTAATCAAATTAAAGCTACGTTATGCATTTTATACTAAAAGTACAGATATAAGATCATATAAAATAGTCAGTCAATAAGGCTCTACTGTTTTAGGTAATTTAAATGGGCACAATATTTGAAAAATCATGGCCCTCAAATTCGGCCAGATTATAGAAAGGGTGCCCTATCAGCATATCCTTGACTTTTTTTTTTAATTATATGTCCTCCAGCTGTTTAAATTTTGTAGAGAGTAAGTAGGTTATAGAATTTAATGCTAAGGTACAAGTAGCTTTTCTGTACTTTTGCCAGTCGTATTCGGGGTACGCATAAAAGGGAGCTACCGCGGGTATGATGCGAGTGAATGTCCGCATTAATTGCTGTTTTTACTATTTGCTGTCTAACATACATTAAACACTGGTATATGGACGCCGAATACATAGTATATAACGCCGAATACACGGATATACACGCCGAATATGGAACTACAGATTACTTGAAAACAAAACCGATTACGGATTTCGATGAAATTACAGAAATTAACATTTAACTACATAATAAAACTAAAATACCTACAATTTTATTACTGCATAAGAGGTTTGCGTTTAGGATGTGTATATCTGTGTGTTTGTGTGTGTGTGTGTGTGTGTGTGTGTGTGTGTGTGTGTGTTTGTGAGTGTGTTGAGTGTAGAGTGAAAAATGCGTATAATAGTAATAATAGCGTATATAAATTATAACAACAGTAATAATCATAAATAAAATAGCAAAAAATTGTCACTTTTGAAATGTCTAGGATTTCATTTACAAAGTATTGGTAAGTAAGTGGTTATGGAATTATTAAAATATCAATACTATGCGTGTTCGCTAGCATCCTAGATAGCCAGCGTGCGGATACATTTTTCATCCTTAAGCGATCATGTAAAGTACTATTCAACACTAATTATTATCGAAATCTTCACTTCTCCTGCGATAAAACGAACCGTGACACGATGTTCAGTCAAACATTTTTTGACACTTTTCTAACCATTTCTTCAGTGACTGGCATCGTAGGATGACCCGAGCGAGAATCACCCTACGATGAATTTGGGAGAGCTCTTCCAACGTGCAACCATAAAATATGGGGGAGCATTAACCCCTAATGTATCTTGTAAGTCTAGAAATTTATTTTTTTATTTATTTATTTTAAACAACATGATTTACAAACGAATGGCTATGATATTCGGTATACAGTACAATAAAACGTGCAGGAAAAACAAGTTGAACCCATAACCGTTGGCTCATCGCATACCTAACTGAGCAAGAACGCCCGTATCTAGGGATGCTGATATTTGACTAAGCATATTGCGAGCTGACATGTATGACGTTCGGTTATATAATTATTATTGGTATAAAGTTCAAAACATTCATTCTTGCATAATACAAATACACAAGCACAAAGAGTTATACCAACATACAAAAAAAAAGTTATAGTAGTAAGAAATTATTATTAAACCCAACACCAATATATAGTAATACATAAATACAATAAATACATATTTAAAATAAATATACATACTAATATGAAATGTACACAAATAAATTAAATTGAAATACCTCTTGTCTTAAACCTCACATATACGTCTATTATATATATAAATTAAAAAATCTAAGTATTTGCTTTTATTTATTAATTTTACCTAATCAAAAATACTGTGAAATTCCGTTTTGTCATAGAGTGGTCCTTTAACAATGAAGCACTTTTTTATTGCTTTTTTAAATGCTACCATGTTAACTAAATTTTGTATCGTAATTTCTATATTATTATAGAGCCTTGGAGCTAAGTATTTAAAGTATCTTTGTGCGAATGAAGTTCTCACACGCGGTACCAAAAACTGCCCCGTCCCAGAACTTCTAGTAGTTTTTACTTTTTTACTTTTAGAAATACTCACTCCGTAAAAAAATCAAGCGAAAGTATTTAATTACCGCGTGAAATTCAGTTTTTTTCCATTTTCGCAACACGTTTAGACAAAGATGCAAACAAATGACTCATATTTAAAAAAATCAAAAGAAAATCAGTTTTTGTTTTTTAGAACATATTTACACGACTGCCTAACACAAAAGGAGTGTAATAAGTTCAGGGTTCATTTATGTATGTTTTACGTTTCTTTATTCCATCATAACTTCTAAACGATTGTACCTATATAGAATTGTGTAGTATTGTTAAAATCATTATGTCATCCCGATGGTCATAAGGTGCATTTACTCTCAAATCTCAAGTAAGTAGTTGTCTATATGTCCAAATGTCAATATATAAACATATATCGTGTTTAGTCTCAAATTAAAGGTCTGAGTGAGTACATTACGGAAATTTACATGTATGAATAAATAAATAAACCATAAATATTTCATAAAAAACAGTAATAAAAATTATTATAAATACAATAGTTCACTGTATGTAACGGCAGTCGTGTTTTTTATTCTTTTTATATATGTATTTACTTGTTAATAAACGCATCTCGCATATTACCCTATTTAAATCTCCCAGTAAATATTACAAATTGGAGATTCTATCTAAACTATCTATTTACCGCGTATTATTTAATTAACAGTGTTAAATAAATAAAGTTGAATACTTACATTTTTCAACTGCATCTTTTCTCTTAGTCTTCAAATTGCAATTTATCACAGTAATGATTACAAATGATTATTAATATTCTGATGTTCAAACATCTGAATTACTCGAACTTCGGTTAATGAATGCAGCTCAGATTTAACGGCAGTGCACTTGTTAACTCCTGTTCCGGTCCCTTATTGCAAATATCTTGATTAAGAAAGAGAAATTTTACTTGTTCGACAGACACTGCGATTAGGAAATGAATACTTTCTCCAAAACGATTGAGGAAAATTTAGTCCAATTATTTTACTTCGGTATGTCTTTATGATTGTGTTGATAGGTTTGACAGTGTCGTACTTTAATTATGTTATTTATGTGTTTTTGTTTACTTTCATAATTTGTACAAATAAATTATACACATCCTGAAGACACAATAATAATGACAATATTATACAGGTGCAATTTAATCATTTATTTATTTATTAAAAACTAGCGGAACCCGGCGAACTTCGTCTCGCCAAAATCTGAAACTAAGTGATTTTTTTTCAAATCGAATGGAATGTATTTTAATGCAGTGCTCTATGATACACGATGTTTTTCGTTTTGTTTTCTGGCGCAAATATATAAAGAGATGACGGTTTACCCACTCGCGAACAGGCGACATATAATTGGCCGTGCGTGAAGCATGGATTTTCCAAATTTATTCCACACACAGCCAGTGATTGTCCTTGCGATTTGTTGACCGTCATCGCGAATGCAAGTCGTACGGGAAACTGCAGTCGTTTAAAGTCAAATGGCAAGTCGGTAGTAATCATTGGTATTCGTGGAATGAACACATCTTCTCCCTTGTACTTCCCTTTCAGAATCGTCGCTTCGATAACGTTTGGCATTAATTTCTTCACAGCCAGCCTAGTTCCGTTGCACAATCGTGGCTGATTCAAATTGCGAAGCATGATGATCACGGAACCAACTTTGAGTCGGAGATTATGCGGCGGCATTCCTGGTAGGTCCAACGAATTCAGGAACTCCGTCGGATAGTTGACAACATCATCTTGATTTGTTATTGTGTCAACCGAATTGTACGCCATCGTTTCGCCTGCAATTTTGCTTTGAATTGTAAAATTCAATGAGTCGACATCGATATTTTTGGCCGCCAAAATTGCACGTTCTCCCAACCATCCATGATTCAGATAGTTTTGAACGATGTTTGGGACGACTTTTTTAATCAATTCCTCCTTCGATTCGGTGAAATTGCAAAAATTCTCTGGGAAATTGATGTGGCCACTGACGATGTCGACTGGAACGTTTCCATTCCCAATGTCCAGCAATTGTCTCGAAAAAACTTCATCAAAAACAATATCAATCCTTCGTTGTACAGTTCATCGCTTATTTGCAAATGTGGATCGGATGTTCTGAAACGCATGCGATGCAGGATATCGTCGCACAGGTCATCTTTGAATGTGTTCCACAAATGAATGGGTTGCGAAGGAAAGCATGTGCAGAGAATGATTGCGAACAATAGGCGCAGTTGATGAGCATTTTGAGAAACAACAGCTTCAGCGATTGTGTGTTCCCAATGAAAGTCATTCTCCAGCAATCCCAAACATTGGCAGGCTTCTCGATATGTAGCACAGAGTCGTCCGTTGACAGTACGTAAATTTTCGAATGATGTTGGACCACGAACATTGATCAGCAACAAACGCAAGTAAAAGCACTCGGCGTTGTTAGGATGTACTGCGACCTAACGGCCAATCTGGAACTGGATTTCCTTGCTTCCGTGGTTGAAATTTCTTCGACGATTGATTCCAAGTGTAGTATTTCGGAACTTCTCAATAAAACAGCGTCCGTGCGAAATCATCAATGGAACAAATTTCAAAAAAACTCGTCAAAGTTGTCGATGGCGGACTGACAGCTCGTCGGGCAGCATTTTCAATTGTGAAATAGACCGTTTACCCGTTCTCTAAATGTACGGCCAAATGCACAACCGTAGGATATCTCTCATGAATTTTGAAGGAAAATATTCGCCAAAGCGCCTCGTTGCTGCTGACGTACCGCCCCATTTGGTAGTTGCCTACTTCGTCGTTTGCATTCTCTGGAGCAATGCCAAACACGGCCATGTCGCTGCCTTTCGTCACATACTTGCAGATGTATTTGATTGCCTTCACAGAATGGCACGATTCGACATTGATGTGGGCTTTAAACATTTTCGAAAGCAATGGACAAAATGCCACCACCCAACGATTATCAATTTCGATGTTCTGCCCTTGCACTTTGACGGTTGTAGTTTTTCCATTGTCCACAGGTGATCGCCGACGATACAGCGGGTAACCGTCATTGCCAGTTACGGTTTCGTTCACCAATTTGCGTGGATAACGCTTCGAACACTTTCCGTCAATCATGCATGGCGAATTGGTATTCATAATGCCGCACGGACCGTGTATCATGTTCTTCGTGACTATTTCGTACAACTCTATATCAGTCTGGCGATCTGGTATTTCCGCTGAGATGATTTGATCGATGTCATTCGGTCTAATTTTGTCTCGCAATCAAATCAGTATGTGGGCATGTGGTAACCCACGTTTTTGCCACTCAACGGAATACATCCAGCAGCGAGTTTCACCAAAAACTTGATGTTTCACAATGAAGTCTATAAGCGCTCGTAGTTTTTGTTTAAAAACGCGCGCTGTTATGTCATGACGATCGATTGGTGATTGGTCAGGAAACAATTCTTTTTGGATTTCAGTCCATTTTGGATAGCATGTGAAAGTAATGAACAAATCGACCGTTCCATAGTTTCGAATGTACGTCATTGCGTCCTGTGCATATTCATGCATATGTCGAGGACTCCCAACATATGTTGATGGTAAAATCGTTACTCGACCAACATTTTGCGCGTTTCCGTCATTGTTGATTGCGTCGCATAGATGTATATAATCTTCCGACCGCAATTTCGTCTGATTCAAACGAATGTACGTCAATCGCTCTGTTTGGATTTTTACATACATGTCCACAGCATACTAATGGAAGACACGACGACATTTCAAAATGTGATTGTCTTCGTTTGCACGCACCATCATGCGATACGCATAGAAATTCATTGAACTGCCCTTTTTATTCGTCACCTCGCCTGTAATTGAATCAAACCAAATTGAAGTGATTGTTATGTACCTGTTTGCGGATTGTACAACCGTGTCGTGAAGTCATAGCCATCTTCTCCTTGCCAAAACAATATCGGATATTGTAAGGCGTCATACGATCGATGAGTTTCATAAACACTTGTCAACTGGTTGTTACGGCGATGCAATACAATGTCACGGTTATCGGAGTGTTCGCCAAACATAATAATGGCGACATCATCAATCGTTGGAGCATTGAAGCGCCGAGAATGTTCCCCAGCTGGAGTTTTGTCTGCTCTAATAACGATTTGGTGGTTATCAGAGGGCATTCGCTCAAGTGCAGTTTTAAATAATGCCACCAACGCATTGTGTTCATGAAAAAATGTCTGCAACTGCTGAACAATGTGTTCCTTTGTCTTTGGATTGTAAGCACATCGTTGCTGCACTTCTTCCCGTGAATTACCCATGAAAAAGATTTGCAGAAATTTATGTTCTGCATCTGGCACCGGCAACAGCGAACCCAGTTTATGGAAAATTTGGCCTTGAATCTGCAATCACAAATTTTCTGGCGTTAAGAATGTTTCACAGAAGTGATCATTAATTGAATCATTTTAATTTTTGTTTTACATTATTATTATAAATCCAGACTCTTTTAGCTCGACTATTCTTCATCCCAAAGGTATCCTTGATTTTTGTATGCATGTATTTATCACAGGTATATAGATTTCTAAGTGTATGATTTCTAAGTGTATGATTGTGAATGTAAATCGCAACCCTAGATGAAAGCTCCGGTAAATCAAAATAACACTTTTTTCAGAAATGACGATAACCTGATTTTATAATAACTATGGGAGATATAAAAAATCTAATATTACATCCATGAAGCTAACATTTTTTTAACCTTGTTTAATTAACTCATGTTTTATATTATTTTTGAGTTACTCTGGTTTTATATCAGCAGTACGCACCTTTTTTGCCTACTAAGTGGAGTTACTTTACTCTACTTGAAAGAAAAATGAGTTTAGCCGATATGTGTATATGTATATGTACCTATATATATTTATTTACATCTCAATTGTTCTTTTATTTAGTCCCTATATCTACCTTAGAACAGGTCCTGGAATCTAGCTAGCGGAACCCGGCGAACTTCGTCTCGCCACGAATTTGTTCGCTTAGCAGCAGATGGCGTTAACATAGGTAATTTTCATCGACAGTTGTTTGAAATTTGCATTGATTGTTTAAATTCTTCATTGAAAGCAGTCTGATTGTTTATTTTTTGTCTCACCAAAAGAGCAGTTTCATCAATTGCCATTTGTGTCCTAAATGGAGGAGAAAAGTGTGTAAAAAGTACGATTTTGTTTGACAGAGAATGTTAGACATAAAATGCTTAGAATCTGGTGCATTTCCAGATACGAACGATCCTAATGGAACCAATGGTGTCAATCTCATTTAACCCCCTGCGCAACACAAAGCGAGTGGCTCGTGGCGGTACTTCAATGCTTGCAATATTGGCACAAATGGTCCATTTCTCCAATTTGCATGCATTTATAATCGCTGTATTGTTTCGTCAGGTCATAATACATTGCCTCTCTGTATGTGTTTCGTCTCAAATTCAATCGTCTTCGCACTGCAACATTACGGATCCGTGCCGCTTTATTCAATTTTTGGCGACGCTCATCGCTTTCAGTTGCTCGAACCTCTCTTCACGAGTTACACAAATTCATTTAATTCAGTTGATTTACCTTCAGAATCACGAAAACGCTATCAAGAAATCGTAAAATTCAACTTAACTGTCAAATGTTAACTGTACCGCCATCTTGATTTTCGAATTTTTATTCTTGTCAAGCAACGCCATCTATGATCAAGCTTAGTACTAAAATAATTTTCGGTTTTTCACATTTTTCTCACTTTTCCGAGAGATTTTCCGGATTTTTTATTGCCTATAGTAAGACCGAAGTGATTATGAACAAAACAAAAAAAGAATCATCCAAATCGGGTTAGCCGATCGTGAGTTATTAGGTAACATACATAAAACCCGACTCATTTTTATTATATAGATAATAGGTAGGTATATTTAGAGATGTCGACTACAGCGGGCGAAAACGTTACCCCGGTAAGTTTTAACGATAAGTATCGTTCTGTCCCCCATGGGGTGAGCGTAGAGGACTTTGGAAGGATACAAATCTACCATCCAGCAAAGCCAGAGTCCAACGCCTTACGGCGAGGCACTAGGAAATTAACCCAGTGGGCTACCTCACCCACTGGCTACCAGTTTTGGAAAGGATATCTTCGTCTGGAAATAACCTTCAGGATACCTCCGTCCTACCGACTACCTCCCGGTTACGGGAACCAAGTCGCTTGCACTGTTGTATTACAGAGGTAATTCAATATGAATTTATCGCGGTCCTAAGCTTCCTTTGCCCGTAATGACACACGGGATCGGGTGGCCCATAGGTCATTTCAAGAGTGGCATAACAACAGGTCAACATCTGGCCCCGCTGCTTTCTCCTGCGGAGACAGTATATATCCATAGTCTCCATACTCCTTCAGTAGTTAGAGTGCACAACCGATTGGCTTACGCCGCACGATGCGCAAACCGTGCGCAAACCGCCCAGTTTCGCCGGAGGGCAATACCTCAGAGAAAACCGATCCACCAGCCGTGAGCCATGAGATGAGAGAGTCCTTCCCGGGGTAGTCCTTCACACGAGGAGGCTACTAAATAGGAGCTGAATCGTGAGTTAGGCCGACCTGAGAACACATCGGACCTTATGGCATAAGCTGCACAATACCATTCTCTACCAAATATATTATCAATAGGTAGGTACAAATAGAGTTGTCAACTACATCGGGAGAACCCGTCACCTCAGGAAGTTTTAACGATTATTCGTTCTATCTCCCGTGAAGTGAGCGCAGAAGACTTGGACAAAACAGTCCACCGTCAAGCTCCGCCACATGCCCGCAAGAGGCCAACGCCTTAACCGCGAGATAACTAGGTATGTTACCCAGCGGGCTTACACTCACGCCCTTACTTCCAATTGCGACCAGATTACTCCGGTCTCTCGATTGGTTACGAGTTCGACGTCGCTTGCGCGGTCCTCTCCCTTACGAAGCGGTGAAACAGGGTATACCGAATCTATCGTGGACCACGGCATCCTTTACCCGGCTGTTCACCCAGGATCGCGTAGCCGATGGCCGTTTCAAGAGCAGTCGCCGTAAGGTTTGCAACCACCCCCGCTCTATAGGAAACAGTACTGTTTCCAGACTACCCCGGCTGTTAGTCAGAGTGCACAATCGATTGGCTTACGCCGTACGGTGCGCAGACCGTCCAGGAGCGCCATAAGGTTGATGCCGCCGGATGGGTGTTGACCCGTGAGTGTGACCAACCCTGAACAAACAGGTCTTCGTGGCCAACTCAACAAGAGCCCATTAGCTCCCAATTCAATAGGTAGGTACACAAACAATACGCTAATAAATATATTATTTATTACCAATATTTTTACACAACTTCTTATTAAAGCATAATATTCTATGAGTACTCCGCCATTTAAATGACGAAACAAAAAAAAATATTATTATTAAAATATTGAGATCGATAACAATATTTAAAAAATATGTTTTGTATTTAGTGATAGAAAATTACTTAAAAATGATGACAACGATAAGTAGGTTATTATATTACAGAAAAAACAGATCATCAAAAATAAAAAAATAAAAAAAATAGAAATTAATTTACAAGACGAAATAAATTAGATAAGATAGAAGTTAAAAATTAGATGAAATAGAAGAAATAAATTACTACAAATAGAATTAAATTACTTTATTAATTCTGAATAAAAATTATTTTGGTGAAATTTAATATTTTCTTTAAAAAATATTAAAATATACAGAACATTAGCAATCTACGTGTCTTGTAATTTAAACTTTAAATTAGATTTAATTGTTAATGGATCCAGGTTTAAAAAATCAATATTATCATCACTGTTGATTAAGGTGTTATATAACCGGCAGCACATGAAATAGGATTGTGAAAAGATTGATTTGTCTACCAAATAGGAATGCGAAATTTTGTGCTACCTCAGTCGTCTGGATGGTGCTTTGAAATTTAATACTCCTAGCAAAGCTGGTGTCCTAATAAAGCGGCATAGACCTCCTAAGAAAAACTTATTAAATGAGAAAGGGAACCTAATAACTCCTATATTACAAAAACATTAAAACAAAATTAATTTCTTCATTCTCAAATTAACAATAGTTATAATGTATAATAGTCAAAACCCACCTAGGCTGCCGTCTGTTCTAAGGTAGAACATTTATTTTTATCAATATTAATTGTAATGAAATAATTAATTTCAATCGAATTTCCTTAGTTACGTACAGAAACTTCAATATGTCATAAAAAATATTACTAGACTGTTGCATAGAATTTGAAATTAAATATTAGAATTTGAAATTAAATATTATAATACAGTAATAGACAAAATAGAGTTAAAAAATTAAAACAATATTTAAAAAATAGCCAAGTGTGTTCCAGAATATATTTAAAGTATCGTATGATAATAAAATAATAATAATGAAAAAGAAATTATAAACAATATATACGTACACCAGGATAATAGTCACTATAGTCACTATATCACTAATAGTCACTATATTATTTCAGTTTATTTAAAATTGTATATTAGTTAATTAAAAATAGTATTTTCTCGCCTTTTCTTAAGAATAAAGAGTTTTTATTATGATTATTATTTTTGTTTAAAGCTACTTATAAAAATGTTTATTTTAAAGATTGAATTATGTAATAAAATATGTATTATCTGCAGTCGTACAAGTTAAAATGAATGCACTCAATCTATTTTTAAATCTATTTGAAATTTAATATCTTTAATGATCAGTGGTAGGCGATTGTAAAATTTGGGGGCAAGATTTGGGGACAAGATTAGCTGGATTGGCTAAAAGCTTATGTCCTAAGAGATATCGAAAAATGTGTTTGGTTGGATCTTCTCGTTACACGAGTTTGCTGGCTTTTTTTGTTTGGTTTCATTTACGACATAACAGTATACTGAAGTTTCAACATGATTCATATGTCCGACTATATAAGTACGTATACTACTACATGCTGTCATGTTAGAAGCAAGATCCCAATGTCGCAAGGTAATGGTATAATATTTTGCTTTAACATTACGGCACGGTAACTACCGTCACGCCAACGCCGTCACGCGTCATGTTAATTCATACGTATGGACCCCAGTCCGAGTTATATAAGTAATCCTTATTATTGCAAAATACATTCGTATTTCCGTGTATTACAACGTTATATTTTCTCAGTGTAGACTTTTAAGAATGACGTTTACGGTAGAATCTCGAAAAGGATGTACGATCACATTGACTCAAATTAAGGAATGATCATATTGGAAGGTTTCTCACGTAAAGCGCATGGATCCGTCGCACCTTGAGGCTATGCGCCTGCTAGGTGGGCCTCCCACGCCGCCATCGCCTCATTTGGCCCGAAAGGTACGCCCACGGTGCGGTTAAAATGCCGGTTATCTGCGACGGTTATCTTTTATGATGGGTTCACGCATAAACGTGATTGCATTTTAATAGGAAAATTCGCCGATTGCGCAGGATTAATCCATCATGCTGAAAGGTAACGTTTAGCGCTTGATAAAGGACGGATAGGTATCTGTCTGATAACTGGCATTTTGCGCAGTACTTGCCTATCACTAAAGATATCCATACGCTTCAAGTACAGGAATAAATATTATAAAGTGATAATATCACATGTCTTTATTAAAGAAAACAAGGTTCATACTGTCTTTACTAGACACTATGTGAAGGGCAGGGTATATATCTATATTCATATTCATTTTATTAGTATACTGGTATACAAGTCAGATACAGATTAGCAAACATCCATACAGATTAGCAAACAAACATTTTTTTATCGTAAAGAAAAAATAAAAATAAACATAAAAACAAAAATATAAAACACAAGAATAATGTATAAAGAGAAAATACAAGACAAAATGCAAAGAGATCATTAAAAACTTTAGCCACCAAAGCATTTTAGACTTTACTCGAGTAATATTCCTCCAGTGAGTAAAACGCCTTATCTGTGAGGTGCCTCTCGAGGCGTCTCTTAAATAAGTCAAGAGATTGCGCCTGCCTAATGTGCTCGCTGAGTTTGTTGTAAACCGCTGGGCCGGCGATATAGGCTAGCCTCTCCGACTTGGATAATGCATGAATTACCGAACATAGCATGCTAAGGGATCTTGTTGGATAGTGGTGATGTGCACCATTCATTTCAAAATCGGCTAGATTTCTGCGAAAGAACAGCGCTACTTCCATTACATAAATGAACAGCAGCGTCATGATGCAGAGATCTCTAAACAGAGGCCTAGCTGGCGTATCAAGCGCCACACGCGCTATTGTGCGGACTGCGCGCTTCCGCATAACGAAGGCCCTCTGCCTGTGGATTGTGAATTGCAAACAAGAAATGTTTATTTCAGCTATATTGAAGCCATCCTAAGTTATGCCATTACGATCTGGGGAAATTGTTATGCTTGTCATAGGGAACCCATATTTATACTCCAAAAGAGAGCAGTGCGAATAATTGCAAAGGTGAAAAGGGAAGAGTCGTGTCGACCCATTTTTAAAAGCCTTAGAATCCTTACCTTAACCTCACTCTATCTCTTTAAGTTACTGACTGAGATTTTTAAGAATAAAGAAACACATTATAAAAAGTTTTCAGATACACATACTAAAAATACGAGAAATAAATTAAACATTTTTATACCATGTATTAAACTAAACACAGCAAGGCAAGACACAAAATACTCCGGGCCATATTACTTTAACAGGCTACCGGAAAGTTTAAAAACTATTCAAGTGGAAAGCTTATTCAAAAAGTTACTTAAAGAATTCTTATTAGACAAAGATTTTTACTCGATCGATGAGTTTGTTAATTTTAAATAATTTTTCAAATGTTTTGGCCATTTTTTTGACAATTTTAAGTAGCATTTTTTAATTATTCTGACTTTTTCTGATTTTAATTTCTTGATTATTTTTATCGATTATTTTAATTTGTGGTTTCAGTAAATAAATCTTAAAAATGATTTGGATGCCCTAAAAGCAATAATGAAGTAACAGCTGTATGTACGTGGTGATAAATTTAAATATTGTAAAAACGGACTAATAGACTGTAATTTAAATGTACCTAAATATTAAGTTTCTACAATCTGTTAAGATTTTTTTTTGGAAATAAATTTAAATTGAAATTGAAATTGGATATCAATGGATAACGGCAAACGACTCGGTACGGTCTGAAACGGGCTCCCCGAATATTGTTGCTTTCTTTTATTTAATTTTTAATATGTTTCTCTAAATTGTTAAATTTTCTCATCCTTTCGTAAGTGTTGCCATTTTGGAAAGCTATTCCCGCAGGCGTGCATCGCGTAATACTCCCGGCTTTAAAACATCAGCCGATCCGTATGCATGGTGCCGAAATACATACTTATATAGTGAACTGTTAATATAATACAAATTAGAATACTGTGAACTGTCATTGATTAGGCGTAATGGATTTATGTTCAACACCGGTGTGACTTTACGACTAATAAAAAAAGAGCTGTCATCTGTGTTCAGTGGACAGCGCGACAGACTTCGGGTGTCAATCGAAATTTCCACCCCAGGACTAAACTGTTGTACAAGTACTGTTGTATAAGGACTATGGTTTATCGTTCTTCCGTAGAGTGAACGCAAAGACTTTGTTTGACGAAACAATCCACCGTCAAGCTACGCCAACAATTATATTTACTTCGGTAACGCATTCAATTAGGATATCGCGTTCTAAGTTTTACCATGACATGTCTGCTGCACCCAGGGTTGGCTCACGACGAAAGGACTCCTCAACGGTCAGCTGCAAATACACAACATTTTGTATTGTTACACATTCAATTATGCTAGCCCTATTTCATTCTTTTCAGGGCATTTTAATAAAAGCTTGTTTTAAAAAATTATATTTCATGTAATATCTCTATATCATTTATTATAATCATAACAGGGAACACCTTTCGAGCACTTTTAATTTATTTGCGTTTATTTGCGATATATTGGCATTGCCTAGCATTTTTATATTTTTTCCTCCGTTTGTTTCTTTACATCGTATCTTAGGTCTTTGGTTGTATATCCATATAAAATGTATAGCAATATTATCTGTATGAATGGTAATATCACTTTTGCGGGAATCCCCTTTTGCCTGTCACTGCACTGTTAAGTTTTATGATAGCATTTTAAACAAATCTCTGGTATGCAATCTTTGCAAATTGTATTGTTTTCGAGGCGAATAATCTAGGCTAAACCGTTCGTTTAAATGTCGGCCTGGCTATAAATTTTGACTGACTTTTGAGATAATATTCTCCATTCGGTCCTTTCATTTTTCGTGTACCTTTATAAGTTTGTTGTGGTCGGTAATATTTAATATCCAAAAAATAAATAGTAGATATTTGAAATTGACATCCGATATAAGAATAAGTACTTATATTACCTCACGAAATTGAGTTAGAAGTGAATTCTAATCAAACGTTAGCGCTCTTCTATAGTGAGGCCTTCAAAACCGAACACGCAATATGACTTTTTATACACTGAATGGTTTAAAAAACGCACACCTACCCTGGGTCTATAAAATATGGACATCTGGATCTATAAAATATAATTTATCTTATTTATCAAAAGAAATTAATATTGGTTACCTCACAATATCATGTATAGTGTATCAAGCAAAATAAAGGAAAAAACAACACCTAAGATATTAAATGGGCACTCCACCAGAAATCTGCCTATTCTTTAATTCAAGTAAATGACACATGTCCGCTTTCAATATTTAGGTACTCAAATATTACATACCCTAATTTCTATTGTTGAGATCAGTTTTACTAAAGATTTTTGATTCTTATAAAATTCTAACTGTAATATAAATATTACAGTTAGAATTTTATAAGAATCAAAGATCTAAACTGTTAATCTCTTAAGTAGGAGAATTCAGCAATACCTTATATTTTCATTACAGAAATAATTCAAAAGTATCACATGACTGCCACTTAAGTCCGACAACAAACATTTAAACACAGAAACGGATGAATAAGCATTATTTGTGATTCGAATGCTCTATTACGAAACTTTGTATTTTATTTTATTTTATTTATAAATTATGCCAGTCGGTATGAATCTCTGCTTTTGGTATAATCAAATTGATTTTACTTGTTTAATCTTATATATGGGTATTATAGTTTTTTTGTACAGATTGATTCTTTAAAACGAACAGTCAGTTACATAACAGTTAAAGTAGAAATATCACAATAAAAATGAAAATGGCGCAATAGAAATATTCAAGACAAATATTAAATCGAAGACTACCGCGGAAGTTTGACATTATTAACAGATTTAAAATCGAATTTACCGAACTTTATCGAATTTATCGAATCGAATTTACTCGAATTTTGTAGCACCTGACGTTTCGACGATGTTGCAACCGCCGTTATCCAGGGTAACTGCGGATGTTGCAACAGCTGGACAACTGCGTTTGCAACATCGCCGAAACGGCGGGTGCTACGAAATTCACCTGGTAAATTTGTTGTTAAACCTTTTTATAATTCAAGGCAAATTACAACATATCACAGTAATCCGTCTCCGATTATCAAAATGTTTTGATTTAGTAGTAAGTAATCAATAATTCAAAATATATATAATAATCATAAAATAATAAAAAAATCAATAGTGTTAAATTTATTAATAGAATAAATTTTCCTGGACCTTTTTCTTAATTCAAATATCTTCAAGACCCCTGACGCACGATGGAATCTTTTTGTGAAAAAGGTTGGACTGATACTGAGAACTATTTCCAACCTTACTTAGTCGCTCTTTGTAGTCTTGTTTGTACCGCGCGTTATGCCAATGGACATTCGATTTTGTTAAGGATGATTCATGCTACACCGGGCCGGGGCCGGGTCGGGCCCCGGCCGAGTCGTTTCCAACGTGCTCCGGCCGGGCCAGTCATTCATGCTACACCGGGCGTGACCGGGCTGTTTCCGAGTTTATTTATCCCACGGCCGTGTCCGCGATAACTAGTAGAATATAATAGAATAGAATAACTTTATTGTGCTATAAAAACATAACTTAATGAATATTACGCTGGTTTTATAAAAAAGTCAATTTATGCACAAATGGCGGACTTATCTAACTAGTGTTGCGTCCATCTATTTTGGTGATAATAATATTTTTTAATTTCTATTTTCGCTTGATTGATAAGTGTGTTATTAATGCAATTTTCACAACTTGAGTTGGCAGCTATTGAAATTGCCTTTGAAGACGAAGTATTGGAAACACGAACTGAATCTAATAAAAGAAGATGGAGTGTACATCCAGCCTGGAGAAAACGACAATCGGAGGGAGAATTCGCCACGCTCTACAAGGAATTAATAGATGATGAGAGCAAATTTTACGGTTATTTTAGGATGTCTAAAGAATGCTTTAGCATATTTCTTTGAAAAATAAAACGTGATTTAACCAAACAAAATTCAAGATTTCTGAAGCATATCTCTCCCATTGAACGATTAGCAACCGGAGCCGGGAAAACAATATCCACCGTCATTTCGACGCCGTGCTCCGGACGTGGCACGACCGGTCACGGCCGGAGCACGGCCAAGCATGAATTGCTTCATACAAAAGTATACTATAGATATCTGACCGTGTCCCGGCCGGGGCCCGGCCCGGTCCCGGCCCGGTGTAGCATGAATCATCCTTTATGGTAGTATTGATGTTTCTCCTGGCATACATGACACTCTGGTATATATGTATAAGAATCATACATTGTTATATGGCTTTCGTTGAATTTTACTGTCTAAACCACTAGGAGAAGGGTTAAAGTGTAAATTACCTTATTCTTTGTACAGTTAGCGACGCTCGCATATGATTCGTGATCTGCCTGTTTTGAAAACTGACAAGTAAATGTAATTGCTGATTTTGCTCACGATGAATACTGTATTTGTTGCTGTCTGTCGATCCACCGCTTAATTACATTTCGGGTATATATTAAGTATTCATGTCTATTTGTTAATATATTGAACTAATCAAAATATAACTACAAAACTGTTGTTGCCCAGATTATCTTTATCGAAATGATTGTATAATATGGGAGAAATTTCGAAATTTTGTCAAATTTTCCAACTTTTTCTCTCCTTAAATCTACATACTACGGCGTTCAATGAAAAAAGAAATAAGAATAATGAATTTTACTTTTATTCTTAATTTATTGTTAGTAACATTTATTATTAACTTTTTAACTTAATCTGCATTGCTATCGTTATTTTTAGCTTAAGATATGGCATTAGTTCCAGGGTTATCACATTTTCACATCAGCGCTAAAGTACCAAGACAAACCTTTGGGTATAATATTCGGGTAGGTACCTAGAATGAAGACGTCTTTTGGTCAGCGGCATTACAATATAATACAATACAATACAATCAACTACTCCAGTAGATAGGCATTCCTACACTTGGATGCGTCACAAAAATTAAATACTAAAAAAATAATTAATAAAAATATAACTATCATTACATTTGTCATGGCTGTAATATTATATGCAATATTACCTACATACAAATAATGTTAAAATACTGATATGATTTAATAGTCAGGGAGAATAATATAAAAATAGAAATGCAAATTTAACAGAAAAGTAAATTTATATTATTGTCAATCCAACAAGATGCCTTCGTTTTTTTTTAATAAATAGATGGATAATAAATTATATGAAAACTAGAATGTCAGCTATCATAATACAATTATGTTTAAAACTTTAAATATTTCATTAATTATCAACATGGAACATAAACTCAGAATTTTCAAACTCCCTTATACAATTACACCTTTATAGCGCCTAAAAGATTTAACCGTCTCGATGTCAGCATTAAGCAGTTTACTAGCAAAACATATTTTTTTTATTAAATTATTAAAGTGGATGATTAGCCAAGAGCTTAAGTCAATACACTCTATGGTAGATATTATAGTATAAACTAGTTATTAAATGACAATCTGTGTAAGATTATCAATGATTTGGTTTATTGTATTCGAATTTTTATTGTTTTTGACTATATCAAATCTATATTTAATTTTGTTTATTATATTTTAGATTATTTTTGTTATTAATTTCACTATTTAAAATTGACTGTTTTCTTTAACCCGATCATTTAAAAAAAATACAATTATTGTTTTATATTTCTTTGATTTGTATATGTTTCTTGATTTGTTGATATTTCGATTTGTTTTATACGTTAGGTAAATATTTTAGTTATCATTCCTAATTCGTGTTCAAATATTTTAAAAACGCTAGCCCTGGAACGGGTTTATCCCAGTTGGGCTGAGTTGAAAAGGTATAGCTACGAAGAATTCATTCAGTTAATGTTTCGTCATTGGTTATCGTCCATATAATGTAGCAATGGCAATAGTATTTATTGTTAATGACTTCAAAATAAATAAATAAATAAATTGTTCATAGACTGTTATATTGGTTCGGGATATCAATAGGGAAGCCATGTTTCGATCATAGTTATAAATCGATTCAAAACGTGAGCTGGAGCGACCCGAGCGAGGGTTATAATTAGTTGAAGTTTTTCACGCCTAAGCTCAGCACACCAACGTTCAACCGCAGAATATGGGGAGCATTAACCCCTAAAGTATGTCTTAGTATTTAAATATTCATCCCTTACAAAAAAAAAATCGAGCAAAAATATTGAATTACCGCACGAAATTTCCTTTTTAGATTTCGCCAAAACGCTGCGACAAGTTGCAAATAAATGACTCTTATTTAAAAAAAAAAACAAAGAAAATCATTTCTTGTTTTTTAGAACCTAGTAACAGATGTAACAGCTGTGCCTGTCGGTATTTTATTGTATATGGTTCCAAAGAGTTTGTAACTCATTATTACTTTGTTAACACCCTATGTATATCATTAGAGTCTTGAAACTGATATTTACAAATAGAATATGGAGCTTATTGAAGATGATGATGCGTTTATAATCGATTCCTCATGAATTGCTTACAATATTTGTTAAACAGCCATGTAAAACACCCACGTAAAATGTTTTACTTGTTCAACTAATTATTAATCGTTTTATAGCTATGCGGTAGGAAGATGCGATCAAACGTGTTACTTAATGCCTCAGGAATGAATAGAACGCAATCGGCGATAGTTGTATTGAAGTCAATGTTCAAAAATCGCTGTTTGTTGGATCTTCTGAATGATTACTCTAATATCGCTACTAATCTCTGGATTTAGATCACAAGAGTACACGTAAAATATAAATTGTAATTAGTAATACCATATGGATCAAGGAAAAAAACATTTTTGGAACATTTTTACAAAATATTAGTTTAAAAATAACAATTTAAAAAAATAGCAGAATTTTCTCATGTTTTATTTTTTCTTTTTTTCCTTATTATTTTTGTGTGATTATACTGCCTCATTAGGCCCAGGCCTGTGTCGAGGCAGTAGTCCGGTTCAAATCAAATCAAATCATTTATTGTTTTAAAAACTAATACATAGTTCTATAGACATGGTTGTATTACATTTACAATATTGATATAATAAATTCTTCATTCTTTGAATAATGTTAGTCCAAGAGCAGCCGTGTGTAAAAAGATATAAAATATAGGTAATATAATAGTAAAATAAGGGTAATATTATTATTAATAGATATTTTTAACATAAATATATAGGTATTATAGATGTGAAAATAATAATGAAATATCATTATACTAGCATATTACTGCATACATATATATAGTTAAAATATATCTAATAAATTTGAAAAATCAGTTAATGCAAATAACAACAGTAATAATAATAATAATAATGATAATATATACAAGTTGCGGCATGTCAATAAGTTAATCATGATAAAATAAATAAATAATATTGATAGCAATCATTTTTATTTACATATTTACCAATATATAAGCCCCTTGAATTTTGTTTCTCTTTTTTGTATTTTTTTAGCAATGTTTTTTTAGGCAAGAATTTTTAGTAGCTTTTGTCAAGTAGCCAACGTGCCACCATCTTCTTCAGCATGGTTATGGATGTTGATGTTAATGCATTTCCCCCCACCTCAGATATGAACATGTTGTAAATCCTCGGCGAGTGAAATGCATAATGTCATATTTTCCTATATTCCGATTTGAATTTATTTTTGCAATTCTTGAATTATATCTTGTCATATAGTAGTTTTTAACTTCCAAAACGGACCAATTTTACAAGACTGCCCAAAAAGTTTCATTTGTGTATGTTTGTACGTTCATTTATCCCACCGCAACTTCTAAATGATTCAACCGATTTAGAAGTGTGTGGCATTATTAGAATCGTTAGTCACACCGGGTGACATGGGGTACCTAAACTCCAAATTACATATTATTTAAAAAAAGATAAACACTTCGTGTTTAGTATCAAACGAAAGTTCTGATTGAGTACATTCCTGAAATATATAGGTATCTATATGGATACATACATGAACCACACATATTTTACAAAAAACCGTTTTGTTACTTGTGCACCGAGGGCAACCGACTGCGTGTGGCGGCGGCGGCCGGCGCGAGACTATATAAAGCACCATGAGAACCCCGATAAAGACAATTGCCCAGCGGAAGACGTCACGACTCTTGGGCAGATCCCTTCGGCTGACTGCGCGATCGTCTATAAGCACTGCATGTTTATAGCGATAACACTCGAAAATGGGGGGGGGGGGGGCTGTGACGGACCTTCCGAAAATTTAATTTTGTTTCAAGGAATATTATTATAAGAGCATTATTCTTTAGAAAACATGCTTTTCGGCGCGAATAAATTATTTCTAATAATTAAAACATAATATTAATAATATATTCTAAATAAAAAAAAAAAAAAAACACGACTCTATTACTTAAGATGCATAGATATTGAAGAAATATTTCACTTGACATCGTCAAAGTCATTGCGTCATTGATCCAAAGGAGGAAAGGAGATTCCTATCCCACACGTTTTGTAATGTATTTTATGTTGGAATGGTTTTTACTGCATCTGGGGGACAGTTTTATTTTTAAACATATTTTCAAAAGCCGCCACTGGTTTTAGTTATTTTTAGTATTATTTTTTGTAATGGAAGTCGTGTTTTTTATCATATACTAGCTGACCCGGCGGACTTCGTACCGCCTAACAGTCAATGAATGTCGTGTTACAGATAAGCTGAACTTAATTTACGATTTTATGAAAGTAATACAATGAATACAAAATAAATAATAAGTTAACTACTTTATTAAGATAATAACACAAAAAGAGTGCTCGTATAAAGAGTGCTCTTCACAAAGCAGATTTTCTTCTAGGTCTACTGCTTCCTCTTCACCAGTGATATTGGGAAATATAACATCTTTGTAGTATTTTAGGCTTTCCATATTGGGCCACTCTTGACCAAAGTGTGTTCTTAGGAGCTTCGTGACGTCTTGTACTTTGGCTGGTTTAACTGGTATACCACTGCTAATAAGGGGTCGATTGAGATCTCCAGGGTACTTGCCGTCTTTGGTAATGCATTTACGTGTTCCCATATCGGTGTTGTAATATTTTTCTCCTCGGACAACTATATTTCGAATACCTTTTTTTAATCTTGTAAATACAATCCTTTTATTTTATTTTTATATTTTATATTTTAACGGTTGCATGTTGCCTAAAAATTGTTACGTACTCTTCCGGTTTCACTATAGTATTTTCTGACTTTATTTGTTTCTCTATGGATCCAAATACTCTATCAGGTGGAATATAAGAATGCCCAGGAACTGGGAATATCACTTCTACCCTTTTTAGTGTGGTCGGAGCATTGCATGCGAGCCATTTTGATACAACAGAAATCAGTATTGAATTTTTATTTTGACCTGGACACCCGTCACACATAAGACGTAATGTTTTTATTTCATCGAATGTTAGCACATTTGTTAGGCAGTCATACAAAGCACTAGAAATCTCATTTGCTCCTTTGGCATGTTTATCTTCTGTCCACACGTAGGAGAAAACATTATTCGGTGTGAGCTTATCGTGTGAACTTCCTTTTACAATAGTAAAATTATAGATGTACAACTGTCTTGAATAATAAGTAGCCTGATCTGGTATTTTTGGGAGGTTTTGATTCTTCTGGCAGTCAAAGGAAAGTGTCATTATTTCTGGATTAACTTCTTTTAAGAATTGAAAAAACGCATCGCCTCTTTTCTTGTGTACCTTTAGCTCATTCCTTAATGTTGCTACAGCTTCTTCATTTTTTTCTATTTTAATTAGCTCTTGGTACCTAAGGCACTGCGAACAGATGTCGCTTCTTGGATTTTGAAATCCTATATTAAATTTTGTGTTGAAGACGGTACGAAATAGCTCTTTTTTCACATTAGGTCCATGCTCTTCCACAAACATCTTGTAAATTTTGGTAATGTTCAATTCAGATGGAAGATACGTGCGCCTACTTTTTGTTCTGCAATAATGAGATTCCACACCTTTAAACCCTTTTATGAAGTCGCAATTTTTTTCCTTTATTTCTTTATACTGGGTCTTTTTTCTGTCTCCTCCGCGTGTTTCGCGTGCCATTAATCCTGTAGCTTTGTGTCTTTTTAGCACATTCGTCACACGGCCCTTCTTTATTTGTAATATTTTTAGGAAACTACTTTTACATACTTGCACGTACTCCCCACTAAACTTTCGAACTGTATATTTGATGCTCATTGACTTTGACGTTCCAGTGCCCGTTTTTATGCGTATTCTTGTTGGATTTTCAATACAGCAGTGTTTTAAAATGAAGTTGTCTTGATATATCTTATCTTTGAACTCATAAAATGTTTTATGAAATGCCGCAATATCGCGCATCGACAGGCTGAGACATTTAATTTTGGAGTTATGACCACAGCTTGGGCGTTCTGGCAGGTTTGAAGCGGAATACCTAAAACAATCAAATCAGTTAAAGTTACAAGTATTAAAACATCGGTTAAATGTAAAAGCTAAGAATGATTAACCTAACAACAAGTTGAAAAAGACGCTTCCAGAAACCAAAGCTCACCTGTGAAACTAGAGGTCGATTCGGCTCAGAGTACCTACTTAAGTAAATTGATACCTATGAACATGGGTTTACTATTAGTTCCTTCTCTTATTATAAAAATAGTTCACTTGGTGCAATCAACACCAACTTCTAATATGTTATAAATGTTATTCTCTCTTCAAAACCGTTGGGACACCAAACTCTAAAGAGTCTGGATCCGCAGATATAACATCATCAAAATGGCGGCAGCCGCATTTTGAAAACCCCGAATTATTTTGAAAGGCTTAGCCCTATATACATGTCCAGGGTGTCAAATGAAAGATAATCAATGTTATACAATAGTATTTAATCTAATTTAATCAAGTGTTATACAATAGTATTTTCAATTCAGACTACCTTAGTAACACAGTTACGAAAATAATTAAACTTGTGTGAAAATTAAATTTTTAAATAGTCCGTATTTTGATTATAGTCTCTAAGGCATTGATTTTAGACAAAAACTACATATGACAGAAATAACGAAAAATTTATTAGCTTTCAATTAAAAAAAAAATTAATTTATCAGGTGGAAAATGCCTTAGTTATGCTGCTGTTAGCAAGGCACTCACTTTAGTGCTTGCAGGCGTTTTGTAAATACCCTGAGCGCTACTCAGGGTATTTCATATAAAACTAGGTTTTGTAGAGAGTATAATATGTTTAATAACTTACTAGAAGTTGGTGTTGGTATCATCAAACGAAATATTTTGGCCCTTTTCGAAGCTAAGGGAACGTACTATATTTACATAAACTACGTACAACAATCATAGTCAGTAATAATTTCGCGATGCGAATAAGTGACAGCCCTTACTGTTTAACGGAAAAAATGCAAAGAATTACTCACCTTTTGATGCGCTCTTTTTCACGTTTCCATTCACATTTTTGAAGTGCTCTTTTACGCGATTCGTTCGGAGGGACTTCTTCGACGTTTTTCTCCATACTGCCCCACACTATCGCAATAAAATAATTTGTTATTTGAATAAGAATACGAGAGATCTTGCAAAAATCTTGCTCCACCAAGCGAGACACGATGTATGGCAGACATTAGAGGAATTCAATATGGCGGCCAGAAATGAAGAGCACTGATTGGCTAAAATGGAGTTGACCAAGATTGCAACTGACATGGGATAAAGTTAACCATTTTTGCAACAGGCATGGTTTTTCTATCGTATTTTATGAAGAAACTATTAGGTGTTAGCCATTTTTGCACCGGTTATCATATTATTTTAAATATGAAGAGACAATTTTAGCAATAAAAAAAAAAACACCGAATTTGGACTTAACCACTATTGATACTGGCCTCCAGAAATATAAAAGTACAAAAATTAAGTATATCAATCGCGTGTCAGCGAGACACGATGGAATTAAACTCTTGACATATTGTGCAGAATGGGATGCACGCGGTTTAATTCTCTTCATTGAAGCACCTTGTGATATAAGTTTTTTTTTTATCAGACGCAAGAACACATAAAGCGGATGATTTGCTGACACGTGAACATGCCACGTACAACTGACCATGAGAAAAATACGGATTTAGATTTTGTATGGGAAAATGTTTTTCCCTTATTTTAATTTTTCGTCAATATTCCAATTTTCGTTTTTAATAGTTATTCTGCTATCCGGGATGGAGACAAATACAACAAATCAAAAACCATTAAAATCTGTCGAGCCGTTCTCGAGTTATAAGTGTTCGAACAAACCTGACTATGTTTTATATATATATAGATAGTTTATTAGCCGGTTTTGAGTGATAAAAAATACTTAGAGTGTAGCAAACAGAGTACATTAGTGAAAGAAAATAAACAATAATCTAGATGTGAAATAAATTAAAATTGGAATATCGTCACAGCAGCGTATGGAATAAAACGCGGTGAAAAAATGAGAATTATATTATATATTATGATTTATTTATGGTTTCCAAGATCTTTTTATTTTTATAAATTTCTGATGATGATATCTAGCGTTCTATGTTTTGATTGCCTAACTAGTACCATTTCACGTATTTACGAATTTAGGAAGCCCGAAATGACAGTGTTGTTTTAATATTATTTTGACTATTTCATTATAAAATACAAATATTATATTTGACTTTTTTTACATTTCCACTTCCCGATTATTTTATTTTTTTAATATAATGAGAGTAAATTGATTGACGAAAGATGAATGGCTATTTTTATAAATACAATACTAAGCACATTGAAAATTAAATTTTTACCTTAGAACAGGTCTCGGCCTAGTTAGGTAATGTTGCCACTATAGAAAAAATATGTTTGTGCTTACTACCTAATTTCTGAAATTGTATACTTACATAATATTTTTGAGTTACTACAATAAATAACTAAATAATATAGTTATCTACCTTATATATTTTGCTACAGTTATTAATTATCACTAATAATCATAAAGATTGGGTGCTGATGATTTAACGAGATTATAGAGGATTTACAAAATCGACAATTTGTTACATAATGACGTCAAAAGAAACGCGCCTATTGAAATATTTTTCCGTTGTTTTCCGTCGGCAACATATTAATCGCTTTGTTCATCGAATTGGAAAGCACGTGGGTAGAAGCTAAACGTTGCAATTAAGAAATTATGATAAATTAAATACCGAATCGGGAATCACGACTGCTAATGGGCGGGACTGTTAAGGACTGTACACTAAGTAGCAATCATGTACACAGATCTCTATCGTATTTAATAATTTATCAACTATTCTAAGGAGTATTTGAGGAATTTTATTTCTCAATGATCGCTGGGACTGTCTGCTCTCGCCTTACCAAATGCAAATAATGCCTTTTAAGAAATCTAAATTTTCTATGAATATTTTATTATAAATAAGATAAAAAATAATTTACCGCGTGAAGTTTATAGCACCCGACGATTCAGCGATGTTGCAACCACCGCTTTCCAGCGTAAACTGAAGTTCTGGCAATCGTCACCCGTTGTTCTGCGGGTAGGCGGCAAACTGCTGCTTTTACTGCGCATGCAGATTATAACGGTGGTACGGTTGCACACAATCCACTGTGTACGCAACACTCACTGTATTTTGTGTAGAGCGGGGGTGGTTGCGGACCTTACGGCGACTGCTCTTGAAATGACCATCGGCCATCCGATCCTGGGTGAACAGCCGGGAAAAGGACGCTGTGGTCCGCGATAGATTCGGTAAACGCCGTTTCGCCGCTTAGTAAGGGAGAGGACCGCGCAAGCGACCTCGAGTTCGTAACCAATCGAGAGACCGGAGTAATCTGGTCACAATTGGAAGTAAGGGCGCGAGTGTCGGCCCGCCGGGTAACATTCCTGGCTATCTCGCGGTTAAGGCGTTGGTCTCTTACGGGCTCGTGGCGTAGCTAGGCGGTGGATTGTTTTGTCCCCGAGTCTTCTGCGCTCACTTCCAGGGAGATAGAACGACTAATCGTTTAAACCTCCTGAGGTGACAGGTTCGCCCGTTGTAGTCGACAACCCAAGTTGTATTTTGTGTTACGTCATTCGCTCAGCGATGGGCATTAGGAATATTTTAAGAAGAGGGTTTCACGTATTAGAGAGTTTGAAACCGTTGTCTCTATTGAAGTTTGGGGTTCTTCTTATTTCATTGGCTTCTCGAATCATCCGGAAGCCAATGAAACCCCGGGTTTCATTGGTAACGCCGAGATACGTATACATTTTGAGTATTGGCAGGCATTACTGTTCGCTGATGATACCGATGTAGTTTTTGTCAGAAACATGGCCAGCCGTGTACTAAATCGTTGAATATTATTTAAATAGTAATATTACCATTTGCTAAAATATAACCTATTTATGCTAAACAAAGAAAAAACGGGTTACATCACATTTTCCATAACTAATGATAGAAATTTTAAACATCTAGGCCTCAAAATTCATATGTGCAATACAACTGCTCAAATAAGACCAGAACCCTCTTGCTGTACGTGTACTGTTATAGAGCATAAATCACAAGCGATATATTATGGCCTAACATTTAGCAGTACATTAAAATGGAATATCGATATCGGTATCCTGATGGCCAAAATACGAAAATCCATTTATCTGTTCAAGACTCTCAGAAAAGTAGTTCCTCTTCAAACGCTCAAAATTATATATTATGCGCTAGTTCACAGCAAAATATCATATGGTATTCTGAGCTGGGGAGGATGTACGCGTACTGCTTTAGACCCAAGAGTTAAGGCTCATAAATCATTACTTAGGGTTATGACTAACAAACCTTGGAGATACTCTTCAAATAATCTGTTTAGTGAGTTGGGGTTGCTGGGCAAATATATGCGAAAGTAGTCGTCATAAACTAAATACAAAATCCCCATCTACACCAAATCACTAAACATGCAACACAAACGAGGAGCACCACTACTCATAAACACTTGCGTCCCAAAACAATGACAACGTTTGCGCAAAGACATTTTTTATACATAGCGCCCAAGATTTTTAATGAATTGCAATTAAATTTAAAGACGACCACTAATGGAAAAAAGCAAACAAACATTTTTTTTTTGGAATTTGGAAGACATGAGATTAAGGTGCTCATTGCCGTCATTCTCCATTAAAAGCCTCCTCATATTTAACCTGGCAACTAAATCTTATCTTTTTATTTGTTGCTACTAGGATTATTATTAATTTTTTTTCTGTATTATTTATTGACTAGCAACATGACTATTTCCATTATTTCTTATTACTGGATTTTTTTTTTTAATTATTACCTCTATTCTATTTTTCTCTATAATTATCATTGCAATTTTAATTTTAGTGTATTTTATTATTATTATTATTTTAATAATATTTTTATAGGCTTATTTTTATATTCTAATTTCTTTATTACTTTTTTTATTTTTCAACATGATTATGAAGTAGGTATTACATAACATTCAAATAACTCTGGAATTCATACTACTTATTTATTAGAGTTACTAGATTTATTTTTATTTTTTTCTTTTTCTCAGTAATAATAGGTACCTTGATAAGTGTGCGCACAATACCAAACTTACAAGTAACCTAGTCGAGTCTACCTTGGTACGGGGTTCGGCCTCGTTAGGCAGACTTTGTAAATTACCTTTTTGAACATTACTTTCGAAAATTAATTTATTGTTATTTTTATTCTATTCTTATTTTATGTAAAAAAAACTAATAATCAAATGTTTCTAACTTATTAGGATTCCTAGTTTTATTTTCACATAGCCTAAAGAATAATAGGGAAATCTAACTTACTACTTCCTATAAATAACCTATAGTAAAAAATGCATAATTCAAATTTTGCCTTAACGATTCATACGAAACACATCGCCTTAAAGAAGAAATCATGTAGTTTTAATTTGTGGGTGGAAGTTTGTTTTTTAAAAAATAACTTTTACACAGGTCGGAAAAAAATCACTGACAAATCGTAACAGGAGGGTTGTTGTTATAATGATAACGTGATAGCGTAGATATACATTAGATGAGTTAGAAGGAGAAGGAGGGTTCTACGCACACTTCGACGTCAAGCATAAAACCCTTTGACTTCACAGCAGATATACACAAAGGGGTATATCCGCTAGTTATTCGACATCGCGCTATTTGGTCTCCCACGGAGTCAACAAAAAAGACCTAGTGGACATCACAATCCAAGTCAAACTACGCCTACAGCCTATATCGGTACTTAAGTATTTTGAGGCATTTTTTTAAATAACAGATACTTCTCTCACCCTCCCCTACAATGTCGTAATATTCATCATCAATATAAGAAAATCTTATTGGAAATGTAGAGATCAAAAGATCTTAAATTACTTACCGCATAATTAGTTTAATGAGTCATGTCATGAAACTGTTATTGTCTATAATACACAATAGGATACGACGGAAATGTAATTAACAACTAGGCGAGAATCAGTTTGGTTTCCGCTCCGGTATGGGTACACGTGGGGCACTCTTTGGTCTTAATGTGTAAGTACAAAACTGCAAAGACATGCAATCTGACGTCATCTTGTGTTTCATAGACTACAAGAAGGCCTTTGATCGCATTAGACATGACATTCTTATGGAGCGCTTGAATAATGCCGGTTTAGATGACAAACACCTCAGAATTATCAGAAACTTGTACTGGAACCAAAAGGCCACTATTAGACTACAAAATTCAGAAACCGAACAAGTTGACATTTTACGCGGTGTTCGACAGGGATGCATTCTGTCGCCCTGACTCTTCAACCTATACTCTGAAGTCATAATAACAGAAGCTTTAGAAGGCCTGGATATTGGTGTCAATATAAATGGTTAAGGCGACGATGTAGGTAAATTTCGAAAATTACATTTTTTGGCAATTTTTGAACAGTCATACTGATATAACTGATGATGTTAGCCAACAAAACAAAAATATCGTAACTCACGGTACCTTTCTTAAGTAGATAGCTATTTCAGATTTTTTTTAAAGTATTGGAAAATTGAGGAAAATAATTAAATCTGGGAGCTATACAGGAAATTTTCATTTTAGAGCATTTTTTGAAACGTGCCTCACACTAAACTGCACGATCAAGAAACTCAAAAAAAATACTACGGCATTTTAACAATAGTTGTAAAGACGAATGCTTTCGCATAAATTTAAAAAAATAAGTTTTTCTTGTTAAAAAAAAATATATAAAAAGTGTAACTTTCATCCATATTCACTGTTATATATTACTTATTACTGTGTGTTTTTTTTCAAGTTTGTTTTTTTTTTACATAAACTATGTACAATAAACTTGTAGTACTGACGATTATTTTTTTCAAATAAAATATCAGTATATTTTAAAAATAATATTTTGCAGAGCCCGTTTATATTATTTTTGTCATACAATGAGATGAGCGCGCTCTTCTCGCGACGACGCGCTGGCATTCAAAATGCCGCAAGCGACATTGGGTCAATATGGTTCTTATGTGGGGATCAATTACTGATTCAAATGGCATAACAGCCAACCTTTAATAGTGAAATGTTATTGGCTCTTAGAAACGTGGTTCATTTCGGCTTCGAAGGCCGGCATATGCGGTTGCGTTCGCGACGCTCTGTTTCATGACTTATTATTACCAAATTGACATTTCGATGGATCGGAGAGTGAAAGTAAAAAAATATCGGTTTTAGATGGCTATTTCACCGTGTAAATGAAAGAGGTTTAAAAACATGATAAATCATATGTTGAAAAATAGAAACAATAATAACTAAAATAATATTTATTTATTTATTTATTTTTTTTTTAATTTACAATATTACTTTTTTTTAATAAAAAGTGTTCATTTATTTGATAACAATGTTTCTTTATGTATAAAAACAAAAAAAATATATACATATCGGTAGGTTTTGAACCTACGACCGGTGTGATCTTATGCGAGTTTAAAACAAGTGCGCCACTTCAGCTTGCTTCATGCGAGTCAAAATGTGTGTATATAAGGGGACAGTAAATAATGCCAATACATTTGCGTTAGAGCCATATGACAGAGCTATACACCATGTATAAATATAATATACAATTAGGCTACGATTCTGACCGTTCTAATATAGAAAACCGTCAGATAGGCAGAATTGTAATTTAAAAAACAAAACGTAGGTATCTACTTTTTAAAAGCTTTTATTCAACTTGTAATGTCTGTGAAAAAAAATCTAAAAATGCGAAGAAATATTACATCACCAGTAGCTTACAATAAATGTCAAAACTTTTCAATTGATGAGAAAATTGATTGCCTGTATAATGACATTTTGAACGCCCCGATAGATGCATTTGGAAACCATGATAAATGTAGAAGTTTTTAAAATTGTTTGTCGGAAAATGAAACACTGGATGCAATGAGTTGTTTGATGGGTGACATTATTTGGGAAAGAATACGTTACATAACAACGTAGGTAGCAATACATGCAAGAAGCCTAATTCATGATGTAGATAGTAATGTTCTCGAAAGGTTTAACGGCATCATTGCAAAATTTATTGGTGGTAAGAGGACAAATTACATCCAAAAGCAGTCTTACCAAGCGCGATGTAATGCGGCAGTTATATCATTTAATACAAAACAGCCACTGTCAAGATTACATAAAAATTATATAGGCAAAAGTCCCTATGACAGGATATCAAAAGTGGAATAAAGAAGACAGAGGCATTTAAGTAAATCCATTCTTTATAAAAGAAATAAAAGCAGAAAGTTTTTTTGAAAAAAAACAATAATTCGCATTATGGAGAACATTGCAACCAACCCGATGTTCCATCAGAAATATTCGAAAAAAGCAAAGCTCTGTTATTTCAAGAATTGGAAAATAGAAAAATGATCGATTGCGAATTGAAAAACTTACGGTTATTCAAGGTGAAAGCAGCGAGTGGTTGGAATTACGAAGAAAAATGGTAACTGCGTCTAACTTTGGCAAAATTGTCAATAGTTAACAACACACAAAATGCGCCAATTTAGTTAAATCCATGACTGAAAATGGGATTTGAGCAACGTAGCATCAATTTGCCATGGAAAAGAAAATGAAACAACTGCACTAGAATGAAAAATATGTCTAGAAAAAGTGGAAATTCAGCAATGTGGATTATTCATTGACCCTAAATTTCCATTTTTGGGAGCTTCTCCAGATGGAATATCTGATGATTATATTTTTGAAGTCAAATTTCCCATTACAGCGCATAGAATCTGGTTAACGGAAGCGACAAGACAAAGAAAAGTGACATTTTGGAAACAGAAAGATGGTAAACTTGACATCAGCATCAAACATCCTGGTACGTTCAAGTTCAAGGACAGGTCCATATATAATTTCTTTTTATTTATTTATTTTTTATTTTATTTCTGGAAAAATACAGCGCATACAATATACATACGTGTGCATAAATGTAGAAAAAAAAGAAAAACATTACGCCTATAATCGTTTATTACACATTTGGATTTCAGCATATTACACTTAAAAAATAATTATAAAATAAACAAAGTTCATATTAAATATAAAAAATATATAGAAAACCGATGGGAGAGGTAGGGAATTGGAAGTGATTAGGAAGGAGTTAGACGATGATGGTATGTGTATATGTATATAGATATAAATAAAGATATAGATAGGTCGTATAGTGGATATATAGATACAGATATTTATTGATGTTTATAGGTATTTATAGATATATAATAAATATTTATAGATATTTATAAATATTTGTGGTAGCTACTGATATGTTGTATAGAAAGTATATAACTAATTACTATAGGTATTAACAAGCTCGTTAGGTGCAATTGATTTGAATAATTCTTTAACGAACGTCGGTTGGTTGAGGTTGAAAATGTCGATGGTGGAGAAACAAGAGTCGTACGTGCATATCAGCCCATAAGCGATGGAATGTTTCCCGTAGTTGGTATTGGCACGAGAGACCTCAAACGTGCGTGAATTGCGAATTAATCGCTGAGGAACGAAAAAACGTAAGTTTTCAACAAGGTATGAACTATCTGTGGTATTGTGGATAACTTTAAAGAAAGTGTGCTGGAAAGAAACTGTAACTGGAACGATAGATATAACTGGAAAGGAAGTGTGCCTATTTACATTTTGGTCTGGTAAAAACGATCTCCTCAAAACCGAATATATACAGACGGATGATTTGATTTGGACAAATGTCATGGAAAAAACTTGTTTGTTTTTATATGGACTGTGTATTACCTGAAATTATCGATCCAGGAGTATGAAGTAATATGGATTTAAGGGAGCCTGAATACACTTTGAAAGAAGCAAATAAAAGAAACGACACGATAAAACAAAAGAAATCGGTTCCTCTCCCTTGTCCAACGCTTAAGCGGTAGTTAGTTTTCAGTGATTCCATCACAAAGTGAGCAAAGAACTCACAGAGAATGTACTTGCCAATAACACTCCAAAGCAAAGCACAAGCAATATAGAGCCACCGAAAAGTACACGATATTCCAAATCTGTGCTGAGTACAGATCTAATTAATAATGATGAACAGGCTTTTGAAAATGTATTACCATTTGATGAATTTTAATTACAAAAGTCGGCGCACCACTACAAAGCGACACTGTCAAGGCTACAAAAAGGAAGTCTCAAATGTACTGCGCAATTTTAAATGTATTTATTCGTCTCTTTACATTTAATATGTATGTATCTACTCAGAAATAACAGACTACTTTGCCAACCAGAAATGTCTTCATGATTTTTTGTCTTAATGATTTTATATTTTCATTAATAATTATTTATTTTTAATGATGTGTATTTCTTTAAAGTTTACAATGATGTGCTTACAGTATCTAAAAATAAATTATATTACTTTTTAATTAAATAATTATTTAATGATAATGTACAAGGCGATGGGTGTCGTTATGTCCTCCTCAAAGAACTATTATACCGCGAATAAATAGTTCGATACACAATGTTGTTTTTTAATTCGATGCTAAATGTTTTTTCTGCCAAAAAATACTATCAAAAACTGTCACTACAACTATAAAAAAAATACTAAAGCTGTATCTCACGGAACATGAATTGCGATTTATGTCATTTAAAAGCCCTTGGAAAACTGTATCCAAAACAGTTAACGGCATTTCTCCAATTGTCATCTATCACCATTTAAAATAATTTTAAAATGTCGAAAATTAATTAGTGACAGGTGACTGTTCTTAATACAGTTTTTCAGGGGCTTTCAAATGACATATCGCAAATGAAATTCTGTAAGATATGGCTTCTGTCAATTTTTGACAGTGATAGTTTGGTTTAACAGTTGACAGCCAAAATCTAATGGGCGCATTCCAGGGTGATACTATCCCTATGTTCCAAATTTCAACTCAATCGGTTCAACGGCTCGGCAGTTATCGTGAGAGATTACATACAGGCAAACAGACATACATTTCTCTGAAAATGGTCTTAATCATCTTGGTGGACCTCAAAATGGACATCTCTATCGTTATCTAAACATTTTTTTCCGCACGATCACAACACCTTCCCTACCAGTGGCAGCCGGGAAAGTAATATAATGTTCAAGTTTAGATGATGATAAAGCGTAGCCTTCTTCACCAGCGTAGGTACATGACACTTGCATAATCCCAAAATATAAATCCCATTGCAATAGTGTATACCTAGTGTGTTTAGTCCAGACATCGATAGCGAGTGAATATCGCTGCGAGATGAGTCAACATAATAAACACCTGCCCCGTCGCGAGGGGAGGGGGTAAGTAGGCGGGGCTTAAAAACTCAGTACCGGTTTATTTTTTAAGTAGTACGTCGCCTTAAGTTATTAACTACCTAAGATACGCTGACGACACCGTTCTGCTAGCCTTAACAAAACAAGACTTACAACTCATATTAGACAGAGTATATGAATGTAGTCAGAATGCAGGGCTAAACATGAATGTCTCGAAGACAATTTTTTTGTCGTATCAAAGAACAAAGACCTAAACCCCAGAATCAAACTGACAGGTTCGGATTCAGAGCGAGTCCGGCAGTATAAATACCTCGGTGCGTGGGTAAACGAAGAATGGAACTGCAAACAAGAAATTCGTACCCGGATTGAAATCGCCCGAGCATTCCTTGAGAATATAGTAAAGGTAATATGCGGCCGAAAACTTGATATCAAGCTCCGAATACGAATTCTCCATTGCTATGTGTGGCCTGTGGTGTTTTATGGTAGCGAAGCTTGGACCCTGAAAGCTGACACGCAGAAGCGTCTTGAAGCATTTGAGATGTGGTGCTACCGGAGAATGCTCCGCATCAGCTGGATCCAGAAATTTCCCAATGCTAAAGTACTCCGACTTGTTGGTAGAGATTGCGAACTTTTACCCATAATAAGGCAAAGGAAAGTGGCGTACCTGGGCCAAGTGCTGAGACATGAGCGATACCAACTGCTTCAGCTCATTATTATGGGGAAAGTTTGAGGTAAACGACGGGCTCGAAGAAGAAAAAAGTCTTAACTCTGCAACATCCGAGAGTGGACAAACGTCTCAAGCGTAGAAGAACTATTTCACTTGGCCCAAGACAGGGGGTTCAGACATTCACAGATCTGACAGCCAAACTCCTCTAGGAGAGGCATGATAAGAAGAAGAGATCAAAAAATTTAAACATCATTTAAGACATATTTGGATGAGCTCTTTTCCAAATTCCAGAGCTTAATTGTATGGACTTAAAATTTGTTCTGCTTAATAATACAATGTAATATCTTAAAACTTAGATAATGAGGCTATTACACAAGCGCATTTAGGCGGGGTATGGGCTCATCTTCATAAATTTATTGCAGACAAGATTCAATCAGCCGACTGTGTAATGCGAGTATTATTCGTTTAGAGGTACAGGTGTACATGCAAACACCTCACTAAACAAAGCAGCAGGGGTTGTCATCTGAACGGTAAAAATAATATATATTTAATTGAATAACGAAGAGTCCTTGTAGCAAATGTATAGATAAGGGCCAAAAAGCCGCACGTGCAAAGGGTTATATTCTATCGCGATCTCTTATATTCCATACATGTATCCTATCTCTCTCTATTTCTATCTTATGCCGCATTATTGTCGCTTGCAATTATCGAATGTGCAACTAAAATATAATTTAGTTCGGTAGTAATTAAATTTAATTTAATTTTGGTAATTTATCATATAAGGAAATATTGTTAGTCTCTACTGTAATTAAATTTTGTATCAATATAATTTAATAATTAACGAAACACTGAGTGTTTCCCGTAGAATAAATAAATAAATAAGTAAATCTCGACGGAGAAGTAGCCGCCTTTCTATTGCATTGCTTGCGATCCGCATCCAGCTTCAGAATTATTATTTTATGTGGCCATTAAGCATTCGCTCTGCTCGTTTTTATTGTCACTGACTTGTATTCGCGTTTTGCGCAGCTCACGGACGTAATTATTGTATTATGTACCATTTTTGAATGTAGTATTTTTGTAATATTTTTATTACATAATTAAATTTATATGAGGTTATTAGCAGCAAGCTAAAGTTTAGTTTCTTCGTTTTGTTTTAAATCAATTGTGTATATATCAACTATTCAAAATTTTATTGCATAGGTATATTTTACCAATAAAAAAAATATTTTGAATGCTACCACCGATCAAAGATTATATACTAGCTGCGCCCAGCGGTTTCACCCGCGTGGTGATGGAAAATTGTGATAATGATGACAGAAAACCATATATCTATATAAATTATAGCCTATGTGTTATTCTGATGTGTAAGCTATATTATTGTAAAGTTTCATCTAAATACATTCAGTAGTTTTTGCGTGAATGAGTAACAAACATCCATACATACATACAAACTTTCGCGTTTATAATATTAGTAGGATTAGTAGGATAGTAGGATAGAATTTAAATTTCGAATGTCAATTTCTTAGATTTTTTTCCTACTTACTTGACAGTTATCGTTATATTTTAGGTAATTCACACAATATCTTTATAAATTATAGCCAATGTGTTATTCTGATGTGTAAGCTATATTATTGTAAAGTTTCATTAAAATCCATGCAGTAGTTTTTGCGTGAAAGAGTAAAAAACATCCATACATACATACATACAAACTTTCGCGTTTATAATATTAGTATGATTATGCGTCCAAATGGTAATGATCGTTATATTTCGTTTATTTTGGTAAATATTGGTGTTATTTTACGGTGAAAACTGCTCCAGTGTGCCATAAACCCCAGAACCGGGCATGGATGCTACTTCACATCACATAATATATTCAAGAAAATTAAATTTATTAAAAAATATGTATGTATTGTAGAATTCAACAGTGAGAATTAATTATGCTAGTCTATCCATTATGGTTTAAATGAAAACAACAAAATAACAAAAAAAAACATCAAATAACACAACATGGGAAAAATGCTACACAATTTTTAAAACTCCAAATATCAAGAGATAATCTAGATAATAATTTGTCGTATTATTAATTATAGTTAAAATCAGATAAACAATAATCAGTAATAGAGTCAGTACACAAGTAAAATGAGTTTTTTCATTAACAATGTATTTAAGAAAGAAATGAAATGAAATAAAAATAATTCCACAATTTTAGCTAATAATCTGCTGATGGAAACAATAATTTATCTTTAAGAAATGGAGACTATACTTACCACATCAAGCCAACCAAAATCAAACAATAAAATTGACGAAAATCAGTAAAATAAAACATAAATCGTAAAACTTTTCATTCTATTGAAAAACAAAGACTAAATCGTTTGTTAAAACTCGTTTGTTAAAAAAAGGTTATTATTTTGGATCAAGTATAATTTCGGTTATCATTTGAACTGTTGCTGTTTTCCTTGCTTGCACAATAGTTAGTATTGATCAGGCAGCTTATTATAGGAAACTACCTTCGAAGTGAGGATCCCTTTTCAAAAGTTCTACTTTAGCTCGTGTTATTACCAAATGTTTCCTGGATAATGTCGGTCATGAATTAGCCCCTGTGTTAGCAATGTTTCTGTTTTGGTTGACTGGGAGTAATGTTCGGCTCTTCAGTATGATATTTAAAATAGAAAATTTCGAAAAAAATATATATATTATATATTTAATATACATACTTATTATAAAAAAACAATATCATGTCTCTAATACTCCTTTATAACTACGTATAAATAAACAAATAAAGGTAAAAGCATAAATAAGAAAGCTATCGATGCGGATTATCCATCTATTAAAACATACGAGCTAAACCTCTTAGGAATAATTTAATATGTGATGTTTATATATTATTCATTATAATTATAATCGATCCACGTACGTGATTATTGAGCATTTATTTTGATTTTTTCTTGATTTGTTTGTTAATAGTATTATTTTTATTGATTATTTGTTACGTTAGTTTCAGTCTATTGATTTAATTCTTTTTTATTGTGTGATTTATTTACATTTTTGATTATCTGCGTTTTGAACGTTTATTATAATGAAATATTTAACTGTATTGCATAAATTATAGGGTATCGAATATATTGATGATTTACTTCTGTATTGTTGAACCATAGCAATAAAAATAATCACAATGTATACAATTATATTACATTTATATTGTTTTCATTGCAGAATCTGCCTAACTAGACCATAGTCCGTATTAAGATATACTCCATATATGACGATGATATGATCATATACGGAAAACAGGTAATTGAAATAAAATTAAATACAATTATATTGTACGTCTAATTGTACATAATATATTTTAATTGTGCGATAGAGAGATTTTGCATTTCCTTTCAATGGCTCTTAACTCGCCAGGCCGCAATCCGCGGTTGGTGGCCCCTGAATAAGGCGATGCTCGCACTGCATTCGGCTTCCATAGTGATGGGAAGACCCGAGGCGTATTATTAGCCGAAACTATGATTGTGTTAGATACGCCAAGACCTATATAGGACAAGATGCAACGTGCAATACCCGCATCATCTTCATCCGTGCAAATCCACCTCCTCGCTATAAATATCATCGCGTTTAATGTCCGGAACGTCAGAAACCATTGTTGCTTGAATGCTGCCAGCCATGGCCAGTGTTTGAATACTGAAATGCTCAAAGTTAAACATACTTAGATCATCCCGTCATTGGGAATATGGTTTAAAATTATAAATCGGTGAAATAATATTTAAATGTATCGTAATTCAGCTGCAAATATGAAGTGGGTAAGTAGTTTTCTATGGAATTTAAACATTGATAGTAAAACTTCTGCATTTTCTGATGATACCAAAATCCGTTTGTCGGCTACTAAATAGGATGACGTCATTTTGAGGAGGCTCAATCTGATCTAAATCTAAAGACAAGTATATTTAAAATAATAAAACACGACTACCGTTACAGAAAGTGAAATATTTTAATTATAATTATTTACGTTTATTACGGCTTTTTTATGAAATATTTGTGGTTTATATATTTATGCAGTTAGGGTAAAGTATGATACTCAAGATGACATAACGATTCCATTATTACTACGCACTTCTAAATCGGTTCAAGCGTTTAGAATTTATGATGGAATAACGAAACGGAAAATATATATAGATGAACCCTGAACACATTACACTCCTTTTTTGTTAGGCAGTCATGTAAAAACATAGCTCGATCGGCATATTTTTACAAAAAGTTATCCTAAACCAAATATATGATATTCCAAATAAAATCTGCTAATTTGACTGACATCATTCAATGGAGTTGATTGCGTTACTTCGTGAACTAATATCGGCAAATAGTTCATGCGAACGAGACAGAGCAGTGCGATAGAGCGGAATGTAAAATAAACGATCGTGTCTTTTCCCGCACAAAAACTACCCGCCGAATAAATGATGATTTTTAATTAGTAACATTTTTTATTTCAAACCAGTTGATAGGAGTTCCTACACTTGGTTATGTCAAAACGAATAAAAATAACAAGTATAATATTTAAATAATTACCTATTAAGGTATAATATATGAACGTCGGTATTGCAAGGTATGAACGTTGAACATCCAAGCGCAGATTTTCAATGTTATATAGAGGAAACAACATTTTTCAATATTTTCAATCAAAATTCTTACATAATTTCGTAAAATGTTCATGTGGACAATAGTACTAAAAATCAGACAAATATTGGATAATTTCACAAATTATCATACGGTAAGATATTTTAAAGAAAAAATACAAATACAAACAAATCAGTAATAATAATTATAGTCAATTGCCAATAGTTAGAAGAAGAAAAAAAACGCAATTTTAAAATAGTCAATAATAGAAAGAATAAGAAATAATAATAGTTAAGTAGATCAATAGAGCTGCGAAAAATTGATATTGTCGTAATCCTCAATGCTATAAATGGGGTTTTTAGTCAAAATACCCTGTACCTTTTTCTTAAAGTGAACCTCCCCAAGGCCCCTGATGTATAATGGAAGTTTGTGAGTGAATGAATGAATACAACGAACTAAGCATCGTTTGATAAGAATTTTTGCGAAAAAAAAACATTTTTTTGTTGTTTTGTTTTTAAAATTTGAAAATATATATTTATTTAATTTTATACAAAGCTATGAGCACGATTGGCTACATAGCGCTAGGTAAATATCGCTAATATTGTATATTAGTGATATTTTACCTACCGCTGGCGATGGCGCAGCGTGCTCAACGCTTTTCAAACTTTTCCTCAATAGATAGGATTTACAAATTTCCGAAAAAAAAAACGAAGAACAAATAGTTATCTCTTGTTTTTCCCAATTTTTTTAAACTAAAGTTGGTTATTTCGTCATACTGATTCACCCACTGCATGGATGTCACTAATTAAAAACTCACCTGTATAAAACCATCAAAACTAGTTTGAAAACATTTTGTTCGGTCTTACAATATTCCGCTTTATATTCGATTGAGTTTTATGCTGAAATAGTGAGAATCATTCATTTCATATTCTGCTCTGACGGATTGGTCTGTCTCGCTTGCATGAGCTAATTCCGATTTTAGTTTACGAAGAAACCAATCGGGCCCAGTATCTCAAAATTCTTTCATGTATGATTTCGTGCTATAAGTAGTAATTTTAAAGTTCAATAGTTCAATGGCGTACACATAAAACTGTCTCAATTCAATAGTTCTTTGACGAACGTCGGACTGTTAAGATTAAAAATATCTGTGGCTATGAAAATTACATCGCTGTGTTTGAAATATTTTGTATTAATAATTCGTATTATTTTTTCGAGTGCCGCTTTTCCTTAACATAACTTATCTAGTATATTTTAAATAAAAGCATTTAATTTATTTATTTATTTATTTATTTAGTAACACATCTAGTAAAAAATTAATGTCATATTTGATTAAGATGTTAGCAAGAAATTGATGCGACATTATTTTTAATGATTGACACAGTCGCCTAACTAGGCCTAGGCCTGTTCTAAGGCAGACTTTTAATGACGATATTAAGTGTGCACTGTCAACTTAAACTATAGTTAGTACTTATTTTTAAATCGACAACTATAAAACTACAAATATTTACGCCAATACAAATATGGATAGATACTTATATACATCTATAGATAAAATATATATCCGTATATGCACACATACACATACATATACGAAAATAATAATAAAACCAAAATAAATAAAAATAAAAACTAAAATAATGTACATATATAAATCAATTACATATTGATATAACGATCATAATATATATTCACAGTGCATCATCTTAGCGTCTCTCTGGATGAGCGTCCAAGCACAAAGGATTCCATACAGTCCACTTAGAGACGTTCCTATTCTGAAATACAACCGAGAATCCAACATCGATGGATCATATCATTACGAGTAAGAATGCAATTAAATTGTAATAACTTAAAGAATATGTTTCTTTTAAACGGTAAGAACTTTTCAATCGAAATTTTAATCATGCTTAATAAATAAATGCTTTTATTGTGAAATTAAATATTTGACAGGTATTTTACTATAATGTAATACAACCTACTTTACAGTGAATGTGTGTGTGTAGTGGTACTCCACATATCTATATTTAACACATAACTCATGACATCCCTGAAATCTTATAATTTATGTGATTAATTTTCTGATAAATAATACAAGGGAATAGTGCCAAACCTCCAACTCCCTGTCCAGTAATTTCTCGGCATTAGAGAAAGTATTGTGAACGCGCTAACAAAAAAATCGGTATGAAGACGCAAATATCCAATACCCCTGAGACCATTCGGACCATTTCCAGACTGAAGTCTGTCTGTGAGTTTGTGTGTCCGTGTGTGTGTGTCTATGTTTGTGTGTTCCTCCACGATAGGGCCCAAACGCTTCATCCGGTTGAGCATGCAGGTATCATTCGGTCATGGCAAGAGTTGAAAAGAGTGTAGTTGAAACCGGTATACCAGAGGGCGCGCTAGTCGTACTTCAATCTTGAAACATTGCAGTTAGAGACTTGAAATTCGGTACGCAGATGTCTTGTTGGACCGAAATCACGTTGTGAAAATGTCGTTGGTACAACTTTTATTTAAATACCACCGTATTTAAGAAAATACTTATCATTTATTTAAAAATACCATTTTATTACCACGGAAATACTACAAAATACTAAAATATGCTTACTTTACTACTTTTGCTTACTACAATAGTCACTTGACACAATCACTATCGGGTGGGGAGGGGGGGGGGTTGCTTGCCGGGAAAGTCTTAGGGTGACAGAACCAATTTTTTTTACGTTTCAACCAGTAATGCGATTTAACATTATTATTACCATTTTATCCAATATTGCCTATCGCGCATTTCGACACACCGAAATAGTCATTCATTCATATATAATTCATGTGTATTTTAACATTTCAGTTATGAAACAGGAAATGGTATCAGAGCACAAGAAGATGGATTTCTCAAGAATAGGGGATCACAATTAGAAGCACAGGTAACCTTTACATTTTATTATAACCACATTCAAGATTCTTACAGATTCATATTTTTACTGTTGCATCACAATATAGATACGAAAATCTGTTGTATGTCCACAAGAATATTGACAAGGAAAAAAAACGACACTAATAATATTAATACTAGACATAAGCATAACCTTATAAAATCGAAGACTATCGCGGTTGTTTGACATTATAAATAGGATAGAAAACGAATTTACCGTGTGAATTTACCGTGACATATGGTATATCGGAAGCCCACACATACGGACAGATATTTACATGCAAGCTCTCACCATCATCCCTACCATCTACGTTCAGTGCAAACGTCCCTCGTGAATCGAGCACGCGATCTATTCGACGCTGAACATTTTCCGAAGGAGATGGAACATGTCAATGATGTCCTTAGGAAAAATGGATACGGTAAATATCACGAGAGACGCACACGATCTAATACAGACGAAACTCAGAAACCGAGCAGATCAAGAGCATTCTTACCATACGTCAAGGGCGTGACAGATCGAATAAGTAAGATGCTAAACAGATTCGATATAAAAACGATCTTCAAACCGATCGATTTTTGAGGCCTGTAAAGGATGTAATACCACTGCAAACCCCGGGTGTGTATAAAGTCGAATGCAGTTGCGGTCTAGCCTACGTTGGACAAACGAAACGGCCCATAGCCACGCGACTGTCAGAACACATCAAAGCTGTTAAAAACGTTCAGCGAGAAAAATCGGCGATCTGCGAACATATATTGGATAGCGGAAGTAACCACTGGATGCAGTTTCAAAATCCCATTGTGCTATCCAAAGAACAATACTACTTTCCTCGCATGATCCGGGAAGCCATTGAAATAAGAAGAACCCCGAACTTTAACAGAGACGACGGTTACAAACTCTCTTCTACGTGGAACCCTCTTCTTAAAATGTTCCCGCCGCCGAACGCCGAACGCAAAGACGTAAAACAGGATACAGTGAGTGTTGTGTGCAAGACGGATTTTCAAAATTCCCGCGCTCCGAGCCCGGCCCCCCACCACCGTTATAATCTACGCAGTGGCGGAAGCGGTACGCGGCCTACCCGCAAAACAACGGATTGACAGCTCTTCAGTCTACCCTGGACAACGGCGGCTGCAACCTCACCGAAACGTCGGGTGCTACAAATTTCACGCGGTAAATTCGTTTTCTATCCTATTTATAATAAGCATAACCTTGTTGTACGTGCTACTCGTCTCCACAAAATGAGCAATTCTTTTTTGGGACAATGTATACGCTTCTATAACAAACTTCCTTATACTATTAGAGAACTATCTGTAAATAAGTGTAAAGCCACCATCAAAGCAAAATTGTATATAAAAGCATACTATACAATATCTGATTGATTATGTAAATGACAAAACGGCTTGGACGCATCATAAGAACATAAATTAAAAATAATATTTAATTGTGTCTATATGAATAAAGAACATTTTGATTTTGATTTTGATGACGTGATTCCCCGGTGAATCACGACGAATATTCGGCGGCTCTTTGACTGGTGTGTCTTGCCGCCTATACGCCTGTACACGGCATTTGCCACACGGCGCGCGCGGGGCCGCGGCGCCGACTGGCGAGAAATTCACGAATGGAATGGTGTATTCAAGCCTTAAATCGAATTAAATTTGGGAAAACTATGCAAACTAAAAAAAAACAGAATTTTCCAATGGTAACTTTCTATTGCATTGAAAATTAACAAACTATTGATAATACAAAGAAACACAAGCATACAGAAATATGTTAATCTAGTTATTGATATATAAAATGTCAATGAAAAAATATTTTCTTTATTTATTCTTCAAACACTCCATAGAGATAGGCAGTTTCCCTGACACATATTACAAAAGGACATCACCTTTTAGCCAATTTAGCTGCTTATTTGTATCTCTGTATTTCCCACAGACAGTTGTAGCAGCTTACATATCGTTAGCAGAGTATACCAAACAGTACTTTCACTCTCGAGCTACAGGGCATTGCGGGAAAAGAGTGAGAGAAATGTGGGCAGAGGGGTATGTCTCGACGAACGCCTTTGATTAGCATTACGCACAGGTAAAGGCTGGCGAATTTTTCGAACGTTGGAATATTTGCGTGGGCCGAGTAGCTGGATATGTGGTGGCCAGATCCGAGCCCTTACGACGCGTGACGTATTTGCTTCGATTTCAATTTTGTTCTAAGAGGAGCTACTGTCTGGCATACTGTATCTTTAGTGACGTAATGTTTTTATGAAGGCTAAGCCACAAAGCCAGCTGCTGCTCTAAATCATCTCCCATTCAGAAGCCTCATCCAAGATGTGAATTCAATAAAATAATTCTCTATGGCAAGTCCTGTGATGTGCACTCTTCGAAGCAGTTGCCACCAGATCCCGTTGGAACCAGAACCTGTTGATACTGCGGCTATAAGACACTACAGGTTGTAATTGCTCACAACAGGTTGAGGTTCGTGTATTTGACTTCAAGCCATAACCAATCTAATGGAAAGAGTAGTATTTCCAAAACTGATAATCAGGGAGGAAGGAAGCCCCACTGGATTGTCAGTGCCCTAGCTGATTTACATTACATTTTCGTCGTGTCCAATTGACGACTAAAGACCGCTCTTGGACGTGTCAACATAATTGGGTTAGGTAGTAAGTTTCGTTACTACTTTTTACTGAACATACATAGGTAGTCAAGAATTAACTACTAGATTGTCAAACTAAAATATAAATATAAATGTCAAAAATAAATATAAATAATCAAAATAGAAGCCTAATATTTGAAGTAGTTAGTAATTCGAAAAGATACGGAGTAAAATTATTCATCGTAATATTCAAATTGTCAGTAAAATGTTAAATAATCAAATTAAATCTACGTTATGCATTTTAAACTAAAAGTACAGATATAAGGCCATATAAAATAATCAGACAATAAGGCTCTACTTTTTTAAGTAATTTAAATGGGCACAATATTTGAAAAATCATGGCCCCCAAATTCGGCTAGATTATAGAAAGGGTGGCCTATCAGCATCTCCTTGATGTTTTTTTTTTTAATTTTATGGCCGCCAGCTGTTTAAATTTTGTAGGGAGTAGATTATAGAAATTAATGCTAAGGTACAAGTAGCTTTTCTGTACTTTTGACAGTCGTATTCGGGGTACGCATAAAAGGGAGCTACCGCGGGTATGATGCGAGTGAATATCTGCTAGGTGCTGTCTAGTATACATTAAACACTGGTATATGAACGCCGAATACATAGTTATTACCCTTGCCTTGTTGAAATATTCTTTGCATGAGGTCCTAGTCGTTACCTGATACATGCTGCGCAGTGCTCTCTTTTGCAAAAGAAAGATTCTTTTACTGCTTGCAGCATTTCCCCAAAATAGTAGTCCATAAGTCATTAATGAGTTAAAATACGCAAAGTATACTGATTTGGCTGCCGCAAAACCACAAAGACTGCGACTCTTTTATGAAGTTGTGAGACTGGTTCAGCATATTATTTAGGTGCTAAAGTCCTTGCGGCATGATTCAGGGTGACAACAGAAGATCGTTATAACATACTGAGATGGCGGGTTCACCTACAATGCTCACAACCTCTACCTGCACGTATTCTGTATGTCTGAATTAAATCAAATCAAGGAAAAAATCAATTTAAAAAGGTTTTATTCCAAGATTAAAAAAAATATATTCTCATATACTGCCACCTGTTGTTCTACGACTGAATGTTAAAAAAAATATTTAAAAATACATATCTGTACACCTTGGTTCTGCAAAGACTGCTTTAAATTTTGGAAATGATGCGGCAAATTATATAATCAAGAAAGCTAATTAAAATTCGGGGCCTTTGCATATCAAATAGCGCGGTTTGATCGGGCTTATGTTTTAGTATTTCATAAAAAGCGTTAAAAAACCACTAAAACCTCTGATCACACAATATTATTGAAGTAAACTTAAAGTTAGCTGTAATGTAACACTAAAATGACATATCTTCTAAAAATGTAATATTCTAATTATTTTATTCCCAATAACGACTAACACTGACATTAAGAGTTGTGGCTTCAACTTCTGCCTAAAGTACGCCTTACGCAGACACAAAAGTCCTTTGGATATTTGAGCTATAAGCTCTTTAACCAGCTACCACTCTCCACAAGAAAGATGGAAGCAAAGGCATTTAAAAGATTTATTAAACAAAAGCTGCATCCACACATAAGCTGAGTGTTTTTTTTGAACATGCCAATTCTTTCAAATGGGAATAACATTAGTATGTAACTTTCAGGTACCTCATTTTAGTTTTTATTGTTTAATAATAATAATATAAATTTAATATTTAATGTGTAGATTACAATGTGTAATGTAACATACCTGATCATATACATACGTTATTTTTTCCAATTTTGTTTTGATACTTCCTATTGTGTGATTATTTTTTGTATTAAGTGCCTAAGATGACTATTAATATTCTTATAATAATTATCTATTTTTTATGTATACTCGTGTCCATGGATTCAGCTCTATTTTTTTTTAGTTTTATTTGTCTGCCGTATAAAGCCGACTTTAGTCAACGCTATTGTCGAATTAATAGATATGCTTTGATTGTAGCAACTGACGAATTCTTATATGCGATAATTAGCTTTATATTATAATTCATGCTTTTATTGTATATTCTGAATGAATAAATTGAATACTGAATACTAACACAAACATGCTAGAAGGAGAAAAAAGTATCATTGGAATTATTAGTTATTCTAATAATTAGTATTTTCCAATCCAGATTCATTTTCTAATTTATACTACAAATATATATGCACATCTAAAAATTTGAGAAAAGCATGTTTTTTTATATTTTTCAGTAATGTCCAACCACCTTAATTTACATCAGAGTACTGTTCACTCACATAATATATTTTGACCAGGTTATGCAGGGTTCATACTCCTATACCGGCCCAGATGGCGTTCTATATACCATCACATATATTGCGGATGAGAATGGCTTCAGAGCTCAAGGTGCTCACATACCGACTCCACCTCCAATTCCAAAGGCAATACAGGACTCCTTAGCATATAATGCGGCACATCCAGAACAAAATGGCAGGATAAACTACAGACGAAGATAAATCAAAAGCAATTAGCAGTAATTATAATAAAATTGTATATATTTTTTAATCTACTGCATAATAACCCGTTTCATTGTTCCATTCGGTAACAAATATTTTCGCGTTTTAATACTTTCTCGACGACCTTGATGTGTAACATTTATGATTTTGTAACATTTTGCTTGTACATTTTTAATTTTATTTTTATATAACTAGAGTTTTTATAAGACTAACTGTATCTACGACGACCCGGCTATGACCATGATATGATTTTCCAATGTGTACATTACAACGACTGGATTGTAATTATAAATGTAATTATCATTTAGTTATTTGCTGTAAGCGAAAGTAATATATTGAAATCATGCATTCCTAAAACGTGTTTCATTTTTTCTTCTTCTTCTTGGGATTAGACCGCCAACAGAGGTAAGTAGTTCACTATCACCAATATCTATTTTCCTACTAGTTTGATAATTTAGTTTTTAACGTCTTACTTGAGGCTGTATCATTTTACATCAAAATATTATATAACTAAATTTTAGATGAAGATTTTATTTCAGTTTTATTTTTGAATTGACAATGAAATAATAATTATTTTATGACTAAACAAAAAATAAATGAAATCTAATTTTAACAAAAAAAAACAGAATCTATTTTTTTTAATAAGTGCAGCAGCCATGTTATGGTAATACTTAGAACAGCTTATTATAATTGAATCCGTATACAAAATTTTATGTATGTGCTGTTGACCGTTGAGGAGTTCCCTCGTTGGAATCCAACCCTGGGTACCGCAGTACTGTCTTGGTAAAACTTAGAACGGGCTGTTTAATTGAATACATATACACAATTTCGTGTCTGTGCTGTTGGCCGTCGAGGAGTCCCCTCGTCGGGAGTCAACCCTGGGTGCAGCAGCCATGACATGGTGAAACTTAGATTGGGCTATCATAACTGCAGGAGTATTTTTTTTAAATCGTGTCTGTGCTGTTGACCGTTGAGGAGTCCCCTCGTCGGGAGCCAACCCGGGTTGTAGAATCAGGTCATGCTTACCATAAAAAAATGCATTGTCATTGAAATTGAACCAACATGTAAATTTTCAACTTCATATGATAATATTTGAGGAGTTCCCCCAATTCCTTATGAATACCATCACCAGAACAGGATTTTCCAATCAGAAGTCGGACCAATCTGTAAGTATATCCTTTCAAGTAAAAAAAGATTTTTCCAAATCGGTTCATAAATAGCGGAGTTCTGGAGTAACAAACATTAAAAAAAAAGATACAACCGAATTGATTTAAAAAAAGATTTAAAAAAAGACAGAAAAGGAAATTCATAAATTTATTATTAACTGAAGTGTTACGGGGAAGAACGATCAATATCAATGTTTTTTTAAGATCATATACTTATTTTATGAGTTTATAAATAAGGCAAAAACGAATTTTCCGCATGAAGCTTGTAGCACCCGACGTTTCGGCGATGTTGCTACCGCCGTTTGTCTATCCTGGACAACGCCGGTTGCAACATTGTCGAAACGACAAACTTCACGCGGTAAATTCGCTTTTATGTTATATACCGCGATAATGTTATTATAATTTAAATGTAATTTATAAATTATATATAATATAATTAACATATAATATATTTTATAATGTAATTGTAATTTGTAATGACCGCGATGATGTTATTATAATGTTATTATAATTTATAATGGTATTTATAATGAACCGCGATAGCCTTCGATTTCACATACGTCCACTAACAATTAAGTAAAAGCTTATTTAATTAAAGAAGTTATTATACACCTTATCGGTAAACTGCATAGCACGTAATGTATTATCCATCGTTTTTGTACGATCTACTTGTAGATTTTAATAGAAAAAATATTACTTAAAATATTCCCTAAAACGTAATATTTTAAGTTAGTAAATTGTCAAAATAAAATTAGAAAGAACTTCAAAAGTTGACATTGAAGTTTCCCCCAAGAGAATCCCCCCACCCCCCCTTAACACATTAACCGTATTTTTTTTTCAATTCGATACTATAACAAATATCTGAATGTATAAAATACCGTTAAACAAATGAAGGCACGTCACAGAATATTTTTATTAACACGCTTTTATTAGGTCGACCTGTATGTAACTAACTATGTAATGGAATCTAAGGTAACTAATTTAACTATCTTCCAAGGAACGTATCGTCATGAAAATTGGCAGCTGTATGTAGTTCTGATGACAATAAAATAATATGGTACGGTCTAACTGATCTGATGATGAAGTCGTAAGATATGAACTGGAACTTCATGATGGAATATCGTATCAAAGCCGTGTTTGGACTTGTTAGAAAGGTCTTGTAATGAACTTTGAGCACGATTTATTTTCAAGGTCTGATGATGAAGCCGGAAGACAGGAACTATCATTCCATGATGGAATATCGTATCATAGTCGTGTTTGCATTTATAAAAGCGTCTTTTTAGTGTTTTTTTTTACTATAAATTTATTTTAAATCAAAATTCATTGTTTGTTGTGGGTGCTATTTTACCGCTGCGTCTCCTATATTCCTCGTGGGGCTTATACAGAATGAGTTTTTTATAAGAGACACCCTGTAGTGGGTAATTCCGTACGACGAACTAAGCAATTTTATAAAGATTTTTTAGGACAGAAAAAATAAAACAAAAATTGAAAAAAAACTTTTTTGTTCTTGAAATATTTATATAAAAAGCTATGAGCACGATGCACTTTCTAGTGGTAGGTAATATATTGTTATTAGCGATATTTTATCTACCGCTAGATGGCGCAGAGCACTCAGCGATTGTCAAACTTTTCTTCAATAGATAAAATTTACAAATTTGACAAATAAAAAAAAAGACATTTTTTTTTAATATATCAAAAGTTTCTTACTTCGTCTTACCGATTCACTCACTACAAGGATGTCACTAATTAAAAAATCACCCTATATAGGAAACAAATTCGGATACTTTACATTCCATTTGCAGGTTTTTACTTTCACTTATTTTAAAGCTAACTATGTATTTTAATATTATGAATAATTTATTATTTTTTATGTTTGGGAAAATGTGTACTAGGTACACGCGGAAATTCCGCTTTATCTTATTTATAATTGTTATACTTATCAATAGTAAAACTTTCATCAAAGGTTACCCTTTGATGACACATTTTAGTAATAAATAAAACAACTCTGGCTCTCCTCTAAAAATAGCATTAAGGACAAAAAAGGTTTGTCATCTTAACCACCGATACGTAACTTACTCAACGTAATCTAACGATATAACAATGACAGAACGAGTCCTTATAAAATCAAAAATTAAAGATAACTACTTACACAACAAAATTTTAATAGTAACTTTATTTAATTAAATTGACACAAATGAATTACTTAAACTCTATATACCCTATCAAACACACTGTCTTCCCCCAATCCATCCCATTCATCGAAGTTTGGTTCCGATCTATATCGATGTGATAGATACCCATTGCCAGATGACCAGATTTGAGATCCTTGGGTGAAATAGTGGTTGTTACCGTAACCGCCATAATGGGGTGGCAGAGGGTTAAGGTAATTTCCAAACCTCTGCGCCAACGCACCCACTAATCGCAGCGGTTTCCGCCCCAACTTGATCACTTTCTTCAGCGTCCTCCCGTCGCCGACATCCTCGATTATCTCCTCGTCAAATTCTGATTCGAAATCCGATTCTTCATCGTAAACTTCCGAGCCGCTGACAGTTTGCCTCAAAAGAAAGTGCATCAAAGTTATCGTCAGTAAAGCGCCGAAGAAATGTTTAATCATCTTGAAAATATACGGATAGGCATAAGCCTTAGTTGAACACTTCACTCTGCGGCGGTAAAAGAACAATGGCTGCAGTTAAACGGACCTTTTTGTATTATTGTTAAACAATAACTTGTCCAATTTCGCAAGTGTGTGGCCCTGCAGTTATTTGCGTCAGCGCTGGGGAAGTATCCATTGCATAGTTGTTTGGTTTTGTGGTTAAAAGTGAACGACCTTCTTATTTATTTAGCTTCTTCTTGAAATACCTATCTAGTGTATATTATAATTGACGTAACATTAGATTTTTTCCCCATTTATCCTCCCGGAGAAAATTAAAGAGACAATCTGTCAATCTTTGCTTCTTCCACTTCTTCATTATGGCGAAGCCGCCTTCCTCGATCTGACAGAACAGCTGGCCACCAAGGTGGAAAGGCTACAGAAATTCTGTATCCGCTTCATTTTTGGCCTCAGAAAATATGACCATATCACGGAATATCGTAGCAGACTGCAGTGGCTTACCACCAGGGAGACGAGACAGATTAGAACTCTCTGCCTCTTATATAGAATCCTCGCGGATGGCGTGCCGCTTTATCTTGCCGATAGGTTCACCGCGTTATCGGCGCACGGCCGTCCCCTGAGATCAGAGGGCAATTCCGTGGAAGCTGCACAACTCTGGAATGCTTTACCAAATGATGTTAAAACAGCCCCCAGAATGTCATCGTTCAAGGCCAGGCCCAAGCAGCATATAACCCTAAAATCCGTAAATTAACCAATTCACCTTTTCCCCCTCCTATCGATTCCCTTCCCTTCCTTCCTCTGCTTCCTTTCCTCCGCGTCCTTATTTAATTTTAGTCATTTGTTTTACTTTTTTTTATAATCTGTTTCTTTCTAGTTTCTGTTTTTTTGTATATATGACTTGTATTTTTTATTGTTCTTTTACGTAGCCAACGTACTAAATATATTATAAACTCAAGCTATAGGTTAGCTGATAGACATTGCTGCAAGGCAATAAGCTCGCCTTTTTTATTTAAAATAGAGTTTCGATTATTATTATTATTATTATTATTGTTATTGAAGCTGGACAAAGAGTTTCTACGAAGGATTAGGGTAGAATAATGTGAAGCTGGCAACTCGTGGGATTTTGTCGCCTTACATATGGAACACTACAAATTAAATAAATGGGCTAACATCTTTCTTGATAAGACACGTAACTCTTTTTTTGCAGTTGACGAGTTTTTTCTTACCCAAAAAAATTGATCGTCTTGCACGAAGTATGTAAATATGAAAGTCTCGCTTTCGAGCAAAATGTTTAATTTGATTTTACACCGGATCTCCAATATCCTGGGAATCCAATGAAGTTATGTCTGGAAAAAAATGTGTCTGTGTGTGATACAGTACCCTGATACAGAGTATCTCAGAAGCCTAAATTAGGTTCAAAAATAGTTCCACCTAATGCCGATATTTGATAAGCTGACGACAGATATCCGCTATTTTCAATCAAACACAAAAAATCGGTTGTGTCACCCCAAGACTTTCGCAGCAAATAGCCAAGGACTGATTTATCTGAATATTAATTTTACAAATAAAAACGAAGAGGACCCTCTCTCGGTCGGCGGATGAACCCGTTTGGGTTCAATTGCGACGCCTCAGCGGCGCAGTTTGTTCATTTATCGGCGGGTTTGGGCCAAGTGCCAACATATGGCGGTATTATTTAATTATTACTAAAATATATGGCGGAATTTAAACATTATTAGTATACTTGTATATATCCCATCCAATATTGGACAATATAATTTGAGCCCAACAAGGCATCTGTTTACCAAATTTTAAGTCTGTAAGTCAAATATTTTGAGATTGAAAGATGACTAGTGCTCCCCTGGTGGACCGATTGCAACCACAACCTATTCAACTATTTTTCTTATTCCTAAAGTGCCATCTCCTATCGGAGGTCGGCGGTCATTATGGCCATTTGGGCCCGTGATGTCGCGGCACGCAACAACTCGGTGGTGCTTGAATTAAACCATTCAACGAGGTTTTGTAGCCAGTGGGGTCTTCTTCGGCCAGGTCTTCGGCGGCCTTTTATCTTTCCTTGCGGGATTAATTGGAGAAGGTGATATGTGTTGCATTTCAATTCTTGCCGTGACCAAATTATTTTCGTATGTCAAATTTTACCTTACTCAGATCAAGCGTTTCGGCGCGAACGTGGAGGAATAGACACAGACACACAGGCAGACGCATACAAACAGAGTTCCACAAGGCTCAAAATGCATATTTTTGTCCCAATCTCGAAATAAAATTTTAGCGCGTTCACAACACTTTCCCTTTTCGTCGGTTGGTGGGCCGGGAAAGTAAAAATCCGTTTAGGAACGTTCATGCCAAATTTGAAGAAAATCAAACAACGCGGTCGTCGTACTTGCGTCACAAACAACAGACGAAATACTAAATGATCGGCTCTGGCCAGGTTGGCAACCGTGACCTCGCTAGGATAGCATCGTGCTTGTATGACTTAAAACACAGGCGCAGAGAAAACTTGAACTGACGACCATATTACGACCCGTTTAGCGATGTAAGAACCCTTAAGATTTTATACCTCTCCTATGTACGCAGCATTCTCGAATACGGATCTATCATTTGGTCGCCTCAATATACAGTCTATAAAAATAGAGTTGAGAGACTCCAGAAGTACTTCATGAGACATCTTGATTTTAAATCGTTTCAAACCTCCGAAAGTTACTCAGAGAGACTTTTAACCGTCATAACATGGACTCACTCGAGGATAGGCGCCTCCAATATGATATACGTTTTCTGTACAATATTATTAATAATAAAATAGACAGTCCCTATTCTGTTGGCAGAATCTCCTACCGAATCCCCAACAATAAGACCAGGGCTCGCGATTTATTTTATCTACCGAGAGTCAATACCAATTATGGTCAAAATATGTATTTTTATAAAGCACTTCGATCATATAACCTCAACTTTCAATGTTTGGATATTTTTAATTTATCTTCAAATACTTGCTTCGAAGAAATTAGAAATACGATAAACAGCCTTCGGGTTTGATTGGTATTTCTTCGTCCGTTGGGTACGTAGGCTGTGGCAATCGCCACTACACTATAACAATGCTTTCTAGTCAGTATAATATTCTCTATAAAAGTTCATATGTATATTAACATTATAAATACATTGTGATGTATATTATATATGTGTATATATATATATATATATATATATATATATATATATATATATATATATATATATATATATATATATATATATATATATATATATATATATATATATATATATATATATATATATATATATATATATATATATATATATATATATATATATATATATATATATATATATATATATATATATATATATATATATATATATATATATATATATATATATATATATATATATATATATATATATATATATATATATATATATATATATATATATATATATATATATATATATATATATATATATATATATATATATATATATATATATATATATATATATATATATATATATATATATATATATATATATATATATATATATATATATATATATATATATATATATCCGTTATATATATATATATATATATATATATATATATATATATATATATATATATATATATATATATATATATATATATATATATATATATATATATAACGTTATATATATATAATAGTTTAATTTTTTATTTTTTCGCTTAATTCGCCTCAATTGAAGGCATTTTGTGTTGCATAAGGATAAGCCCTATTTATGAGATATATGGATGAATAGTGATCGTTAGTCGACTGCAAAAGGACCTTTAAACTTACATTGCACCGTCGAAAGTCGTGCACATCCGTAAGTATATCTCATTCAAACATAAGCATTTCCCAATACAAGCTGGGATTTCCTTCGCTACTTTTTAAGTAGCTTTTACTAATTTTATTTTAAATAAAAACATCATCCTATATATATATATATATATATATATATATATATATATATATATATATATATATATATATATATATATATATATATATATATATATATATATATATATATATATATATATATATATATATATATATATTCATATATATATATATATATATATATATATATATATATATATATATATATATATATATATATATATATATATATATATATATATATATATATATATATATATATATATATATATATATATATATATATTGCAACGAAACCGCTCTATTATTGATGTTTATTTATGCGAATTTATACTATGTTGATATTATTATCATTAATTAAGCAAAACAGCGTTTTGGTGGCCAATAAGAGATGTCTACCTATTATTGAGGGATAATGTAGCTACAAGGAGCATAGGGCGCCAGGCCACCAGGCGCTGGGTGGTTCGCTGGTTGTGCAAGCAGATCCTGTACCGGAAACAGGCTTCTGCGCGGCGAATTTTACGGGAGTACAGGGTAATCGCTTGAGAGGCTGGCTACTCATTCAAGTAATTTTAATCGGAGACGGGTCGTGGGGAAAAAAACTCTCAGAGCGCGCGGATCTGCGCGCTATTTAAAGTGCGATGCCCTGCGTGAAGTGAGACTCGCCTTGATGAGGCGTCCGGTATGTGGAGTGGGAAGAGTTTAAAATCTGGTGAAATTCTGCGTTCCAAATGTCGAGATGCAACTATATTTTTTCTACTTTATTTCTGGCTCGTAAACTGGCTCTGCGCTCGGCTAGCGGCGACAGAAAAAAATAGGAATCGGCGGGGCCGTGATCAGCGCCCTCTCGACGGGAGAACCGACTACTACGGGGTACTATGATTCACTCCGCGGCCGATAGATGGCGCTTTGCGGGAGGCGACGTCTGGCCAGGAGACTGACTAATCGTGTTATAAAAATAAAATGTGGAATTATACGGAATGGGAATATACCTCAAAGGAAATTAGGAAAATCAAATAAAATCTGGGATGTTAAATAAATGAGAAAATTGATAATTATAATTGGGAATGGACGAGGAAGATGCCACAGATGGGAACGGCAAATTATAATTGACAGATTAATTGAGGAAGGAAGATAGAATATATTTAGGTAAGGTAATTAGAGGGAGTAGGTATATGACGGAAGAGGATAATTAAATATATATTTCTCCTTTTATTTTGTGTATTTTCTTTTTACCCCTTTTTCCTTCAATGAAATTATACTCAATGTTGAAGTGGTTTAAAATATGCGCTTTATTTCTTTACGACATATGGAAGGTAAATTAAAGAAAAAGTATTGAAGACGAATATTCTTAATTATATTTTCCAGTCTTATCTTATCAAAGAGAAACGTAAATCGAGCCTAATAAGATATTTAGAATAATATTCAAAGTTGTATTTTACGGTTTTATTCTACAACAGAGGAGAACGTAAGTCAACATGAAGAAAATATTTAAAATGGTATTTAAAATTATATTTCGCAGTTTATTTCACGAAGAAGACATGTAAATCAAATACGGAATGTTAAAAACAATGTTTAAAAGAATTTATATTTTACAGTTTCCTTTATGGAGGAGGAGAACGTAAAATTGAGATAAAACAAAAAAAAGGAATGTTTGAAACAATATTAAAAAAAAAAAATATATTTTATAGTTTCCTTTATGGAAGAGGAGAACGTAAATCAAGATAACAAAAAAAAAATGTTTAAAACGATATTTACAAGAATTATATTTCACAGATTCCCTTATGGGAGAGGATAACGTAAATCGAGATAATAAAAAATGTTTAAAACAATATTCACAAGAATTATATTTTACAGTTTCCCTTATGGAAGAGGAAATATAGACCAATATATAAATGTTTAAAAGCAATATTTAAAATTATATTTCACAATTTCTTTTTATTGAGGAGGAGATGTAAATCAAAATAACAAAAAATATTTAAGAACGATGTTTAAAATTATATTTTTACAATTTTATTTTACGACCTTTCACCCCTGCGGGTTATGACCGTTATTTCTAGTCTCGCCCTTTTATGGCGAATATTAGTATTAAATTTTGTTTTTAGAAAATAGGATCGCTTATTACTAGTATCGCACCGTACCTATTGCCCCAACCTTACCGGAACACGTGAGAATTTTATAAGTTTTATTTGGGTATGATATAAATAATTTTTAGGGGTACCTATTTCAGCGTATTAGACATCACACCATTGTAATAAATAAGGTACTTATTAATTAAAATTTTTATATGCGAGGTAGTCACGTTCCTCAGAAAGAATCCTAGCCAAACTCCGTCTACCTTATGTCCGGTTTGTATAGCCGGTTTTATACATGTAATTTAATTATTTCTTACATAGAGAAATGGGGAAATTGAAAGAACCAAGAACAGAAAATATGTAATAAGAATGTGTGAGCCCCAACCGGGTTGTGTCGCGCTACCTCTCTTGACTAATGAAGAAGAATATATTGGCTATTTTTCTATATAATTAAATATTTATATGGCCCTACGGCCTGCCAAATTACAAAACGAATACCCCAGTATTCCGATCCAAATAACAAGATCTAATTATATAAAGACAATGAACATGATATAGGCTATGAAAATAATTTCCAAAAAATAAAGAGAGAATTTAATCCTAAAATTTAATCAAAGAAAGGAGAAGAATTAACATAGAAAAGGAAGACAAAAAAAAAAAACCAGTCCCCGAACCGAACGGTGCGTTTTCTGTAATGACGGAAAGACACCTTATAGTTTCTGGAGACATGAGCTAAGTATCCTCTATATATAATTAAATTCCTACCTTGGAAATCTGAGCACTGAATTTAACACATTAAAATTCTTTTTAAAAATCCGTACAAACTAGAGTGATTCGAAGTAGGGGTTTCTTCTATCTGATCGGCGGCCCGAGGCGAACCCGCCTCGGACCGCTCACAACCCAAAAGTAATGACCGGCGAGTATATTTCTTTGGCCGGCTCGCGATTATCGGATACGATTTCTACCTACCTAATGGCCTTCTAGAATATTCCAAAATGCATTAGTGCGTAGAGCGCGTCTGAATTTATTTATAGAGAGCGTTTGGCACTCATTGTTTGACTTTAATTATTTTAGCTTTTATTTATTTATGTTTACTATTATTTATTACTTATGAGAGGAAAAGACACATCGTAGATGGTTGCAACACAGGGTGTTGCAATGCCGGCTTGGTGAGAACACATGCTATCCCTAATGCTACAGTGCTACGCAGGGCGCTACGCCGCCCTCGATCATACATCACGATGCCTAGTAAGAAGCTAACACGTTTTACTAATTTAATAGGTTTGAGAAATATGATAATGAATGGGATGTTGTATTCCGGTAAGTTTGGTTGTCACTAACAAATGTGGCGGCTGGTACGGATGCGACTTACAAAATTAATAAAGTGAAGACGTAGACGCCGCCGGTTGCGAAGTTGCGCGGAGGTGAAGAGCTGCGGTGAAGCGTTGGCCGAGGTCCATCAGCTGGGATGTTCAGTCTTGTAACATGATAACAAAAAAAAAAAAAGTCTGATATTAGTGGGATGTCCGACTGGTACGTGCGGAATCCTGCAATTGATTAAGCCTGCTATTGCGGCTTGTAGATCCTTGTATGGAATTTGTAAAATGAACTTCTAATTTGACTGGAATTAATGTACAATTCCTCGTACACTAGTGTTTCTGGAAAAATGCACTTTACACAAAGTTATTGTCTTTCTTGACACTCAAAACAAAATATAGTTGTAGTCCATTGCTAGTATACTATACATATGAAGGTGCGATACTCGTATTCTATGATGTCGTGTCCGTGTGTGGACGCGAGACGCTGCAGTAACCGTGTAGGTGTAGACACCTGGCTACGCCGGCCCTGTGCGTAGACTGCTACGAGCGCGCGTTCTGGCCTTGGTGGCGAACTGCGCGATCGCCAGCGCGTAGCTGTCCTCAGCCTGGGCGGTCTCTCGCCGAAATAGCTGACGGAGAGTCGTGCCCCTGCGCGAATGCGAACGCTACAGCGACCGGGCGGGTGTAGTCGCCCAACTGTGCCGGTCCTGTGCGTAGGCTGCAACGATCGCGCGATCCAGCCCTTTCGGACGATCTGCGCGACCGCCCCGCGCGGCTGCCTTCGGCCTGCGCGGGTTCTTCCGTACAGCTGACGGAGTCCGTGGGATGCTCCGCAGTGGTTGTGGTGAAGTGTGTTCAAATGTCGACTGGAAGCTGCTCGAAAACTGGACCTCGGGACGCTCCTCCTCTTCTTCTTTCTTCTTTCTTCTTCCGCCGGGGACTGGTTTTTGGGGTTTGGTAATTACTATCACTAGGTGTGCTCATCTACTTACAAAGAATATCCTTTTTTTTTTTTTTTTTACGTCTTTGCTGACTGATCTATAGCTTATAAATCTCGATTATTACTATTTCCTATACTACGTACGTAGCGCGATCGCAATCTGGTTGGGTATTCACGGCTTATGGGCCGGTTTATTTTTTCTTCAAACTGGGACAAATATAAATAAATGAATCAAAATGAAAATATGTCGAATGAATTCCTGATATTTGAATTTTAAAAATAGTTGTTTTGGGTTCGGAATCTCTGAATGGTGCGTGACCACCTTTGTTCGTTACAAGCAGATAAATGGAGTTAAAAAAAAATTTATATTGGGAGATATTATAGGGACTTGAGATTTGTCACTATCCTTGAGTGTACAGAATCTGTGTTGTTTGATCTTCATTTTGGTTTAGCCGAGCTTTTAGTGTCAGGACCACCGTTTAAAGTCAATGTGTACCATTGTATAATCATTACTTGCGTGTACCCCAGTAAGGTGAAACGATTCACATCGGTGTCGAGATACTAGCATGTAATTTTGGATTTAAATCCTGTGTGAACGAGTCAAAACGATATAAACATAGTCGCTTTATTACGCGATTAATCAAACTAAAATAAATGATCTATTTGTTTATAGCAAAAATAGAAACTAGTGTAGGTGTAATATTTCCATTTTCCATCAAACGGGTTTTCCTAACGCGGTTTCTTCATACGCCTTTCGTTCGTCTCGTACAAAACCTTCCTTCCATTTCTCCTTTCATACTTCACCTGATTGTGTCAAACTTGTTTCTTACCCTATTGTTAGTTTGAGTTTTGATTATGATTTTATAGTTGAACTTGGTTTTCAATGTATGTTTATATTGTGGTGAGTCGAGGTGATTTAATACATAGGTACTGGGATTTGTGGAATATATATTTATAAGTTTGAGATATATACATATGTTTTAATAGATTTTCTCACGACCAATATTTGTGGAATTATATAGAAAGAATAAATAATGATAAGTATATAATTAGACTACGTCGTGATCATTTTGCGTTTCGCTAGGCGCGTCCTGACACGTTCGTCTGGAGGAAGCACTTTTTGAGTGGCATTCCATATTTGTAAATAAATAATAATAAAAAATAAGAAAACTCCTTCTCCTCTTGTCCCCTCCGGTTTTAACCTCGGATTGTGGAGCAAGTTTGCACATTGTGCGCTCAAAATATTTTATGTTGAAAGTTGTTCGTTCATGAACGTAAAAATAATAAAAATTAAAATTGCATTGTTTACCCGAATTGATTTGTACCTAGCCTGGTTTTAACCTCAGGAGTCGGCGTTTTATCTTATAAGGGATTCCATATGCTTTGTAAAAAATAATAAATGTTGCACTTTTTTAGTCACCGTTTAGGGTGGTTGTATGGTGTTGCTAACCCGTAATTTCAATACATTATGACCAAAGGTCATATTTTGGTCGTGAGTATAATATTGTTATTTTATTTTTTTGAGAAAATATATTTGTTAATTTGTTATGTTCTCTGCTTGACGAAACACAATCATTCTTCAGATTGTTCTCGCCAAAGCTGGTTATTTTTGCCGGCTTTGGTGAGAAAAAAAAATTTTTAAAAAAGTTTTGTGCTTGTATTTTGAGTTTTAAAAATATTTATATGTGACTTATTTTTTTATGTGGCGTGTATGTGTTTGTGTAAGTGTGTTGCTGTGTTAATTAAGTGTTTAATCATTTATTATATATTGTCAAACATGTTTTTCCTTTCTTTTACCGGTCCACGGAGCTCAGATCGAGGCCCACCCCAAGAGTATTTTAGTACTTAGCGCCTTTCGGAAATAAAATGTATTATTTTCCCTTGCGTAATTGTTTCCCTAGGAGATAGTATGAATTTAGTTTTTAGACATTGTCGTTAGCCTTTAAATAAATGTCTGACATGAAAAATTCCTTTGTTTTTACCTGTTTCGTCCTCTAGTTCGTACGCGGTTCGCGATTTACGCGCTACAACCTTGCATTTTATGTATCTAGGTGCAAGTTTGCTTGAAAAGAAATCTATTTTCCTAGATAGAGTGTGATTTTTTGCCCACACAGTATCTCCAGGAGCTAGACGCAGATCTTTCCTCCTTAAATTGTACCTGTTCGCGTTGTTTTTAAATGACTCAAGTAATTTTTCTTGGACAATGTCATAAGTGTCAGCCAGGCTTTTTAGACCTTCGGCGAATTTTTCCCTGCCTTCTATGTCTAATTCATTTTCATTTTCCGGAATGAAGCTTTTTATGTTATGGTACCGGCCATCAATAATCATCTCTCTCCCAAACATGAGATAAGATGGAGAAAAGCCTGTAGTTAGATTAACGTGCGAATTAATGGCGTTTTGGATTTTCCCCAGAAATTCTACCCATTTTCTCTGGTCTTTTCCTACCAAAATTGCGAGAGACGTCTCTATGGTCTGGTTATACCTTTCTACAACATTCGATTGGGGAGCATAATTGCATCCGAAAAGCAAACGGGGAATTTTGTACTTTTCGGCGAACGATTTGAATTTGCGCGACTTGAAGTAGCTGGCGTTGTCTAATATGATAACGGCCGGTGTGCCGAATTGTAGGAAAATGCTGTTTTCGAGGTGTTTCGTTATACTTTCTGATGTTGCTTTTTTTAGAGGGAATAACCAACAATACTTGGAGAATATGTCTACCACGGATAAATAATGACCAGTTTGTATTATGTGGAAACAATGTTTGGAAATGTACAAAATATGCGTAAACTTAAGGAAAATTATTGCTATAAAAGAAAATTGTTGTGTCTTGTGTGTGTGGTTCGGTAGGTTGGTTGACGGTGCGATGCGATAAATTTAAAATATTAATTTTTTAAATTGTGTTATACACAGTAAAATAGGGTGGGTGGGTGGGTTGTTGTACTTGTATTTTATTGATATATTTTTGAAAAAAAATTTTTGGGGTTGCCCCTGTGACAAAAAATAATTAAACAAGTAATGACGTGAAGACTAGATAAGATAAATAATGATAATAGGCCCCACGGTTGGGCCCAAAACTGCAACGCCCAAGCGGGAATTATATTTAAAAAAACAACAAAGGGAATGTATATTTTTGAAGAGATATTTTTGAAAAACGTTTTAGGTTTTGTAAGGTTTGAAAAGAAACGGGATATAAGATAAGTAATAATAATAATGAGCCCCGCGACTGGGAGCCAAAACTGCAACGCCCAGAGCGGCTATATTAGTTTTATTATTTAAAAAAAAATGTACAATTTATTCGAAATTGATGTGTAACTATTTAGTTTGAAAAAAATTGAGCCCCAAGTTGAGGCGCCAAAACTGCAACGAAACCGCTCTATTATTGATGTTTATTTATGCGAATTTATACTATGTTGATATTATTATCATTAATTAAGCAAAACAGCGTTTTGGTGGCCAATAAGAGATGTCTACCTATTATTGAGGGATAATGTAGCTACAAGGAGCATAGGGCGCCAGGCCACCAGGCGCTGGGTGGTTCGCTGGTTGTGCAAGCAGATCCTGTACCGGAAACAGGCTTCTGCGCGGCGAATTTTACGGGAGTACAGGGTAATCGCTTGAGAGGCTGGCTACTCATTCAAGTAATTTTAATCGGAGACGGGTCGTGGGGAAAAAAAACTCTCAGAGCGCGCGGATCTGCGCGCTATTTAAAGTGCGATGCCCTGCGTGAAGTGAGACTCGCCTTGATGAGGCGTCCGGTATGTGGAGTGGGAAGAGTTTAAAATCTGGTGAAATTCTGCGTTCCAAATGTCGAGATGCAACTATATTTTTTCTACTTTATTTCTGGCTCGTAAACTGGCTCTGCGCTCGGCTAGCGGCGACAGAAAAAAATAGGAATCGGCGGGGCCGTGATCAGCGCCCTCTCGACGGGAGAACCGACTACTACGGGGTACTATGATTCACTCCGCGGCCGATAGATGGCGCTTTGCGGGAGGCGACGTCTGCCCAGGAGACTGACTAATCGTGTTATAAAAATAAAATGTGGAATTATACGGAATGGGAATATACCTCAAAGGAAATTAGGAAAATCAAATAAAATCTGGGATGTTAAATAAATGAGAAAATTGATAATTATAATTGGGAATGGACGAGGAAGATGCAAATGAGAAAATTGATAATTATAATTGGGAATGGACGAGGAAGATGCCACAGATGGGAACGGCAAATTATAATTGACAGATTAATTGAGGAAGGAAGATAGAATATATTTAGGTAAGGTAATTAGAGGGAGTAGGTATATGACGGAAGAGGATAATTAAATATATATTTCTCCTTTTATTTTGTGTATTTTCTTTTTACCCCTTTTTCCTTCAATGAAATTATACTCAATGTTGAAGTGGTTTAAAATATGCGCTTTATTTCTTTACGACATATGGAAGGTAAATTAAAGAAAAAGTATTGAAGACGAATATTCTTAATTATATTTTCCAGTCTTATCTTATCAAAGAGAAACGTAAATCGAGCCTAATAAGATATTTAGAATAATATTCAAAGTTGTATTTTACGGTTTTATTCTACAACAGAGGAGAACGTAAGTCAACATGAAGAAAATATTTAAAATGGTATTTAAAATTATATTTCGCAGTTTATTTCACGAAGAAGACATGTAAATCAAATACGGAATGTTAAAAACAATGTTTAAAAGAATTTATATTTTACAGTTTCCTTTATGGAGGAGGAGAACGTAAAATTGAGATAAAACAAAAAAAAGGAATGTTTGAAACAATATTAAAAAAAAAAATTATATTTTATAGTTTCCTTTATGGAAGAGGAGAACGTAAATCAAGATAACAAAAAAAAATGTTTAAAACGATATTTACAAGAATTATATTTCACAGATTCCCTTATGGGAGAGGATAACGTAAATCGAGATAATAAAAAATGTTTAAAACAATATTCACAAGAATTATATTTTACAGTTTCCCTTATGGAAGAGGAAATATAGACCAATATATAAATGTTTAAAAGCAATATTTAAAATTATATTTCACAATTTCTTTTTATTGAGGAGGAGATGTAAATCAAAATAACAAAAAATATTTAAGAACGATGTTTAAAATTATATTTTTACAATTTTATTTTACGACCTTTCACCCCTGCGGGTTATGACCGTTATTTCTAGTCTCGCCCTTTTATGGCGAATATTAGTATTAAATTTTGTTTTTAGAAAATAGGATCGCTTATTACTAGTATCGCACCGTACCTATTGCCCCAACCTTACCGGAACACGTGAGAATTTTATAAGTTTTATTTGGGTATGATATAAATAATTTTTAGGGGTACCTATTTCAGCGTATTAGACATCACACCATTGTAATAAATAAGGTACTTATTAATTAAAATTTTTATATGCGAGGTAGTCACGTTCCTCAGAAAGAATCCTAGCCAAACTCCGTCTACCTTATGTCCGGTTTGTATAGCCGGTTTTATACATGTAATTTAATTATTTCTTACATAGAGAAATGGGGAAATTGAAAGAACCAAGAACAGAAAATATGTAATAAGAATGTGTGAGCCCCAACCGGGTTGTGTCGCGCTACCTCTCTTGACTAATGAAGAAGAATATATTGGCTATTTTTCTATATAATTAAATATTTATATGGCCCTACGGCCTGCCAAATTACAAAACGAATACCCCAGTATTCCGATCCAAATAACAAGATCTAATTATATAAAGACAATGAACATGATATAGGCTATGAAAATAATTTCCAAAAAATAAAGAGAGAATTTAATCCTAAAATTTAATCAAAGAAAGGAGAAGAATTAACATAGAAAAGGAAGACAAAAAAAAAAACCAGTCCCCGAACCGAACGGTGCGTTTTCTGTAATGACGGAAAGACACCTTATAGTTTCTGGAGACATGAGCTAAGTATCCTCTATATATAATTAAATTCCTACCTTGGAAATCTGAGCACTGAATTTAACACATTAAAATTCTTTTTAAAAATCCGTACAAACTAGAGTGATTCGAAGTAGGGGTTTCTTCTATCTGATCGGCGGCCCGAGGCGAACCCGCCTCGGACCGCTCACAACCCAAAAGTAATGACCGGCGAGTATATTTCTTTGGCCGGCTCGCGATTATCGGATACGATTTCTACCTACCTAATGGCCTTCTAGAATATTCCAAAATGCATTAGTGCGTAGAGCGCGTCTGAATTTATTTATAGAGAGCGTTTGGCACTCATTGTTTGACTTTAATTATTTTAGCTTTTATTTATTTATGTTTACTATTATTTATTACTTATGAGAGGAAAAGACACATCGTAGATGGTTGCAACACAGGGTGTTGCAATATATATATATATATATATATATATATATATATATATATATATATATATATATATATATATATATATATATATATATATATATATATATATATATATATATATATATATTTATATATATTTATATTAACTATATTTTTACATTTTATTATTGCCGTATCGTATTATTTATATTAATTTATTGTTTGTGCACGTGTATGTATGTATATATGTATATACGTTATATATCATCATATCATACATCTACATAACTCATAATATGGCTTATCTTACTTACTTACTTAGCTTACCCTATCCCTTTCCCCTTACTTGAACCTGCATTTGTCTCATTGCTCATTGCGCTGTAACAATAGATTTAATTTAATTGTGAAAACTTTTAATTGGCCTTAGATGTATATATTATGTGTTAGTATTAAGTATAATACGCTGTAAGTTTTCTGAAAAATAAAAATAAAATATTTCATTATTTTAATCTCCCTTCTGCGTCATTTTAGATCTACTACCACAACGACATGGTTTTTATTCATGTTTCTTATTTTATTTTGTCTTATAATATAATGTTACATGCAGTAGGAGTTGTCACCATCAATAGTTTTATTTCAATTCTATTGCACAAAATATTATTTCCAGCTTAACATATTTTTATTTTTTTTATTTAAAGCTTAATATATTTTTATTTTTTTTATTTGGAGCAATTTCCAAGGGTACATCGCTAAAAATCATTGGTTCAGAATAACACAAACCGTAGCAAAAAATAGAACCTTTCACGAATAACTAATTCAAGTCTGGTCTACAGGCTAATACAAAAGCAGTTTCGACGATTGCAGTTTACTAAAGAAGCAATGAAATAATAATGTAATTTTCTTCATTTAGTTTGACTTTTATACCATTTTATTAGCTATTGTATTTTTATGGCTACTTTATTTTCACTCCGATAATCAATTACATTTTGTATTTGTAGGACCGTATACATATCTATTTCATGACAATTAAATTGATAATTATCACGTCAAATAGTTTTTTTTTTAATATTATGTCAAATAAATCATGAAAGGGACTAGATTAAAGATTTAATTAAAGATTCGATCATACCTAAACTATCGCCTACTTCTTAAGATTTCACTAATTGAACTCCTAGTGTACTATTATATTATTATATTATACCATACAATTATATTATATCATGTATATTTCAAATTATTTCAAATTATTTATTGAGTTAAAATTATGGGTACATTCAATATACAAAAGTCTTAACCTAACTAGGCTGCCGCCTGTTCCAATATGTATTATTAATCTTCTTCTCCGTCGTTCCCTTATTACTGAGGATCGTGGCCACTAGACAACAGTTTGCCTACGAGGCTCCTCCACTTCGACCTGTCTTCTGCATGACGGGTCGCATATTGTATTGACCCTTTTGTAACTTCTTTGATGAGGTCGTTCCTTCTGGCCGGTGATCTGCCTCTGCTTCTTCTTCCCTCCACTTGACCCCCGGAAAGCATTTTCTCCAGATTTTCTGGGTTTCTCCTGGCAACATGACCAAAGAACTGCAGGACCCTTCTCATGCATACGGGGGAGAGTCTCACTTGGATGCCAATTTCTTCCAGGACAGATTTGTTGGTGCGACGTGCTGTCCATGGGATTCCAGGCATTTTAAGCCAACACCACATTTCCAGTTCATCGATTTTGGTGCTTATCCAAGCCTTCCGGGTCCATGTCTCCGATGCATAGAGAAATATCGAGAAAACCAGAGCTCGAACCATCCTGACCTTAGTCCGCTGACTTATACCCCGATTCTTCCACAGCCTTTCTAGCTTGCTCATGGCCGATCTTGCCATCTGGCTTCTGCGTGAGACCTCCTTTTTGCAGTTTCCGTCGTTGCATATCATGGAGCCCAGATAGACAAAGTCTTTCACAGCTTGAAGGTCACTCAGCTCGCTGATTGGTATTATTAATATTTGTATACTTCTATTTTGCTTTACATATCCCTTTCTCGAACTTTCCTTATTAACAACTTACCTTATTATTACCTTTCTTACCCTTATATTATTAGCCTTATTACTCTTTTTCACTATCATCGTGTTCATGTTATTTCTATATTGATTTGTAATGCAGGCATTGCAAACTATTCATAGGATAGTAAATTTGTTTTGTATGAATATTTTTTGTATAAATGTTTGTGTAAATGAGAATTTGTTTGTATAAATATTTTTAAAATACTTTTTCATATATTTAATATCTGTAAGTATACTTTGAAATATAAATAAAAATAAAATAAAATAATTATCTGATCGACTTTAGATTTAACTATCTAATACCATTATTTTAAATTATGTGGTGAAACTATCTACTGATACGTTATATCGATTCCGTAATCACTGGTTTTGTTCTTTAGATGTTATAATCCAATTTATTATCACGTTTCCAAATTATTGTGTATTAATGTTTAAACAATTATGTATAAGCATTTGATGACAATAAACTTGATTTGAATACTCGTGTCCGTCGCTCTCCATATACGTTGTTATAATACTCCATTAGAGTGCTTTCGCGATTCGTCTTTTTGAGTATTGTAATTTTGTTTTTTTTTATTTTGTTGCTTTCGATTTTAGTTTAAAAATTTGGTATTATGTTTGAGTGCCACAGTTTAATGTGTCTATGTATATATCAATGTATACATACGTACACTTAGAATAAAATATAAGTATATTTATTAAACCCTTTAATGACCATGGAACGTATGTGTCTTATAATTTCAAAAATCATTATATAAATTATCGATAAGGAATAATTTATAAATTGTATTTTTTCCATGTTATTGAGACATAAGGGTCGAAAAATTAGCAAAAAAATATTGTTTAAAAATATATCGTAATTTTTCAAACATCCCAAATGGCCAACGAACTTAAACGGCAAACGGACGGTAAAAATAAATAAATAAATAAAATATTTATCGCAATTTTTCCGATTTTCATTTTTTTTAGTGCATACTGACACTTATGAAATTATAAAATTATATTTATTAATATACAAAATTTATTTACATCTCTTATGGATCACAGGAATACATATACCTATTCCATCAAATTGCACAAAAGCTATCGAATCAATTTTCAGAAAATTTTAAATACTTGTTATTTACATCACCCTTTAACAGTTTCATGTAATAAAAAAATCCGTACTCTACCGCAAACCTTATGGCCGTCAAAGGGTTAAATAAAATATTGTACATCTTATCGCTAAACAGTATAGCACGTAATCTAGTACCTATCGACTGTGTGCGAGCTACTTACTCCTTTTAATGAAAAAAATATTAATATTGCGTGCGAGTGGCAAAAGTATTCCATGAAGTCAATTCCTAAATACTCCACTATTATCTTACATTTTAAAATTTCAAAAACTGTCAATGCGTTGCAATATTTAAAAACGTCAATTTATTTGCAACTTATTGCAATTTATTGCAAAATATTGCAACTGCGTGTAAATTGCAATATTAGTTGAAATATTTGAAAACGCCAAAACGGGTTCATTTTATATTGTGTTTAAATGCTATCGAGGACAATTACTTTCAAATTCGATGATGCAGCCCTCATCGAATTTTGAAAAATTACCGTCAGACCCAGTTAATAAGGTAATTTTTATATAGTCTTTTGATGTTATTCCGAACAATTAGTTTCAAAAGTTGATGTTTCAGCACTAAAATTTTGGTTAGATTAGTCAGATCGTGCCATACACGGTCAGCCGCAATCACGCTCTGCATACCATCAACAGCATCTTCGTATCTTTAGAGTTGTCAATTAATACGGGCGAACCCGAGAAAATATAACGATTTTAAATCATTCTTTCGAAGGTGTGGTGAACGCATACACTTAGGGACAAAACAGTCCACCATCTAATTAAGTCAACATGCCCGTAAGAGTCCAACGCCTTACAGTGAGGTATTGACCTCACGCCCTTACTACCAGATGTGGCCGGAATTTTCTCCGTCCTCCAGTCTGGTCGCAGGTTCGAAGCCGCTTCCGCGGCCTGTATACATGTTTTTAACAGTGATTCAGATCGAATTTAACGCGGACCGTCGCGCCCTTTGCCCGTCTTTCGCATAGGATCGGGTAGCCAACAGGTCATTTCAAGAGTAGCTGACACTGGTCAACAACCACCACTGCTCATGAAACGTTTTAGACCGTTTTGAGACCCTCCCCCCGGCTATTTGCCGGAATGCATAGTCAAATGGATAATGTCGAACGATACGCAAGCCGCCCTTCCTCGAACCTCCGCAAACCTCTTCCCTCGAAGGATCCGATCCCGCCTGTCCACGACACAGCCATGAAAGGCAAAGTTTTTAATCAAAAAAACCTTTACCGAAGGCAAAGACGAAGTTTGTTGCAATAAAGATCGATATGGTGTCTCAAATAAAATCGCTGATCGAACATTAGCCCCAGATACCTGGAAGCTGCCACAAACTCGATTTCTTGGCAAGGATAATGTTGCGGGTCCGACACGTCACAATCGTATTGCAGACAGTTTTGAGTCTTTTTCTTCTTTTCAGATTATCTTCGAATTCAAAAACAAAATCATATTCAGAGTCACATCATATAATAATATATTAACACTGAAATAAAAAAAGTGATATAGATATATAAACAAATAATAAATTAGAAATTTCCATAAAATTTTCCAAATACCCACAAAATAATAAAAGTTATCATAAATCAACAAATAATTTAGTTTATTAATTTAAATAAAAAATATATCAAGTTTTGAATTAACTGCATGTTAGGCGTTCGATTATGAGATTAATTCATTGTTTGTGAATCACAGATTTACCTACCCCAAGCGTCCTATAATCCATCCAATTACTAGCTTTTTAATATGTGCCGACTAGGTGTCTGTATAGAACATTACAAAATGTAGGCGCAATAAAAGAGAAATATTCAAGCGTGGTTTCCTAAGAAACATTTGGGTTGTCCAGCTGCTGTCCTTGTCGTTTCTATTTGTTGGAATGATATATGCGTTGTTTTAACGAACAGATGACTCTAAAAAAATCACGTAAAATAATCTCATCAAAAATTAGGACACATTTTTGCGTAAAAGTGGCTGCCATTGGGCTGAAAGATAGTTTTAGTACAACTTTTCCATCATATAGTACCGTAATATCTGATTCACAGAGAGCATGGTAGGACATTTGAAGTGTGGCTGAGTCTAAAATGCCTCAGAGATCCTTAAACATATCCTAACGGATGATTCTAACTGGATAAATAGCCTATATTGGTCGATACACAACATATTTTGATCGATAATAGCATAAGTTCACCGATTTGAATAACCATATTGTTATTATTAGACATCATATGATGATATTTAGACATCTGTTGACCCAGGATTTAGGCGACAAAAATAAAGAAAAAAATTTATGTAGAGAAAAAATAACTTTATTTCATAAATAAATCATAAAATAAAAATAAAAAAAACAAAAAATCATTATACTCGTATTTTGATATTTACATAAGAAAAATAAGTGACTATCGGAATTTCAGCTAAAATATTAGGAGAAACTAAGAGTAAATTTGGCAGTGGGCGTTGTGTGAGTTGTTAGGTTCTAGTTTATTCATCTTCTTCAACGTTCTCTTCACCTTCGTTATCAGACTCAATCTCGGCGCCTTCGGCCTCTAAGCTTCGGCCAGCTACATCACCGCCGCCGGTGCCTTCTGGGATGCTGTCACCCTCGAAGGTCGATCCGTTCTGGTCAGCACCATAGTTGATGTGCTCGATTTTACCGTCGGAATTAACGTACTCAGACTCGCCGGTGACTTTGAGGATTCTGATTTCCTTACCCTTCTTGGTGAGGGTTACGACAACGCCTTGTTCGCTACGCTTCTGTCCGTCGCTCAGCTCGAATCTGGTGATAAAGGAATTAAACATTTAGAATGGAGAGTTGGATCAATGAGTCGATTGCACTAGTAGTAAATTAAAGTCAGCATGGAAAGCGCGAGAAACATTTGTTATGTACTTAAACTTAGGCACTCAAATTCTAACTGGGGCAAAGTACCTACTCAAGCTTACTTTCGCGATAAAAATGAGGAAATTCTTATTAACCGTAACACCAAATAGGCTGTGCTTTTACTAGACGAGGAAAATAAATGGAAAAAGTGCTAATTCATTCGAGTAACAAAAGTAGCAACTCCCAAAGAGAAAGTCAATGATATCTTACCTTTGGCAGGGTTGGAAATACCAAAAGAAGGACAACTTTACGAATACGCAATTTAAAATAAAAACTTATAAAACCAACTACACTCGACTACTTTGATAACGCCTTAAATTCAAATTAGGAAATGTCATAAAAAGGTATAAAGATGGAAAATTAAAGGGTATTCCAATAAAATAAAACAAAAGAGTTGACATAACAAAAGAATTGTAAATTGCATCAAACTTGTTACGAATATCAGATAATGGTGAAGATGAGAGTTGATAAAATCATACTAGTCTCTCTGACCAATGATGATATAGTAGTGATATAGAAAACGTAATAACTGGTATAAAATCCAATGGAGTCCTACTGGAGATATATCTAGGAAGATAGATGCTGATATACTTGAATATATTTAAAGGAAATTGATTATGTCAGTATTAAACACATGAACAGCAATTATTGCCGAAGTTAAGAGAGATATTTGCATTGCCAACATAGGGAATGAGTACGAGCAAATTAGAATTTATCTTTTACATGTTTACTCGTGTATTGGCCAGTCACTGATGATGTGACGAAATTTTGTGTTTTACTATGAACTTGTAGTATTAATTCGTAAATTATTCTCTAGTGAAATTAAAAGAAAACTGGGCAAGCGAGAAAAAAATCTGGAAAATTTATAGTTTTAGTAAATATACTGAACAGACTCAGAAGTTACAGGGCGGGGACATTGTAATATTTTATATTTTTGAATATAAGTGAAACAATGTCTGAAAATAGACATTTTCAAGAAATTCAAATAAAGGGGAAATGTATTGAACCACCTAGAGCGCCAGATTTATGCTCCCTATCCATCATTTACCAGATATATTTCGTAGTATTTTATTTATAAATTGGCGAGAAATCAATTTCACGTCGCAAATTTCCAGATGCAAGTAAGGACGAATACGAACCAAAAAATGTACTCAGCTATCAAATATGTCTATGAGTCAATGACCAAATAAAATGTAACTTCGGATCAAGTACTTACTTTACTATTCATCTTATTATTGGAGAGAAAGGGAGGGGTTTTAGCAGTGGTTTCTATAAAACTAAGTAAAGAAGCAAACTTTACACACATATCCGACCTTATACCGAATCATTTTGTAGCAAATAAACTTTTGGATAATACAAATATGAAATCGATTTTTTTTCTTGAGAATACCTATTTTAAATAGTAAAAACAACTAAACTCATCTTTATTCAGACTAAAAACTCTTATAAATTGAAGATTTTGCAGTTGGTATCAAATAATTTGATTACGAGCTGATATTGATGCACGAAGATAATTTATAGACGAAGGATGACCAAGCAAACATATACATTATACAGCTTGATAATTTTGTTATTCAATACGACAATTGGTAAGAATTTTAAGGATAAAAATATTATTAGATCTATAGTTTCAGGCGCAGTACACATTCGCAGTCCATTTAGTTTTATCGCTTACCTGAAGGTGTAAGAGCCATCTTCTGGATTTTGATCGTATTCACTGACAAGAATCTTAACTGTTTTCGGATCATCTTCCTCTACATCGTTGTTTGTCTGTGGAGGAGGGGGTCTCGCAGCTGGGAGGGCAGCGGCGAAGGCGATCAAACCAACGAAGATAAGCTAGAAAAAAAGCGTTCATTTTAGATACAAAAAGAATTTTATCACGGAAGAAAGCAGTTGGCTACACAATGAGAAAAAATCTCAACCTTAATGATTTGTTATATCACGGTGATTGTGATAAAGACCTGAAAACGCACTTCTAAAATCGAACACTGTAAACCAAATGCACAAAATTCAATTTCGTTCTCTGCAGCGGTAGTGATTAATTTCCATGCAAGAATCTCCAGATACGTAAAACAACTTAAAGAAAAAACTTTATAATAGTTCGCCCCCGTAAATATAGTAATTGAATTACATGAAATACTTGAAAAACTATAAAACTGATAGACAAGATTATGGAGAAAAGAAAATTGAACACTAAATTCCACATTACAATTCATCAAAAAATAATTAGCAAATAAAGTCTTATAAATAACTGCAATAATGACAAAGAGATAAACAGATAATTAAAACGATTTGATCATGTGCGTTAAAAATACAAAGCTTTAACAATATCTAACAAAGATCAATATATAAACAGTTCCGATTAGCGTTTCTGTATCGCATTGTGTATCGCAATATAAGATAAAGCTATATCCACGTACGTAACATTTGCAGTAGAATTCAAGTTTATTTTAATTCAAAAAACCGCAAAAGGGTCCAGAACTTAAAATTAATATATCCTACTACTATTATAAACGCGAAAGTTTGTAAGAATGTATGTATGGATATTTCTTACTCTTTCACGCAAAAATTACTGAATAGATTTTGATGAAACTTTACAATAATATAGCTTATACATCAGAATAACACATAGGCTATAATTTATAAAGATATATAGTTGTCTATCATCATTATCACAATTTTCCATCACCACGCGGGTGAAACCGCGGGGCGCAGCTAGTTATCTATAATTCTAATATCTCAATGGATATATCTAGCTACCTACGTATGAATTATAATATCAGACGAAACAACTGTAAATTTCAGCAATCTGATATTATCCATAATCTAGCAAAATTAAAAATATTTACCGAAAATCAGTAAATATAAATTAAGTGGTATAAAAAGTTTCATCTATAGTAAATTAGAATAAAACCGGTGGAAATTAAACTACATTAAAAATCAAATGTTAAGAAATTGAAAAAATCAAATATTACACCTTGTGGACAATAAAAAAATTATTTAAAATTGATTTTATTAATATGATTGACTGGTTGATATGATATCATATAGTACAGCCATCTGCAGCATAATTTTTACAAGGGTAAAGAGACAATTACAGAATTATTCTTTGTATTTTAATGAATGTTCAATCTACTGACTGAGACCCGAAATTGTAGATGAATATTTCTTACCAGTTTCATTGTTGTTTTTTTTTTTGGCTTACGTAAACACTCTTTAATAGCTAATAATCTACTGATGACAACTCATGTGGCACCTGGGACTTTTATACCGAACATGTGACTGCGTATATCACTACCTGATCCACCAATTACAACTTTTTTAGTACACGCCGCTCTTGTGGCGCTTCTTGCAAATCGAACAAGTTATTCATCGCGACGATAGAACTTCTGGTTGTTTAATTCAGTTGTCAGAATCTTTTCAATTTTACGCGGACGCGATAAATTCTAATGACGGAATTGAACATTGTGTTGTCATGGGGCCAGTTGGGTGATCGCATCTAGAAATTTTATTTTTATTTTGTAATTTTGTAAAATTAAAATTTCATATACAAAAATTCAATAGCAAAATACTGATAATATGATATTCCAAAAACAGTTGCCAGTGATCATATTTTAATGTCACCTAACTAGGCTATCGCCTGTTCTAAGGCCGACATTTAAATTATTGTGGATATATGTATGAGCCTATATAAAAACTAAATAATGAAAAGAACATAATAAAAAGGAGTTTCTCGACAAGTCGCGGCGCGATCGATACAAAGACGTAGGAAAAGAAAAAGCATACTCTTCCCTGCATGCTTTTCACCCGACTGTATCGATCGCGCCGCGACTTGTCGAGATACTATTAGTGTATGACGCTAGGTACCGTCCGGCGTTAGGGGACTTCCCCCTATAAATACACTATTAGCTATTATTAATTCTTATAATCTAGACAATCAGAGTAAAATTGAAAATATAAAACGTTAACCATAATCATAATAAATGTAAAAGTTGTAAAAATAGAGAGTATATACATGCCAAATTATAAAGATAATATAAAATTATAAAAAATATTAAATATAAAAATTGGTAAAAAAACTAAAAGTGAGATTTAACAGAAAGAGTAAAATTATTTTTATTTACTTATCTATAAAACCTTAACATATTGTAGGAACATAAACCTGATAATTAGGAACTTTTAATAGTAAAATATACAATAAACAAAAAATGAGCACTATGCATATAATATGTATTTTAGGTGGGTACATAGGTATGAATAATTAAATAACTGCGTCAATATTGATTGCAATAAATGATTATATGAGAATAAATAACAAAAAAAGAGATTGAAAATTGATTGCAATGAATATATGAGAATTAACAACAAAAAAAATTTAAAATTGGATAAGTATAATAGATACAATAAATAATTTAAAATGGCCACAAAATAATATTAAAAAACAGTCATAAAATGATATTTTAATAGACACAAAATATTTTTTTATATAAATCAAAAACTTAAATGTAAAATAAGATTTGGATAGTCTATTTGAGGTATAAAAAAATCATCAATTCTGTCAACATAATCAAGTAAGTGTAGACATTTTCAATAAGTAATGTTCAAAGTATTTATAAAAAGTGTATTTATTATAATTGTCATAAAATATATAAAATATATTATTAATGAAAGAGCTACGTAAATAGTTTTATCAGTTAATTCTTAGTCCTTTAATGCTAGCTTTGGGTTACCGCAAGGCTCTATCCTTGGACCTATTTTATTGTTAAATTACAAGACACTTAAATTTTCTTTTATATAACGTTTTTTTTTCTGATATTATGGCAATTTATTACTGATTATTTTGATTATTGACTATGTTTAAGTTATTGCGTAACTAAATTTTGTTTTGACTTAATATTTACCGTTGTTTATTTTCCCATTAAATTTTATTATATTAGTAAAATTAAATTTTATAACTCCCTAATTTAACTTTCTGTTACCTAACCTAACTGATTTTGTATTTACTATAATTATAATATGTGTTTTTTTATTCTTGTAAAAAAAATGTACGCCTAAAAGGCAGGTTGTGCGGCACTGAATAGTGGCAAAACGCCATGTTACTACGCCACAATCACAATAAAATAAATTGGAAAAAAATATTAATATCTATTTATGTATTTTGAACATATCTCACACTCATATCATATGTGTGTGAGACTAAGACTAGATTTTGAATAATTCCTGGTTGAATTTGTACCTGCGATTAGGTACCAGTGTGTCGAAATCTGTCCGCGTAGTAGAATGCAAATATCCGAAATAGTTTGAAATGGGTGTTCGAAATGTTTGCAAGAAAAACTGCCCTAACGAAATAGAGTTTCACAAAAAGAAAACTCTAGGGTGGTGAAAATAGGGTGTTTTTTCTGTCGAAAATTCGGGTAAAATGCTCAGTTCAGTAAATTGAACCACACGTGTTCGAATGTTTTGCAAGAATAACGTACACCAGTTGAAACGGGGGTTTAAGTTTTAGGCAAATTAACTTTTGAACCTATTATAATATAAGATTGCGATCTAGTTGATGTGTCAATCCTGCTTCCTCCCCTGACCTCTTCTACCCCCAACCAATGGAGTTGAAAAGGGGAAACGAAATTTTATTCCATCTTGCACTTTTCTCCAAAATGATTGGGAAGCATAAGCATATTAGAGGACTTTGTAAAATTGTACCCCGTTGAATGTGAAAGAAGGATTATTATATTTTTCATCAGTAGATCGGAAATCTAGGCAAAATACTCAATCAAGAATGTTAAATCATGCGTCCTTGATGGTTTTACTAACTTTGACCCGTAATGCGTAAAACGAAGTTTGAAGGTTTAGGTGTTTAAATCTTTGAACGCGTTATAATATAAACCATAAATGCAGGTGATTTTCACTCTTAGTAAGTCAAGAATAGTATGTCTGAGTATTTTACCACAAGTCATCCCTGAGTGATATTGAGATGCCATTCGCACAGACTCGTATTTCCGAAATCGCTTTAAATAAAAAATTGTTGGGGAAAATAACATCCCTAAGAGGAAATAAGTCAAAGTTTATTCAAGAGGTGTGTAAATGTCTACATATTGGGTATAAAACGGGGATTGTTTTACTATTGGTACCTACTTAAAATAAATTGCTTAAATAAAGATGCGTAGTAAAACATTTTAAGGGCTATGAATGCGTTACAATATATGAAACCAATAAAACAAATAATATATAATAAACAGCTTACAAAATAAAACAAGTTTTGATTATTTTTAATCGACATAGGACGGACCTAGGTAGATATACGATCAATAATTAAAAAATAATAATACATACCTATATACTTTTTGATCAAATCCACCAAATAATATTATGTATTTTGTAGCATTTTTACTATGAAACGAAGTTAAATTAAACTCTTTAAATTAAATAAGGTTAAATAAAATAAAACTAAATTAAAGTTATGTTAAGTTAAGGTAAATAAAAGTTAGGTTAAAACATCCAATTAAATTAAAAATATCCTTTTTAGTTGACCCATCCAAAGCCATCTGTTATCCACTTATTTTTTTTTTTAATTATTCTCTTTCTTAATTATATTATACTGATTCGCCTTTTTATTTTCCGATAGTCATGTTTCAATCTGAATTTAGAAATCGAGTTTGCACCGGAACTCCACGTGTAGAAATCCTAGTAATCCAGAAATTGATTTCTGGAAAATGTCTGGCTGTGCTTGTGTGTCTGTGTGTGTGTGTGTGCGCGCGTGTATTGCTGTGTCTGTGTGTGTTTCTATGTAACAGCGGCACATGCTGTGCCATAGAAACTATACGACCAATAAGGACTAAATTACGCACAAAAATAATTCAACCTAACTCTGAAATTTAAAAAGCTGAGAGATTTGTTTTATCTCATTTATAATACAGTTTTTGTTTTTATTTTATATTGTCCTTTTTTGCTTGTTTTTCTACAGCCCCTGTTACAACTGTATCTTACTAAATTGCCGGTTGGCAGTAATAAATTGGTATGCAATGACTCCAGCTGCTGTGTGGACTTTATCGTGATCAATAAAGATTTGGTAATTTTTGCTAAGTATTATAACGTGCCAGTTTTACATATACTTTCCTTATTTAATAATCATTACACATTCAACTTATCACATAATCCTACTACTATATAAACGCGAAAGTTTGTAATAATATATGTATGGATGTTTGTTACTCTTTCACGCAAAAAATACTGAATGGATTTTGATATAGCTTACTCATCAGAATAACACATATGCTATAATTTATAAAGATATATAGTTTTAAATCATCATTATCACAATTTTCCATCACCACGCGGGTGAAACCGCGGGGCACAGCTAGTATTTATTATTTCACGAGAAGTTTTTTCATGAAAAATCAAGGCTGTTACAAACAATATTTAAAATATTATATTCGATAGACAAAGAATTAAAGCTACTTATCGTAAAATGCTAGGTCAACAACATAGTAATTGGCAGAATTCCGACTAAAGAAAAAAAATATTCACATATCTTCCTCATTACATCGCACATTTAATCAAAATGGTAAATTGCATTAAAAAGCAGGAAAACGGCAAGATTACTTGATTCGTTTACTTATTATGAATCATTGTGCAAGTTATGAATGTAAACGATAAATTGGCTACACTCTATATTTCCTTCTCTCTTTTGTGAAAATACCGCAAAGGCCAAGGTTAAGTTTGATCTAAATCACCAAATATTTTATCACATCTATTTGCTGCTAGCCTGCTAGGCATTCTGAAAGGTTATTATGTAAGACTGTCATCTCGAAATTTTGTCACTAATTCTGGACCGAGGAGTATATCTCGACAACAAACTGCACTTTGATATACATAATAAAAATATACTAAAGAAACGTAGAAATATATGGGATTGGTTTTGATTATTTGAAAAACTTTATTGCACATACAATAGAGTATAGCAAGGTACCCCAAGTGTACAGCAAGGTACAACAAGATACTACCAGGTACTGCCAGGTACAGCAAGGTACTGTCAAGTGGCAATATCTCACGACCATACCACCAGGGTTATTGTGACTGAATGATTATGTAGGAAATGAATATACGTAAAATAATAGTTTTAAAAAAAACACTAAAAACACTCTTTTATAAATGCACGTAAAACCCAAAAATTCCGGCTTCATTATCAGACCTTGAAACTTAATCGTGGTCAAAGTTCATTACAAGACCTTTCTAACAAGTCCAAACACGGCTATAATACGATATTCCATCATGGAATGCCAGTGCCTATCTTCCGGCTTCATCATCAGACCTTGAAACCTAATCGTGCTCAAAGTTTATTCCAAGACTTTCTAACAAGTCCAAACACAGCTATGATACGATGTTCCATCATGAAGTTACAGTTCATATCTTTCGACTCCATCATCAGATCAGTTCGGCAGTACCATATTATTGTATTGTCATCAGAACTACATACAGCTGCGAATTTTCATGACGCTATGATCCTTGGAAGATGGTTAAATTAGTTACCTTAGATTCCATTACATAATTAGTTACATACAGGTCGACCTAATAAAAGCGTCTTAAAAAAGTATTTTTTTTGTAAAGTAGTGAAATGAGTACATAATAAACATAATAATGAAAATGACACAGAAATGAATAACATAAGTCGACTCTATTGAGTTAACTATTGAAGTGATAAATGGGATACAAAGCCAATCTAAGAGATGGGTGAAGGGGGCGGGGGGGGGGGGGGGGGGTGGTGTGAAAGGAATTTATACTTTAGGTAAATGTCTCTTCATAGATTTTTAAGACCCGATCAGGTTTCCAAGTTGCCTCAGTGCCAATGGAACAGAGTTCCATATTCGGACCGCAAGCACTACAAATGATTTATACATGAAAGTTGATGAATGCTAAGGTATACAGCCAGTAATAATTTTTTTTGAGAGCGTAATCGAAGGACATGAGATGAAAGCGAAGAGGTTATACACATAAGAAGGCATGTTGTAATGAAGTATATTTAAGTATATATTTGTCCTTCGAGTGTCTAGACTGTTCATCTGATCTTTTGCTATACAAGACCTTTAGAATAGAATAGAATAGAATAACTTCATTGTCCTATAAAACATTACTTAATGAATATTACACTGGATTCATAAAAAAAGTCAATTTATGCACATATGGCCGTCTTATCGCTATAGCGATATCTTTCAGTCAACCTTCATGCGTCTAGTGATTGAGTATGGTCGGGGATTATGTTTACCTACCCCAAATATTGTACCGAACTAGAAATGTTGCCAAAGAAATTCCTTAAAACTGTGTAGTACAGGATTCGCAAGTCACATAAATCTTAATCAAATCTTTTAATCCAGCACAGTGACAAGTCTGAATGACAGACGCTGTCTTCTTGATAAACTTTCACTACACAAAGTCTGCCATAATTCTTGTACAACAGCATAGTTTCCGTGTTCCAAAGGGAAACTTACGTCTAAAATCCCTATTCTAATAACTAAAGCCTGGTTAGTCCCTCTTCTAATGGCTAAACCCATGATTCTGGGTTTTGGAGTGTTATTATTAAGGATGCAGCATATGACTAGGTTTTTGACGACAATTGGTTGTATTCGCGTTCTACTTTGCTTGCTTGTTTGTATAATCATCAATTATTGATTATGCGTAAACTAGTAAAAGACAGCAAAAATTATATGGAATCTTCCTTAATAAACTTTTCATTGATCTATTCATATTCATATTCATTTTATTAGTATACTTGTATACAAGTCAGATGGTATACAAGTCAGATTAGCAAACATTCATTCATATTAATAATAATAATAATAATAATAATTTTATGCATTCAAAAACATACATTTACATTTGTATTAGTTGCAGAATCTGTCTAACTAGGCCATAGCCCGTACCAAGGAAGAATCGAGTGTTAAAACGAAACATACAAAATATGATAAAATATAAAATAGATAAGCGAATTCAAATTAAACGTATAATTATATTTAAAAATTTTGATATAGCATGGTCATGGAAATAAATAATAATTAAAAATGTCGTAATATGAATTTTGTAGAACAAATAAATAAATAGTGTTAAAATATACAATAATAATAATGCAGACCTTTAGACTTATTGCCTTTTCCACCTCATTTCTACCAAGTTGAAGTAAATGTTGTGAAGTTTTAAATTTTAATTGGATTGACAGAGTTTGTTGGCATGATTTTATAGATTCTTTTAGATTGTTATAAATTTTGGGCCCTATAAAGCCAAAGTGTCTTTGGGCGAAGGATGTTCGGGTTTTCTGTAGAATGTGTTTACAGGTTGTGGCGCTCCGCGTTGAAATTTTATGCTCAGGTATATTTATTAGCAAACAAACATTTTTTGTATCGTAAAGAAAAGATAAAATAATCAAAACAAAACGCAGAAAAAAAACACAACAATAATGTAAAAAGAAGAAATACAAGACAAAATGCAAAGAGATCATTAAATACTTTAGCCACCAAAGCATTTTAGACTTCGCTCGAGTAATATTCCTCCAGTGAGTCAAACGCCTTATCTGTAAAGTATCTCTTAAGGGTTAAGGCGTCTCTTAAACACGTCAAGAGATTGCGCCTGCCTAATGTGCTCGCTAAGTTTGTTGTAAACCGCTAGGCCGGCGATATAGGCTAGCCACTCCGACTTGGATAATGCATAACTTACCGAACGTAGCATGCTACGGGATCTTGTTGGATAGTGATGATGCACACCATTCACTTCAAAATCGGCTAGATTTCTGCGAACGAACAGCGCTACTTCCATTATATAAATGGACGACAGCGTCATTATGCAGAGTTCTCTAAACAGAGACCTAGCTGGCGTATCAAGCGCCACGGGCGCTATTGTGCGGACTGCACGCTTCTGCATAACGTAAGCCCTCTGCCTGTCGGCTGCTCGCCCCCATAACTCCGCGCCGTACGTTAGCAGTGAATGAACGTATGCAAAGTAACGCATGCCCAGCGCGGATAAATCGAGAAATGAAGTACACATCATAACTGTGTTTTTGTTTGCGGACTCGTTTATGCACTAAAAGAATTGCAAATAACGCAAAACACTTGCTTTTTGCACTATTCCAACGGGAATTACCCAGATTGACCTATTAGTACCTTTTCTGAGGCTGGAAGAAAGGCTCTCCTTCGGGGCCAGCGGCTACCTCTGATTGCGATGGCGCTTCCAGTCATCGCCGGCGTACTTCCGGCAGATCTTGAGGTCCTGGAGCGTGCGGCCATTTCGTGGGTCCGTAGGGGACGCGTTGTGGAGTACCACTGCGTTATTGTCGACTCGGAAACTACGAGGTTTTGCGGATTGTGTACGCGCCCTCTATTCAGAGAGTTTTAGAGTATGACAGGAGAGGTGGGATACCAGTTCCAAAGGCCGCCTAACTCACTGTTTCTTCCCAGTGGTCGACATCAGGATCCAGAACGGTAGTTTCTTGCGGTTTGACTACCACACTACACAAATGGTCGGGGCCACGGTGACTTCAGGGCCAAATTTTTAAACTTAGGGCTCGCCGATGATCCTTGTTATGTGTGTGGTGGTGGTCCTCAGACTGCAGAACATATACTATGGTCGCGCCCGTTACTGTCGTACGCCAGGGAAGAACTGCTGGACGCGATGTGTGGCCACATAAGTGGATATATTATTTGGTACACTGACCTAGTCAGTAGCAAGGAGTGCTCCGCGGGATTTAGTATCTTCGTAGCGCACTGGGTGTCGCGGATAGAAGAACTGAGGATTCAGGGCGCTTCCCCTCTAGGTGCGAGTGACTTGCGGTCTCCGTGAAATGCAAGCTGCTCGCCGCGCTGTGCCAGTTTTAAACGCCGGTGCAGCTTTAAATTAAACTTTGTTTGTATTGTTCTCTCTCTAACTAGTGTGTCCATGCCACCGCACCAGGCTCGCTCTGTCCCCACTCTCTTCTTGCTGCTGTTTGCGAATGCTGATTAATGTATAGCCTATGCACTACCACCTGCCAAAAATACATTTATTTTTATGTAATACGTATTATAACTATGTAATGAAATATTATGTAAAAGTAAAATGTGAAAAAGAAAAAAAAAATATACAACGAACAAATAAATGACTCCTTGGGGGACTGGATGGGGATAGAAGCCTTTGATCTTTGGATATACTATTATGCTCGGGCATAAAAGACGACCATAGTCGTTATAACTGCCCGGGTGGTGGATGGATTGGCTTCTGTCTCCATCCACCTTGTTGGAGTAAGAAAAAAAAGAAAAAACCTGTCCATGGATAGTTTGTGGTTCAAGTGCTGCATCAAATACGTACTTTAAGGAAAGCCCTCTCCGCATTGTCCATAGTGTTCGCTTTCATCTCAATTCCGTTTCTTATTTCTTTTCTATTTTTGTTTACGACTATCAACATCTTTCGAGATCTCTATCTATGGACTATCGACTAGAGATTAGTTATAGTTATATCATGTGTCAATTTATCTTCTTAATTAATTTTTATATTTATTTTTTTTCCCGGGCCACCAAACAATAAGGAGGGGAAGTATTGTAAACAACCACATGTTTTTCGAGATGAAGACGGAAATATCGATTAAGACGGATAAGAAGATTAGGTATGTCTTGTGTCTGTCTGTGCGAATTTCTACACGATAGCGTCCAAACGAATAATCCGATTAAACTGGAATTTGGCATGCAGGCATTATTTGGTCCTGGCAAGAGTTGAAAAGCTTTTGGTTGAAATCGGTCCACCAGGGGACTCACTAGTCATATTTCAATGTTGAAATATTTGACTTATAGACCGAAATTTGGTACACAGATGCCTTGTTGGGTCAAAACAAATTGTATTTTTGCCAGTCAGTATATTTGCGTAGGCGATTAAATCGAACGTGTTTAATGTGTTGCATTCCCACTATCAGCGCTCATCGCTGAGTATTTCTTGCAATCAGGTGAACCTATTTCCTGAAGGGCCATCAGCTCTAAATCCTTCCATGAATCCTTAGCTACTTGCCGGGAAAGTTTTGTGGCGACACAACCTAACCAATTAATAAAAAAACTTAAATTATCGATATTATGTAACTTTTTCAGATTATAACGAAGCTGTTGACTATCATGGGTTTATACCATTAGAAATGAGAAGAGTTAGTTCGGATGTAATATTTCTATATAAGATATTAAATGGCTTTATCGACTGTTCTGAATTGCTTCAGCTTATAAATTTCCATGTACCCCCACGGCCTTCCCGCCAATTCAACTTATTTTATCTACCTCAAGTAAGCACAAACTACGCCCAAAATAATTACATTTATCGAGTATCTCATTTCTGCAATACCAAGCTAAGCGAAATTGACATGTTTAATACAACTGCGACTGAGCTCAAGACTCTCATTCCGGGTCTTCTGAAAGGCAATATTCAAGGACGAGTGAAATAATTATATTATATTTTTCTTTTCTTCTTTCTTTTCTTTCTTCAATATTAAAATAAACCATAACATTTCCCTAATAATAAAATAATAAAATAAAATATTATTAAAAAAAATATATAACTTTAATTCCTCCTATCCCATTCCTAGGCGACTGTATATTTTTACGATCTTTAAGTGGAGACTTTTAACTGGCATTGTAGTCTATAAATTAAATTCAAATATTTCTCCTGTAATAGCTGTAAGTTTCCTTAATAATAATAAAAAATAAATAAATAAGAAATAAACTAAGAGATGCTTTACTAATCTGTAATAGCTAAGGGTATAAGCTTATTTAACTCGTATATTGTTTATGTTAATCTCTGTCATACCACTATCGTTTGTACACATTTCCCTCTTAATTTAATACAAGAAATGGAATACTTTGTAAAAGGGAATAAAAAAAGCGCTTGAAATTATATAACGATACTTCATTTCATAAGCTTTCATTTCGGCCACTTTGACTTACATAATATAAGCAATTGTTTATTCCATTACGTATTTCAAAATCGATATTTAACTTAATAAAATTAAATAATTAATCCTGTATTCATTAAATATTTGTTACTAGTAACATAAAAAAGTACAATTTATTTTTATTACTTAATTATACAACTCATTTACTTAACTGCTACATGGCGTAATAATACGAAGAATTTATTTAAATATGTTGAATGTCATTGATAGATTTTTTAAAGGTAAAACCTTGAAATTATAAAATATTTGTAAATTCAAAAAATGTGTGAATACTTTCATATATGTTTAAAATAATTCATTAACCAGTTTAAACCATCGTGTGTTGTTTTTAGGTGTTGATATTTTTGGATAAAATTAACGGAATTGTATTTTTTATTTGGTCGATCGATTACAATAACAAGACACACACTTGCACCCATGCTAAACGCACGTTGGGTTGGTTATAAAAGATTGCCGTATGATAGACTTTATGACTCAAACATAGCAAGTGTTGCTGAAGAGGTAACCTAAAAACAAACACACTTGTTTTCCGACGAAAAAAACACCATTGGAGAAAAAGACAACAAATGTGATTGTAATAACAATTCCACCCATTGTGAAATTTCACAATGAAGAGTATAGAGAAACAACAAACAAACATTTTAATGAAATTTAATAGTTGCTCATCACTTTCAAGATTGCTAGTATTCAATGGCTACTCATCCTAGGCCTTGTTAATACCGCCAGGAGTTTCTCAAGAGTCCTTACTAGGTCCACTACATCTCTACAAGTTTTCACCACTCCAAAATCTTACTCTATGCAGATGATATGAAAATCATATGCCCTATCAAGACGCCGGATGAAACTGCAAGAAGATCTGGATGGATTCCAAATTTATTGTCTCTTAAACAAATTAGTCCTTAATGTATCTAAGTGTTATATTTGCTCCTTCACACGTAAGCCTCTACCGTTTCTATATAATTACAAACTTCAAAATAGCACCTTGGCTAGAGTCTCCTCCATTAAATATTTAGGTGTAACTTTGATTCTAAGCTGCTTTTTAATGAACATATTGATAACATTGTAAAGAGAGCATCCAAAGCACTAGGTTTTGTTATTAGAATGTCAGCAGAATTTGAAATAGTTAAAACCTTCAAAATACTATACTATTCCAACCTGCTTTACGTGCCCACTGCAAAAACGAATTATTCCTACCTAAGAATAATTCATATGTCATACGAGCGAGTGTATTGGCGCGAGAAGTTGATATTGCCCTATTCAACACCTCTTCTAGAAAATTAAAACTTATACTAAACAATATGTTCTTTTCTTCTTAGCAAAATTAGCATCTATCTACAGTTATATTTGTTTGTTTATTCACTTCTTGTATCTTTTTATTGTGTGAAAACTTTTAATTGGCCTTCAATACGTATTTCTCAATGTGTATCTATATGTGTTTAACTAGCTGTAAGTTTTCATATACTAAGTTTTCAAATAAAAATATAATAAAAATAAAATAACATAAAAAGATAAGATAAAAAGAAAAGACAAGATCAAATAACTATCAAGATAAAAAAGTACATGCATAGGTAGACCACTAAAAATGCTGATTTATAAATATAAAGGTAACTTGATTCGTGGAATGATAATAATAATAACAAAGTTATTCTTTAGCAACAATTCTCACAGAGAATTTGAATCAATAATTTTACCGTTAGGTTTACCTAATCATGAATATTAAAACAACCTTAATTAAATAAAACCACATAATACAATTGAAATATGCTGAAAAAAATGAAGGCCAATAAATCTGGTTTTTCTAGTTTTAAACGGATTTTGATTTTATATTATAATGTATTTTTTTAGAACAAATGTGCTAGAATTTGATTGCTGTAGAGATAAGCCCCAAAGGTCAACATCGGTATTCGTGAAATTATGTGGCTTAAAATCTTTAAATAATGTAACGTGTCATCATTCCATCACACACAAATGTTAAAAAAGGTACCATTAGGAACGACTTTTCAGTTTAACATTATTGAGTGTAAGTTAGATTGAGCACGTGGAGAATTTAAATATTTTTTATTTCTTTTTTTTTTAATCATACATAATATAACAATTACAGCCCTTCCTATGTGAGCTAACCATTTTTGGTTAGACGCTTTCCGCGCTGTGCTAATTGTAATATTTATTTATTATTATCTTAATTGTTTTACGAGATAATGTTGTAACGTTATAATATTTCAAATTTCAATGTGATCATTTTGCAGTTATTCTTTTTACGATCCGTATAGTAGTTTAAAAGTTATGCGCAAAACTATCCCGGGCAGAAATTTTACCCCGCCATAGGAGGGGTTAAACCAAATCGATGTGTACTAAAATGAAGTAGTTATAAAAAAAACAAAAACATTTCATTAATGAAATTATTATTATAATTATCAAGAAAAGTCTCGCCTTGTCTTACTTAGAGGGCAACAACTTATTTTGTATCTTATTATTAGAAGTACGTCAAATCAAGATTCTCCAAGAAAACACTCCAGGGCTTTTATCGCGAATCAGCTTCCGACAACTAGAGTTGTCAACTACAACTGGCGAGCCCGTCACCTCAGAAAGTTTTAACGATTAGTCGTTCTATCTCCCCGGAGTGAGCGCAGAATACTTGGACAGAACAGTTCACCTTATAGCTCCGCCACAAACCCGTAAGAGGCCAACGCCTTAACCGCAAGATAGCCAGGAGTGTTACCCAGTGGGCTTACACTCACGCCCTTACTTCCAATTGCGACCAGATTACTCCAGTCTCTCGATTGGTTACGAGTTCGAGCTCGATTGGTTACGAGTTGGTCGCTTGCGCGGTCCTCTTCCTTACGAAGCGGTGAAACAGTTTATATCTAACATATCGCGGACCACGGCATCCTTTGCCCGGCTGTTCACCCAGGATCGGGTAGCCGATGGTCGTTTTAAGAGCAGTCGCCGTAAGGTCCGAAACCACCCCCGATCTATAGGAAACAGTACTGCTTCCAGACTCCCCCGACTGTTAGTCAGAGTGCGCAATCGATTGGCTCACGCCGCACGGTTCGCAGACCGTCCAGGAGCGCTTGTGACAGTGTGTTTCACTCAGCGATACGGATGAGAAATATATATTTATTATGTCAAATCCTCCACGGATTTATGTGTTCCTTTCATTTCGACGAAGGCGTTTCCTCGTAACTCTTTGATTTTTATTTATATTACACAGCGGTGATGTCCAAATACATTCTTTAGACAAGTGAAACTTTTAGTTTATCGTTTGGATACCAATCAACAACTCAGTTATTCTAGTTTTTTATCAAGTGTGATTTAATTATCTAATTTAATTATTAACTATATATTACAAGTAATACGTCGTGAAATATTGTAAAAAAAAACTATTATACAGGGTGAGTTTTTAATTAGTGACATTCTTGTAGTGGATGAATCAGTACGACGAAGTAAGCAACTTTTGATAAAACATTTGGGAAAAAGTTTTTTTAAAGTGAAAAACTCAGTAAAAAAGTATAAATTTCTTCAAATTTGTAAATCTTATCTATTAAAGAAAAGTTTGAGAAGCGTCGAGTGCGCTGCACCATCTAGCGGTTGTTAAAATATTGCTAATAAACATTATTAGCGATATTTTACCTATCGCTGGATAGCGAATAGTGCTCATATATTTTTACACTTATTAAAATAAAACAATCTTTCAGAAAGAACACTTTTTTCTCATTTTTTTTTTTGTTATTTTCCATTTTTTTTGAAGAGTTGTTTTTTTTGTCGCACTGATTCACCGACTACAAGGCGTCACTATTTAAAAACTCAGCATGTATAAATTCCCAATATTGCAGCAACCTTCTATATGAACCCAACAGATGAACACCGCACACAATATCACCTGTGATACTGTGATAAAATCCTAGCGAAGTGATAAAATCCTGTCGAAGCCGCACTCTTTAATATTTTCCAGAGCTCTAAAATATGTATTGTCATGTACGAGTAATTAATAACAGTTAATTATGTAAAATAAGGGAGAAATAAACAAATAAAATAAATACATATAATTTAAATTTATATAATTGGTATTACATACTTCAGTATATTTTTTATAAAATTGGTATATTTATGTGTATATACAGGTGGTGGGTCCAAATAATTTATTTTTAAAAAACACTTCATTTCTTAAAATTGCATAAAAATATGCACATCTAGAGACGGGCCAAATTATCGCCTAGTTAGATGTGCTATTGGCAGTAAAGGTCATGTAAGATGTGTTAAACCTCCCTATATTAATTATTAAATAATTTATATAATTATTATAAGATTACATGACCTATGAATGAACTGTATACCTAATCCTATGTACCTAAATAAATAAATAAATAAATAAAATAAATTGTGATGCCGAACTTTAACCATTTGATAATTTTATTTATATACATATTGAAGGTCTAATTCATTTTTAAAATCCAAATTAATCATATTGAAAATACCGTCGTGGTGATGTCTTACTATAACTAGGCAATATTCTACGACATAGGATGAGTTCGAGTATTGTGAGGGAAATTACAGTCAATCAAAATATTTTTTGAAATAATAAAAAGGTAATGCAATTGTGGCTGCTTTAATAGATATATAGATTTTAAGAAACTATTTTATTTCACTAATAAAATAATTTTATTTATTTATTTTATTTTATTTATTTAGGTAAGTAACAGCATGAACTTATAATTAGATACATATTTCTTAAAAAAACATGTTCCTTTGCCGATTATAACTTACGCCGTTCGAAATTATTTGAAAAATATTTTACAAATTAAATTATGAAACAAAAAATACAATACATCCGTAAATATTGAATACAATACATCCGTAACAAAAATACATTACATCCGGACCCCATGATTATTGTGGAGACTATTTCTGGGTGAATCGCCTGCCCGGGTACGCTGTTTTCGGGATCCAATACAGCTTCGAAACCAGTTTAGTTCGATACCTGTAATACCATATTTCCCAAGTTTCATTAGGAGCATTTCATGGGATACTGTGTCAGGGGCTTGCGCGGGGTCGGGAAGTACAGTAATACACTTTTTGTTGGCGTCTACATACCGAGTGATACGCTCTGACATTTTTAGTACTGCATCTTGTGTTCCCATTTTTGGATCTGAAGCCGTATTGGTTTTCGGATGACGTGTGATTGGTTTCTAGATGATTACAGAGTTGTGTAATTACTATTTTTTCCAAAATTTTTGCTAAAACATCAGGTACTGGTATCGGTCGATAATTTGAGGGATCAAACTTTGGTCCATATCTGTCACCTGATACTTGATAAGAAAAATATTTTTTCGGTTGATTATGTTTAAAAAAAAATATTATAATATTATATTAATTAATTAAATTCACAAGTATATGTGCACAGTAAGAAACCTTTTTAGGCTACTTAATTTATTGGTCAATTTAGTTATATATTAATCTATATATTTATTTATTTTACTTATCTATAAACTTAAATATTTTCTTTTTCTTTATTTAATATTAGTTCTTTATTTATATACACATTTATATATTTATAATAACCTTTTAATTTATAAGAATAAATGAGCGATCGGAATGAATGAGAAAAAAAAAAAAAAAAAAGAAAGAAAGTGAAGTCACTATGATTAAAGTGAAGTCTTAAATACTATCACCCCAGAACAGATATACAATCTAGTGGGGGGATAAAATCCACACAAATGCAATCTTATCTGCTTCGCAAAAATCAATTATATTGTTTTAGATAATTTTATAAAATAAAAAATTAAAAAAAAACATAATCAAATGACCGCCAAAGTTGTAGAGTTAACCGCAAACATATAAACTTACACAACATAAATTCAAAGTAAGTAAATGGGAATACATATATAAGTTATATTATATTTCTACATACATATTACAAATCACTAATTACTGGCAGTTTTCGCTGCAGCTTCAAGAGCGGTTCGTACTGCCGATTTGAAGCTAATTTTGTTTCTACTATAAATATCAAGCCCTGTGAAATTATCATTATACGTACGTGGCAATCGGTTAAGCATTGAATTGCGCGTGTAGTTAGAATGTCGTCTCGGGGGCTCGAATAACTGTATAGATCGGGTTTTACGTTGCGGTACCTTCAGAGCGATCCTTGAAACTAGGTATGGGCTATCCAGCGTCCCATTGACGATGTCATGTAGCGCAGTCATATCCGCAGCAGTTCGCCGATCCTCAAGCGACAGCATATTAAAATGCGGTTGTAATTTAGATAATGTTGTAATTTAGATACGGCAAATATTGATATGATGCGACTAATAATTGTATGGGTGCATTTTTTTACGGGATGCCAAAAAATGAGAGGTTAAAGCTGCACGAGCTTTCATTAACTCTATTCTCCTTAACATGAAGGACCAATAGAAAGAACTTCAACTCAGAAGTGATCACCTAACGACCCCGTGATCGCAAAACCAGAACGGACACCGGCAAACCTTGAACTTCTAGCGTTTTAATCGAAAGCCAATCTGTCATGCAATTTCCTCATTTTAATTAAAATGACTCGAATTCAAAAAAATAACGAATACTGGAATCTAATACATAAATAACAGTAAACGACGCAATAAAGTATGTAAGAATTGCCGGCTATTTTAGGAGCAGACATCATAAACTTGTTCAGCATGTTCCGTTATTCGTATCGCGCATTTTTATTGCATAATATAAATAGGTTTGTGTTTATTTCCTGTTTTTAGGCATTACGCTCTTGTGGCGATTCAACACACTTGCTTAAATATTTTTGAATTATTTCCATATTATGGATTTGTGTCACACAAATGGCAAAGCAGTTGATGTTTGTGAGTTGAAGCAGGGTTTATAAAAATAACACCAGATGGCAAACCACGACAAATATGTAGTTAGGCCCACCGTGCATTTGAATACTGTTTAAATAATTAGAATAAGAATAATGTATATATTTATAATATAATGATTAAGTACATATATTGTAAAAAAACAATTATACCGATTTCCCCATATGGCATGTACCCCTAAAATCTAATTAAGCATAACACTGCAAATATTTCAGTCAGATCATTTGCAAATTATTATATCATTTGCAATATATTATAACTCAATAATGCAATTACAATTATCTTACAAAGGTCTATTCATTATTTCTATTTGATGTTTTTTTTCTATTACTTAGTATCAATTTAAAGTAGAACCCAGAGGTTATTATTTTTTTAATCATCTGATTCAAAATGTTAATTTTATGTACATTATACAACACCAAGTATAAAAGAAACCACTAACCTTTTTGTCGATAAAATAATATCACTGCGTTATGGCAAAACCCACTCACAAATAAAGAATTTATTAATAATTAAATAGAAATAAAACCAAAAAATAATTGAAATTATTCAATTAACAATAATCAATATTCAAAGACAAATAGTAATACATTATCTCATAAAATACAAATAACCACAAATTAAAAGTAATAAAAATCTGAAATTATAATCGATTTATCGAAATTATAAACTTTTCAGAATATCTAATTAAATTAATTTAAAAATCAACATTCCTCAATTTTTTTATCACTTTGCCTTTCTAGTATGTGACGTTGATATGCATCGAATACTAGTAAAAATAGTAAGTAGAAATAGTTATAAGTAATAAATATTATGTAGGTAATTAGAATTAAGAAGTAAAAATGGTTTGATTTTAGGTTTTTTTTTTATTTCCAGTTTCATTAACGATCTGCAACTCAATAAAGTCAAACATAGATTTTTTTGCAGATGGTACCTCTCTCATTTTTTAAAATTGCTCGGCGAAAACTATAACTCTATGAGAGTAAAAGCCGCATTGTTTTGATTAGTTCTCTGTTACAAATTAGTTATTAATGTTAGGAAAACGAAATGTATTAAATTTACTCTTTCCAATTTGATCTTTGCAATGTGGAAACGAACTTAATATTAGGTAATAATGAAATTTATTTAGACGTTGGGGTCCTCATGTTTAGCGAATAAATTTATCATGGCTGCTTTGCTGTAAATAAGGAAAATCAGGCAATTGACTGACGTGGAAACGGTTTCTATTTAAATACCTTGCGTACAATGTCAATATGTTCATTATATATTATATCGATCGATATATCTTATTCCGATGATTCTAGTTCAGAGTTCAAGTTCATTTTCAAAAATAATATATATAATTTTTAGGATTTATTATAAGGTAGATACATTATATTTTAAAATAATTTAGTTCGCAGGTGACTGGTTTCATTGATGCGCAATAATTATAATAATTATTATATTCATTTTTTGAAAAACTGAACACCATTGGATAGGATTTATTAATGATATTCCCATGCAATTTTAGTTTCATCAGTATGATAGTGATAACTTATTTTATAAACATTAGTTTGAATTCCATTTTCTATAAAAAAAATAAAGAAAATCTAAACACATAGTTTTTAAACCTGAAGTCGAATAGGTTAAACTATATAGGTCTATAATATATCCTTGCATCTGATAACTTATCAAAATTAAAAAAAAAAAAAAAATCATACCGAAATATACAAAATCTTTTAAAACACAAATTGATCACATGCATAATCCAATAATAAGAATGAAGTTTTTTTACATTAAATTATTAAAATTCAAACAAATAAATTCATGTAGAAATAGGCAAATCATATAAAAAGAAATATTATTATTAAATAGTCCAAAAAGAACAATAACATCTTGTTATTGAATATGTATATTAAAAAATAGTGGGCTTCTCATATTAAGGCAATTTCTTATTGCCAGCCATAGTTTAGAGAGGTAATTGCCGGGTAGTTCAAATTCATTGATAATCAACAATAACTGAAATTAAATACAAAACACAGTTTTCATTTTTGCCGTTCTTTAGATTTACTTGACTGAACTTGAGTGGTATGTGTCCAATAGCACATAAATAATCACAAGTGCTGGTACTTTATTATTCGAGCAAGTCTCAGGGTGCGCTCTTCTTCAATCTGAGGAACGCACGGTTTTTTATTAGCTTTTAGCTTGTTGATTTAGGTGATTTGGTATTCCTTCAAACGCAGGCTCAAAGAACACTTTAACACGCGCTCATAAATTTCTCTTGTGACCTCCCCTGCCCTTCCCTGCGTCATTACAGGTTTATTGCATTTCAAAAATTATGTTTCATTTTCTCCTGGATTTATATTAGATACATTTGATACGCGCTGCCTTTATAAGAGATTTTCATTACAGTTGTATCCTTTTTTAACCGCAAAACATGTTTTCCCATTAAGTTAAGGTTAGCTGTAAGATATTGAAGATATTGCTTCAACGCAATTTGTTTCAACAAATAAAGCGTTTTATTAATATAATTGTGATAATATTACTCTAGTAAGTGTCAATTTAAAACAGTAAAATTTGAATACAAATCATAACATTCATTTGTCAATAAATTACAGTAAATTAATAAAAAATTGTTTAATAAATTCAATAAGATCCACTGGAAAGAACCCTGAGATAAAACCAGGCAACTATTTTTTGGTAGTATTATTTTCAAAATATAATCCGATTTCTTTTTCAATTCAATTTAATACATTCAAGTGAAGAATAACAAGACAAGAAACAAAAAGCAAAGTGAAATAGCAGAAAATAAGTAGGGTAACAATAACTTATTTTGAATTAATGGGAACACTTTAAAATATACCCTTTATATTTGTATAATATACCTCGCAGAAAAACCATTTATATATCTATATATATATATATATATATATATATATATATATATATATATATATATATATATATATATATATATATATATATATAAATGCATTTTATAAGCCAAATCATCGTCTATTTTAAATATGCTTTTTTTATACAGTGTGTTTATAATTAATGGCTTATATTCTTATCCCGGTATGTTTAAAAAATCCTCAGTAATTAAATTATCAATTTGTATACTGCCTCATAAAAGAAATTTCAACTTTTTTCTCGAATAACATTGGCTTTTTCAGGCATATACAAAAAACATGAGAAGCAACACTGACACTAACAATTTATGTCAAATATGTATCCTTAATTAAGTCCGTATATTGACCGAATATCCCTCTTTTGCATCATAAATAAATATTCAGCGTGAGCAGCTCGTCCTCATAGCAGTATACCATAATAAATAATAGAGAAATAAGAAAATAGCTGAAGTAGATTAGTCAATATATCAACGGCTACGCCGCATAATACAACGGACATGACACTTTAAGAAGATGATTATTTTAATGATAAATTACCTTTCTGTACGACATGGTAAGTACAAACCATGTTTTAGTAATCACTAGCATAAGCCCGTCAGTATGTGCTATGATGATGAAATAAAATGGTCATGAACTCTCTCACGATGTACTCCTTCAATGCAACTAAATCACCTTCACTGAATTCGACTTGTTATGTTGCGTTGTATATAACCTTTAATGTAATATAATTAATTGCTGCTTCCGAAGATCAACAGTTATTTTCTACCAGATAATTTTGAAGATCCTTTTTTCTTTCTATAGTTATTAATTCCCTGATAAAACATTATCTTTTGGCAATATTTAATATAGGTATGGATAAGTAATTAAGTAGGATAGGGATACATAACATCAGAAATAATAATTTGTCCATTTACGGTATATTTGGCGTTTTTAGTGTTCTATTTTGCTTGTTTGTGTAATTTTAAATTCTCGAATATGCGTAAACTAGTACACTTATAAGACAAATGAAAATGTATATAGATCTTTCCTTCATAAACTATCCAGTCATATCATTTTTGGGTTTGCTTGGGGACTCGATTACACCTAATCACGAATTGAAAATGTGATAAAACTCATGCATTTCGCACTTTTACCAACGGGAACAACCTTTTGTATGCACTTTTGTACGGTCTAACGTTTTGGCAGGACTTCCATTCATGGTACCGCAACGTTTATAATGATAATAATAATAAACAATTAGCATTGATTATGTACAGTATTAGACTGATCGATGCAGTACTACTTTTTAGCAGCTAGGATTTGATTTCTAGTTTAGATGCCACTTAAAGTTTAAACATTTATTAATCTTCTCTCATGATCAGTAGCCCGATAGATGGCATTCTAAACATGCCTATACGATATCCTATTTCAAAATATAACAATAATATAAAAGCAAGCGAATTTTTAAATAAAATCTACTATTATTTTATTAATAATGACATAAAAATGATTTAAATTTAATATGCTTGTTTAATTCATAATAATTAGGCAATTTATTTTTAAATATTCTAATAGATGTCAGTATAAAAATCTCCAGGATAAAATAGATAATCAAACAGTATAAAAATGCAACAGGTGGCTTTAATAATTTTATATAATTTTTGTTATCATTGGTTAAGTAATGATTTTTTAATCAATATGTCCTTTATAAAATCATTCATTATCAATGTTATTATGGATAACAAAATAAATTTATATTAGTTTCATCTACATATCGCCGGTGTAAACGGGTTTGCCAAAACGTGCTATGCCGCTGAGCAATCTAATATTTTATGTAAACAATGCTTTTATTAAGATGACAACTACTTTTCAAAACGCGGATCGGTTTGTTTATTTTAGCTTCCCATACATCGGCTTTTCCCATCGATGAATGAAATAAATTGGCGAATGTTTTTTCTAATTCAAACAACGCGTTATTTAGTTATATCCCCTTAAGCCTATCATAGTATATATGTATCACGTATGTTTACCAATTTTCATCTCTTCCAATTCGATTATGACCTAAGGTTGAAGATTATTTGAAGCTAGGATGACTGGCTTTTATAGCTTTCACATGGGGGCGAACATTCCATCGAGCCATCTTGCATATCGAACCAGAGACAAATTAATATTCATAGTTAGAAATAATTTATTTGGCTAACAATTGAAGTAATTTTTTTTTCAGGAATTTTAGTTTCATGAGCATTTTACTAAAATTTTTATATAATTTATTGTAATATTATATTCCTGTTTAAACTAGAACGAGCTAGTCCCACGTCCCAATTGGGATAAGTATAAGGTTAAGATTTTGCCATTCGGTTCCTGTTATTTTGTAAGCAAAATCAATATTTAATAATAATTAATTCTTGAATAAATTATAAATAAATAAAATAATTATTTATTTTAGCAAATGAGATTCTTGAATATACAAAATTATGTGTAGCCTTGATTTACAATTATATCATTAGTATTTAAGGTATTTAATAAGCATTTATTATTATAGAACTAAATTCAAATGTTTATGTCTGACTAATAACCTATTAATAACAGTTAGTTATATCGAGTTTCATCGCTACTTCAAAGATTTTATCGAGATAAGTGAGAGACTTGTTAGACTTTCCTCTCCTATTTTATTTATAAGGCTTTAAAAAAGTTGCTATTGATATTAGGCTTGCTGAATTTATATCAATAAAATATTATGTCTTTAATACATTTTATTATGCATAAGCTATGTCCACACTGTGCCCCTTTCATCTTCAACTTTCCCTTCATCATTCTATTCAACTTTCCTTTAGGGCAAGCAACTGTTGAATGCATCATGTCCGTGCGTCATCCGACCGGAGTCGTTATTATCGTTCAGTATAACAACATGTGCGACGAGATGATTCTACTTGTGCGGCCTACTTGGTGATAAGAAAATCTAGAAAACAAAAGAGAACCAAGCGCATGTTGTTGGCTCGAAGATATTTTATGGATCGAAATAATGTAATTATGCGTTCGATCGGCCTTTTATGACCGAAGACTTTTGATCTTCTTTTTAACTCCATCAACGTCCAAGTTGTATTTCGTAGCCAAAACTTGCAGACCATCATTTCTTTTTATTTTATTTGTGTAAAGTTTGTTATTTTGGTCCCAAAGTTGTGGAAAATTTCTGTAGTCTTCAATAAAATGTAAAGTAATATCGTCCGCCATCTTGATGTTGAACGCTATGTTGCACAGAAATCCACGGACCGCGGGAACGCGTGCGTCGCAGCGCGCGTTATGCTTTCAACTGATTTAAGGCATGCGCCAAGGGCATGCCTCACGTGCGCTGTTGGCTGCGCTATAACGCATGCCCTTGTTGAACGAAAAAAGGCACAGTGTGGACATAGCTATATACTAATACTTTTTGGCATCGTTCAACTTAAACGTGTACACGAGCCAGCGTCGGATGCGAGGAGCGAAGCGATAATGCTCTTTCTCTAGTCTAGCCTACTTTATTGCCCTATAGTTGTCACAGGTCCGACGACACGCAGGTGCTGTAACCTCAATGGTTGCAACGTTACCGTGATCAAGCGTAGAATCACATTAACAAACATATTTTAAATATTCTCTTCGCACATATTCCGGGGGTGGTGGGAAAAAAACTTGATTTTCGAGGCTCTGACTTCCAAAAAAAAACTAGAAACCATAAAATTGTAAATGAAACCTAATAAATATTCTAAATGCCAATTTCATAGACGTGTTTATGACAGGAGAGGAAATATTAGGAAGCGTTTATCAACGTAATAACTAATATCAAGCACAGGGTCAATTCGGCTTGTTAAATATGCGAAAATGGCGTTTTCGTTTCGAGTAACGTTAGACCAGTAAGCAAAGCGGTCGTGGGGCTTGTAAACACAAAGTAACAAGTGCTAGTGTGTGATTATAATTCCAGAAATATTACCAACAAAAAATACTACAATATGGTTAGTAAGTGATTATATTAGTAATAATAAATAAAAATTTATTTTAATATTTAAAAATATGACTAAAGAATAATATTTATTTAGTAACAATAATAATTAATACTGCAATTTGGTTACCAAAGATATATATATAAATTCCCACACTTGGTAAAGTCAAAACTAACCAAAATGTCCACTCCAATATGTATATATGTACCTACTTTATAAAGTATACATACAAGAAGGTTGAACATTCAAGCACAGATTTTCTCGGTTATATATAACAAACAAAATTTTCCGATATTTTCGATTAAAGTTGTTCGATAATTTTACAAATTATCATATGAACGTTGGTACTAATAATCAATGATAATTTCACAAATTACGACATTGAAGATAGACTAACAATCAATCAGAATTATTTGATAATTTCACAAATTATCATAAGTATGGACCGAAAAATAATTTAAAAATACAAATGTTAACAAATTAGTTATACTAATAATAGTTAATCGCCAATAGTCAGAATGAAAATTCACAATGATAAAATCGTCATTATAAAAAATAAAAAGACAGTCAAGAAATTTAAGAGAACTGAGAAAATTCAATATTTTCAAAATCCTTATTGCCTTAAAAAATACACTGTACCTTTTTATTTAAGTTTACCTCCTCAAGGCCCCTGAAGCATAATGGCATTTTTTTGTATAATAGCTTTGATTAAGAAAGGATGCTATTTGGAACCTTGCTAAGACGCACTTTGAAATCCTCTTTCTTTCGCGTATTATGGGAATGAATATTCGAGTTAGTTGAAGTAGTTCCGATACTTTTCTTTTTCGTATTATGTTTTAATATGTGTATATATATATACGCAGCATAATTAGTCATGATGATACGCAGCATAATTAGTCATGCAGATTCCATGAAGTACTGCTTGCAAAATGTTAGCAAAGATATTATGACGAAATTTCTAATTGGTCGTATTTGTCAGCGAAATAATATTATAACAATTGCCGCCCTTCCCCAGAACATGAGGCCATAACCTAATATATCGAAATATAGCTAAATTAATCATAAGTTGGTTATAATCACATATAGTGACCTAATTTAAATACATTAATTTTGAAAATGGATATATTCTTAAAAAAACAACCATCTGTTTAATTTCAGTGGAACTATTTCAAAACGGAATCACGTAAATAAATACCCATCATATAAACATTATTCACGAAAGTATACCAAGGTATAGACATACATGATAAGATAAAGATACACCTCATAATAAATCAAGAAATCAACCCTACAACGAAATAAAGGAAAAATAATAGTCCATAAATTAGGATGAATTAAAATTTTGTTTTTTATTTTTAAACATTGTAAAAATCGTTTCCTAAGCTCACAAACTGTAAAATAGCTTTGATTGAGAAAGGAAACATTCTAAAAATCGTTTCCTAAGCATTCATCAACTTTCATGTCTAGGTCTTTCGCAGTGCAAGCGGCCCGTCTCTGGAATTCCGTGCCTTTACCGATAAGGCAACTTGAAAACCTGAGCGGGTTTAAAAATTCTTTAAAGAGACTCAACTTATGACTTCCCCCCTCCCCTCCCGTCTCCTTTGCTTGTCTTTATATTTCACTCCTCCCTTCAATATCGAGTTGGCATACGTTACTAATCACTGAATTATATTTTGTACTATGATGACTTTTTTGTAAGTGTATTTATTTATTACTTAAATTTATTTGCCCACATAAACCTTCAGTCACAATAACCCTGGCGGTATGGTCGGTAGATATTGCCACTTGGCAATAGGCCCACCACATTGTATTCTTTTGTGTGTGCAATAAAGCTTTTCAAACAAACAAACAAACAAGTGCAGGTTTTGGCGCATATGAGTTATGTACGTCATAGCATCCTTAGCGACTAGCCTCTTATTTTAAAGTCTTCTTTTGAGTCTTACGTTTGTGCTATTATCCATTGTAATATGGATCTATGTCATTTTTTTTACAGTTTCGTTTGACAGTGGTTTTGGTGGTGTTGGCGCTATCACAAGCACTCCCTTTTAGTTATACCCCGACAAAATCCGATGATGACGATAAAAGTGAGGAGCCCGTTGAACTCAGGGATTATCGTGTAGTTAATGATTACAGAGGCCACTACAAATACGAGTAAGTATAGAATTTATAAAATATCGAACGTGTTCAACATTTGAATACTTTGAATTTTCTGAATGTGTGTTAACTTCCTGCACACGCATGATGGTAGAGACGCCAGCGGTACTAACGCATGTAAAATCCGTAAAACACTGTTTGTTAATTGAATCTTCTAGAAATATATCTATTGTATGCAGCTTTCAGCGTAAGTGACGAAACGTTAGTCATTTGGGAAAATCGGTAATGTTAAGAAGCTCGTAAAGTGGGTACCGTATAAGTTAAATGAATGCTATCTGCAAAAACGCTTCTACCCTACCATTATTTTACTAAACCCTTGGGTCAGCCAAACTCCAGTAGCGTCCAGGTAGAAGTGCGAACCCGGTAAGGACTCTTTCTTCCCCTGTTACTATCGGCAAGTGGGTCAATTTCCCCCGGGTGATGTTCTTCTTGCGCAGTTTGGCGGTTTACGCATCGTGCGGCGTCAGCGAATGACCGGGGCGCTCTGGAAACGACAAATGATGTTTACCTTGTATTTGAATGAAAGCAGACACACTTATCCCACGCAACGTTGCGTAAGATAAGTGTGTCTGCTTTAATTCAGATACAAGGGCTAGATTTCATAATGCGTTGCGTACGTTGCGTAGGTCGGACCAATGTGTCGGACTCCTTGGCTTGGCTGACGATTGGCTGACGCCGCACGATGCGTAAACCGCCCAACTACGCACGAAGAACATCACCCGGGGGAAATTAACATAATGCGTTGCGTACGTTGCGTACGTTGCGTGCGTGTGTCGGACCTTTTAAGGAAGCCACGGTCCGCGAATTACCACTGAATTACCGCTTACATTAGGTAGAGGCCGCGCAAATGACTTTGAACCCAGAACCATACGAAAGGACGGATAAATCTGGCCAGATCTGGCAGTAAGGATGCATGGTTGGCCCGCTGGGTGTACTCTAGTATCTCGCGGTAAAGCATTGACTTCTTACGAGCCGTGACGGTTACTAACCGGTGGACTGTCTTCGTCCCTAACTCTCTACGTTCATTCCAGGCTGATGAACAATAAATTTCGTTATACCGGCCTAGGGTGACGGGTTCGCCCGTTGTAGGTGACAACTCAAAATAAGCCAACACCAAAATTAAACGCATTGCCACTGGCGATGAAAAATGATTCTACGACGAAAACTAACCCTAAAAACCATAAGCGTTCATAAGAGTGGTTGAATCCAGAAGACTGAGCTAAATAATGTCCGAAACGCAGGTGGGACAGAAAAAGCTCATGGTGATAGTCTAGTGGCCCTGAGCCGGTCTTGTTCATTACAGTTATTTGCGGTCCAGCACTAAATTTACCGCAAATGTTAATGTCTGGAAATGCAAACAATGATAGAAGAGGCCCGGGATTAACACATTGAATGCCAACTTTTTTTCCTACCTGAAATTGTTGCCACCATACAAATGTATCCTAACGCGAGTTTAATCGTAGTTTGGCATTCAAGTACTTTAGTTTCTTTATTACGCTAACTAGGAGGTGTCTCCCTTCACACTCCTTTCCCCCGCGTCGTAATGTCGTGATGGTAATGGTTATCAAATACATTATTCGGTAATGATAGAACGCCAACCTATTCCGATTTCATATATATTAAAACGAAAAATTTCGAGTACTTTTGTAGTTGGCATTCAATGTGTTAAACAATCGAGACTGGTCAATCGCTCTTCGCCGCTGCTTATGCACAAAAAATCCTCTACCACCCACTTCACAGCAAATAGTCGCAAAGTTGCGAGAGTACGAAAGGACACACTTTGTCATCCACCGTAGTCGCCAGATCTTGCTCCAACTGACCTTCACTTTTTACAGAACTGAAATATTTGTATATGGTAAAAATTAGCCCTGAAAAGGCAGTGGACAACGCCTTCAAAGCAGTTATAAATTTGGGACCACGAGAGTTATACAGCAGAGACATTATAATATTTCTGCATAACTTTACTATCTTACTATATAATATAAGATATTAAACAAAATGTACTATATTGTAATAATGCAAAAGAACTATAATATATTTAGATCGTTCTATTTATATATTTGTGTATGTATTTATACGTATGTGTATATGTATCTATATGAGTACCTACGTCATCTTGCGGTGTCGGACGTTTTAACGATTAGTCGTTCTGTCGCCCTGCAGTGAACGTAGAAGACTTTGGACAGTACAATTCTACGTCCAGCTACGTCACAACCCGTGAGAGTCCAACGCCTTACCGCGAGTGAGCCAGGAATAAACCCGGCGGGCTCGAGATACTCGCGCCCTCACTTCCAATTGTGACCAGATTTCTCCGGTCTCTCGATTGGTTCCGAGTTCGAGGTCGCTTGCGTTGTCCTCTCCCTTACGAAGCGGTGAAACGGTGTGCACCGAATCTGTCGCGGACCAAGGCGTCCTTTGCCCGACTCTGAACCGGGATCGGATGGCCAATGGTCATTTCAAGAGCAGTCGCCGTAAGGTAGACAACTACCCCCGCTCTATAGGAAACAATACAGTTCCCAGACTCCCCCGATTGTTAGTCGGAGAGCACAATCGATTGGCTTGCGCCGCTCGGTGCGCAGACCGTCCAGGAGCGCCAGAGGATTGATTCCCAGGGGAGACTGGTTGACCCAGTGTCCTACCCAGGCTCGCACCCCATGCGTGGAGGCCATCGGATGGGTGTTGACCCGTGAGTGTGACCGACCCTGAAACAGAATAGGTCTTCGTGGCCAACTCAGCAAGGGCCCATTAGCTACGTCAGTTAGGCTTCTCCACCAAAGTCAGAAAATAAGTCGTATGTTTGGCCTAGTTAGGCACGCGCTGAGCATGGTCATGTGAATGTGGGCCTTTGTTTCTTCGCACCATTACTTGGTATGACCATTTTTATGGGTTTTATAATTATGCTTGAAACGAATAAATAAATAAAATAAAATTAACTAAGTCCTATTAAAATTAATCCCATTAAAATAGCTTAAGGGTTCGTGCCTGATATAAGGGGTAAACTTCAAAATGTTTTCAATTTTAAAGACAAAATCTTTATTAATGAATTATTAGTCTTCATTCTTCTCTATAATTGTTTTTCAACGATCAACAAGCTACGGCTTCCATGGATCAAAGAATGTTTGCTATTCAAACTGTTCTGCAAAGACCGAAACATTACACAGGATCCACATCTTATCGCCTGTTACAATTCGATCCAAAAATGTTTCAGTTTCGTTTCGTGCGAGTAGAGAAATGGCCACATTCGTGCAATTCAGCTTATTCATTTCAGTGAGGAGATGCGGCACTCACGCATCGAGCTTAGAAATAAAACATGCTTTTTTAAACGGCGAAAAGCGGCCGAAAAACAATATTTTGTCTCTTTTTTCGCTCGGTTAACGGCTAATTTTACGGAGAAGCAAGTTTATAATTCGATTTTTTAATTGAGTGAAATGACGTCCCTGACTGATAACCGGGAAAGGTTTGGTATGATACAAACGTTTTTTTAAAATTCCTTTGTAGTATGGCAACGTCATTGGCAAGGGCCTAAAATTATAATAGCAGGATAAACCGAAAACAAAACAATCGGTTTCAATGTGATTTTTTAAAATTTCCAGATATTCGCTGACTGATGGAACAGAGGTTGAATCAGAAGGAGATCTGGTGGAGAAGAACGGCGTTAAAGTACCATCGATTGAAGGTTTCTATACTTGGATAGACGAGGATGGAAATAAATGGGTGGTCACGTACAAAGCCGATGATAAGGGAACTCACGTTAAATATGAGTTAGAGCAATCTGTTAGTCTTCCTGGGGGTGTAGTGGCGTCACTACTCGGCTAATAAAAGTATTTAAATATACATTGTATAACGTATGAGTATATTATTAAATTATATTACCGCGTCTCACTTATTTAAATTTAAATTATCTCTGTGTTGACAAGTTTAACAATAGCATACACAATAAAAAGAATAGTTTACCGACAAAACTGAAAGAACGCAGAGCTGAAAGAAAGCATGCTTGATCGTCTAGAGAGCCCTTTACGTCCAATATTTCGAAGAACGTGAGGCGACACGGTGCGACCCATGGATTTCGAGAACTATATATACTCGTAATTCATGAAAACCGATAAAAAGGGTACTTGTTTCATTATATGTACTTTCTCTTTTTCTCATTTGTTGTCTTTTTCCCTCCTCTTCCTCTCCGAAATGATAGTATGATAGAAGGAAGGAGAGGTCGTAGGAAGGGCGGAAGGAGGGGAGGGGGAAGAGAACTGGTTGTAAATCGAAGAAGAAATAATAGAAAATCACTCAATATACACACAGGAACTGTGTGAGTTATTGAAATCCTCTCAAAATTTCCCTTCTTTCTCCAACTTTGTAGGCCAAGGATCACTTCGAATCTGTGGCCGGACTGAAGGATGTAGAAATCCGTCCAAATCTAGTAGTAAGAGAGCGAGACTTGCCCGCCGGGTCCTCTTCCCAATGCCTCGCTGTAAGACGTTGGAGGAGCTAATAGGCCTAGTGCAGTTGAGCCATTATAACCCATGTGTTAGGGTCAGTCGGGTGTTGACCTACCCATCCAGCAGCCTCCAAGCAAAAGTTTGAGCCCTGGTAGGACTCTGTGCCTGCGTTCCAGTTGCTCTAGGAATCGTACTTCGCTCCTGGACGGTTTGCGCACCGTGAGATGTCAGCCAATCGACTGTGGATTCCAACAGAAAGCCAGGGGGGTCTGGAAATTACTTTGTTTCATGTAGAGCGCAGGTTGTTGTTGTTGATACGGGGTGAACAGTCGGGCATAGGACGCCGTGGTCCGCGATAGATTCGCTAGACACCGAATCACCGCCACACAAGGGAGAGGAAAGCGCAAGCGACCTCGAATCCGTAACCAGTCGGGAGGTCGGAGAAATCTGGCTATAACTGAAAGTAAAGGCATGAGTTTTTCTCGCGGTACGGCGTTAGCTTCTTACGGGTGAGTGACTTAACTAGACTACGCTCTTCTACGTTCACCTCACGGGAGACAGTACGATCAAATATCGTTAAAACTTCCTGAGGTGACGTGTTCGCCTGTTGTAGTTGACAGCTTCAGTTGTAAGGCGTTGGACTCTTACGGGCCGTCGGTATAGCTTCGTCGCTAGCTATAATCATATAGATTGTTTTTGTCCGCAATAGTATTTTACGCTCACTCCATGGAAGACAGCATTTAACATATTATATTGAAATGACCCATCTTGCGACATCTTGCGGTGTCGACTACAACGTGCGAGCCCGTCACCACAGGACGTTTTAACGATTAGTCGTTCTGTCGCCCTGCAGTGAACGTAGAAGACTTTGGACAGTACAATCCTACGTCCAGCTACGTCACAACCCGTGAGAGTCCAACGCCTTACCGCGAGTGAGCCAGGAATAAGCCCGGCGGGCTCGAGATACTCGCGCCCTCACTTCCAATTGTGACCAGATTTCTCCGGTCTCTCGATTGGTTCCGAGTTCGAGGTCGCTTGCGCGGTCCTCTCCCTTACGAAGCGGTGAAACGGTGTGCACCGAATCTATCGCGGATCAAGGCGTCCTTTGCCCGACTCTGAACCGGGATCGGATGGCCAATGGTCATTTCAAGAGCAGTCGCCGTAAGGTAGACAACCACCCCCGCTCTATAGGAAACAATACAGTTCCCAGACTCCCCCGACTGTTAGTCGGAGAGCACAGTCGATTGGCTTGCGCCGCTCAGTGTGCAGACCGTCCAGGAGCGCCAGAGGTTTGATTCCCAGGGGAGACTGGTTGACCCAGTGTCCTACCCAGGTTCGCACCCCATGCGTGGAGGCCATCGGATGGGTGTTGACCCGTGAGTGTGACCAACCCTGAACACATGGGTCATCGTGGCCACCTCATCATGGGCCCATTAGCTCCCCCCTTCTTGCGACAGTACGCTGCTCCAATGCGCGACAGATTAAATATTCACGTCACATCAGCCTGCTCACTGTAAAGTCCCTTCCGTAGCTCACTGTAAGCCCCATACGTTTCCCTTCCAATACCATCTCCAGACCGGATACAAAGCCTTGCGGTATTGCGTCATTGCGACACTGTGTAGTTGCGTTAGATCGCATAGCGTGCGGTCGTGCGACGTCATCTCCAGACCGATCCTGCAAATAAATAAATAAAACAAACGTTCAATTTGTAAATTTATTTGCCTTTTTCAGCATGTCCGCTTGCGCCATCTATACCATTATCATCTCCGACGTAATATAATGGGCTGGTCATATAGTGGCTTACAACGTATTGTCCACCCGTTTGCGGATACACCGTATATAGAGGATATGGTGATGTATAATATCCGGGATATGCTTGATTGATGCTTGATATGCTTGATTGATGATATGAGGGATATGCTTGATTGCTAGCCTGATTTACATGTTTCCCCATATTCCGGTATTGAAGTATTTGGATGTCGTTTTGTCCACGTTTTTGCGCGACTCCCTTCAGAATGTCAAATATTTGCGGGTCTGCGAGGTTCTCTTCGTTTCCTTTGGTTTTCTTTGCAGTGCCATAGGACTCTCCCACGCGACTTTGAATTCCATAGAGCAATTGTACAGGTGCAGATTGACAAAAATGCCCTTGTTGTATTGACGATTGACCGCCAAGTGAATATGGCTGTACTTCAACATCTCGGCCATGTGGTATGTACGATACACTAGATCCAATATGTTGGTCGGGAATTTGACTTCCGTAATACTGCACGCCATTGCTGTAGTATTTTTGTTGCCAAACCGGTGAGATTGCTTCATGTGCACGCGAATATCTAGTAACAAATAAAAACAAAACTCTTGTCATTGATTATTTAACGTATTAGAATAATCAACGTCGTAGGTACTACGATTTGGAAACTAAGACTTTCCTACAAAACGCAACGTGTATATGGCAGTCATTGTTGCAAAAATTGATTAATTTTTTATTGTTATGTTTAATATGGCGGTTTTCGGGGTAAAACATTATGGCGGCGCACTGTAGATGGCGCTCTAAGTACGCTTATACGGTATAAAAAAATAATATAGTAACAAAAGAATTTTTAAATCACTGCTCTTATTATTTACATATTATTTACGTACATATATCAATGTTTAATTTGATATACAGGTTTCAATAAATAATAATTACTAACCCAAAAGCAACCACAGAAAAGCATCCCCTTGGACAATATTCCACGGTTTTCCAAGCCGATGTGTTTGCCATATTGGAATGAATTAAACTCCAAAGTAAAGAAACGGCTGAATTAGATACGAGTAAAATATTTGTTGACAAAAATCTCCTATCTGCTGTTAGAAGAGTTGCCAGAAATGTTAAAAGAAGATATATCGAAAAAACATCAATTCTTCATTCACTCTACAATGCAGTGCCAGCGACTGACCATCTACGACTGACCAACAACTACTGACTACAGATTTACGTATAAGCTGAACAAGCTTAAGCTTAGGTTCCCCATCATAGTCAAATTGTTTGACAGCCCAAAGAGGCACCGAAAAGTGCAAAAAGGTCCCCCAAGACTTCGACGACCTAAGGGCCCCTACATGGGTTAATCCGGCACTGCTTTTACATATTCTGTTTTTCTCATGGCGGATGGGGCTAAAATACAGCTTCTTCGGGCTAATTTCAGAACTGTCCAAAATAGAGCAGACTAAACAAAGACGCCAATAATCCGAAGAGGCTTATAAAACACATATTTTTGAAAATGTCTCTTAATTCTAAGCTAGCCATTTGATATTAGCATGTATTCAAATAATTAAAACCAAGATTTTTACTTTTCAAATAATATTGGTCCCTGTATTGCGTTTCTACTAAGCGCCTAATTCAGGCTTTTCGTGTCTAAAATTGCATTGTCAGTATAGACAAAATATACAAGGTATGTACCGCTGGCGCTATTGGCGAGAGGTCCGAGCGGACTGACTTCAAAATATATAGCGGGAATATTGAAATCGGCACTGACGCGACAGCGCTGTACTGACTCAAAATCAATGTATACGTTAGCAGTACCTGGTCAGCACTGACTTCTCTTGAATTAGAAGTCAGCAACTGGCTGAATGTAATTCAGCCTTATTATATCATTTCTAATATAATATTTTTTTTGTGCAACATAATAGTTTTCAGTTGAAAATTAGGCAGAAAGTATTTTTCTATAAAACATACGTACGACTGTGGTTCAGTTATGAAGTGTGCATTAGAGTCAACATAAGATCCAACGTTTTGGTGATCAGAAAATTTACTTTTATAATAATGTTTACCGTCGCTATAGTACTTTTGCCAAACCGGTGAGCTTGTTTGATAAGCATATTGATATCTAGAAAAAAAAACCTTTGTATTAATGTAAATATATCGGAAAAGTAGATCAGGAGGAAAACCAATATTATAATTGTCGCCCAACAAAAAATGACAACCATACTGGAGTGCCTAGATGCAGATCGAAACCTTCAGTTAGGCGTGCGATACGCAAATAATCATGGTGTTTTAGTCTAGTCAATGACTGCTCAAAAGGGGATATAGAAAATATGGAAGAAACACATTTTTTTGTTTAGCTACAACTTTCTTCTTTATAACTTTTTCATAGGACGAAGGGCTGAATAGTTAGTCAAATAAAACAAAATACGTAAGGTTTTTTTTAAATTAGCGTATTTTGAGAGTGGATATCTGAAAAACTATACAAGATAGCCAACAAATAAATAGTCAGTCTTGTGGTACTTTTTATGAGCTTCAATTTTGAATTGAAAAAACGTTAAAAGCGAATTTCGTATAAAAGCGAAAAATCGAAAAAAGGGGCCGTTATGTCCCCCTCCCCCCCGCACCTTCTAGGAGTGGGGACTTTTAGTATGTTTACCTCCTACCAAGTCCAAACAAAGTCCCAAAGTCAAAAAATGTGTTCCTTACATTTCCTTCTAAAGCTCTTCATTGACTGGACTATTTACTCAGTTTATCTTTCACGTGTCTAGACATTTAATATTTAGCAAATTAGATTGTTCAACGTCAGGATTTTTATCGTAACTTGCAGATGACACTCCTATTCCCAAAAGTTGGTTAACCTCTATTATTATGTTGAATATGGCAACTTTCGTGATATAACAGTATGGCGGCGTAGTGTAGATGACACTCTAAATACGCCTACACGGTGTATAATAACTGTTATTATTTTATTATTATTTATATGAAGACTTCAATATATAATTTAATATACAGGGTTTAATACGTAATAATTACGCGTTTAAGTTCAGATAGACTAATAGATGGAATTCTATCTCTCCGTATCATTTCTGTGATTTAATCAGCCTATATAAAAATGCAATATATGGCACTAATAATTGAATATTATTATGGTTCTTATTGGTTAAATTATTGAGTTTTTATAATCAATCAGACCTTTATGAAAAAACACTTATTATCAATGTTATTAAAGATGGCCAAATAAATTGCTATTAGTTAGGTCGTCAATGCTATCAACCCACCCTGCATTTCGCCATTTCAGAAGGGTGGCCAAATCGTACTATGGAGTTGAGCAATATAATAATAAATATAATCTATAAGCTAAGACTAAATCATGATGCCAGTAAATTAGTCGTAAATAATTTTATAACAAACCAAAAATATTGTTAAATATTTAGGTTGGTAGTGATTATGTGCAGTGGGAATAGGTAAACATCCGGTTATTATGGACTTATTACTTAGATTGTGAATAATTAATTTAATTTCCTTGTGTAAATAAAAAAAAATAATGGAACTTCTTTGTTTTGCAGAGATGATAGCTGAACTCCGTGAGGGTAACAATGCTTCGCAGTGGTTGCATAACCTTCACCACGATTATTCAAGTTCTCACATAATTCGGAACATAAATGTTTTAGTAGCCGGAAAGCATCGATTTGATGGACTATCCTCCGTAAAATCCTGACCTAATTCTCAAATATTATTTTGCCTTTTTGGGAATACGAGATAAAATCCATGGTTACCATAATACGAGACGTCCATTTAAACAACCTTAACTTGAGGTTTAAATTACGTTTTTAAAAAACTGTTTATTTTGTTTTCCTATTTCCATCACATCGGTGTTCCCTATTAGTTCGATATGTATGTGAAGAGAGGGTACTTGGATTTGTGTGAGACCGAGAGGTCTACGTGAATGTGGTGGGTATGAGGATATTTCTCTACATGAAATAGAGTACTAAATTGATTAGAATACAAATTTATTCAAACAAACGACAAACAAAAAAAAATCACAATAAAAACTAAATTACTTATTAGTACTTGAAAATAGTCCAAATTAAAGGAAAAAACTGGAATTGGTGTCCTTACTATGGAATGCCTACGATAATACCTTGACCGTGAGAATACCTTGACCAATTATCTATACAATCACCAACACACAAAAAAACTACTCCATAACTTACAGACAAGAAAAAATATATTTAATTTCTGGAACGAAAGGTAAACGAAATTACAAGTATAGAGGAATGACTGGTATTCCAATAATTTGTAGTCAGTTAATACTAATACCAATACTAATAATAAATACTAAAGCATTAACTAGATAATTATATCAATATACGTACGGTTGCGTTTCAGTTATGTATTGTTCATTAGGGTCAACATAATATCCGCCAATTTGTTGATCATATAGTTGATTTCCAGTGTGAGGTACTACACCTTTGCTGTAGTACTTATTCTGCCAAAACGATGGTGTGGTTGTGGTTTCATATCCATACGAATATCTAATAACAACAACAGAACAATATTACCATAACTAAGACTATGACTATACTATTTATGTCGTATCTAACTCGATATGTCGTCTGCAAATCCAAATTTAAATTGTAATGAAACTAAGAAATAAAACCAAAGCACATAATAATAAGAAATAGTTATAATCACTGAAATAAGAGAATAAATAAGTCATTCCTTTAATTGTCTAATCTGATCTAATATTTTGTATTTCATATTAATATTGTAATACTCTGAGGCTGCCGGCTGCGGTACTCTCTTTTTTACTACTATTTAAAATGGAGCCTCTAGTAATAATGTAATAATGTTAATAATGTAATTGTATAAACTGATGTATACAAATATTTAAAAAAAAAAAAACAAAAAAATATTATACTTAAAAATAACATTTGCAAAAACTATAGAAATCCTTCAGGGAATAAAACACATTTTGCATTGAAAAGGTTCTCAATCTTCTCATACATACGCTTAACGTGTTTTATGTGGTCGCTCCCGTAACCGCGTGTTGTAGCCGTGTTCGATACCATTAATGTCGAAACCTGCCAGATTCTTCCTGACATATAGTACCATTTCCGTAACGTACATAAATGGCACAGTCAGAATCGAAAATTGTCGGAAATACGGTTTCGCTGATATATCTTGCGGTCGTACAAACAGTCAATTTTTACAACTTTATATAAACTTGCAATGTTAGTGTATAAGTTGCCCTTTTTAAAATTTGCCAACCATTTTTCAATCACTTACTGGTATCCGATTGAGCTGAAATTTGACATACTTACGTAAGTTCGGTGATGCAATATTATGGTACTATCGAGCTGATAATGGAGCTGGGATGTAGAACTCCCTGATGGCAAATGGTATGACAGTCGAATTTGGGCTAATATGGATGGAGCCGGGAGATTAACAATGGAACTACCTGATGGAAAGTCAGCCAAGTTTGGGCTCGCTTGTTGTGTTTTCATGAGTACTGTCCATTATACTTGATAACGAGGGTCTGAAGATGGAGCCGGGAGATCGCCACTGGAAATCCCTGATAGAAAGTAAAGCTTGTTTTTAAAACTCTTTTTTTACTTTTAATCTTTTTGCATGACTAACACGCAACCCCGATCAGCAGCGCGACCCCAGAGTACGACGCCGTGAGATAGATGGACGTACACGTACGAAAAGTAGCACATCCGTAACGCTTCGTGATCCAACAGATTTCTCAAGCGAAATCGAGCGAAGCATGCAAGCTTAACTTACCAAAAAGCGAAACAATATCCTTGTTCAACTTTAGACCGCTGTCCACCGCGAATCCAAGAAACCTAGCTGATGCCACGGGACTAAAGGGATGCTATTGTGTATGTGGTTCAAACAATATGTTGTTGCATGTAAATTAAAATGTATCATATTGGTTTTGATGATATTTAGTACCAAGCGATTTTTCCTAAACCATATATCACAGACTCTGATCAGGTATGCATTTTTTGATGATAGTTCTACGGGATTCACGTCTTTGATGATAGCGCACGTATCACCTGCATATAGTAAATAGGTTCATGTCTTTCATTTATTTGTACTTACATTGGATTTGAATAGATTGGACCAGTTGAATATCCTGACAAATCATAAGAATTCACTAACTTGGCAGCGATAAGGGCCATCAAAGTAGGTATCTGTAAAAACATACATAGTTTATATTAAATAAAATTTTGAATTATTGGGTAAATGACTGGTGATGGGTGTAGTATAATATTTGAACGACATTTAATAATACAGTACGTATGCAAAAAGTACCCAGGTTTTTTTAGTCGGTCATTTAAAAACATCAGGAAAGATAAGAAACAGATTGTCCTTAAATATCACAATTTTTTGTTTCACTATTTTTTAAAGCTGTATGAAATATTTACGTCATGAAACCAGTCGAAAATATAATACTTTCCTTGAAAAAAATACAAGATAATCTCGGTTATGTAGTTTTCGAAAGAAATGCTTAAACAGGTCCTTATTTTATGTGGTTTTCGAAAGGAATTTATACATTCGACTATCAGAATATTTCTATATAGCGATTTGTATCGCATTAACCGAATTGTATCGCATACAACCTGTAACCCGGCCCGAAAACTCAGGGATCAGTAGAAATATAGGTAATCTATATCAAAATCGGTACATTGAATTCGAAGAATTCTGATGAAAATAAAACTGCCATCCACACATGCTTTCTATAAGTTGGAGGAGTTCTATAACTGTTCTGAATCGTTTATAGTCTAGAGTTACATCGTAATTATATGTTTATTGGTCTACTTAAAAGATTCGGAGCTACACATCTAAACACGTATTTAAATATTACCGCTCATTATAAGCGTAATAATATCACATATTAGCTATCATTATATATTATTTTTTACTATATTAAGTATTTCTTACCTCCAAATTGTATTGTTTTCCTTGATTATTTTCAATATTTTTTATGTTTGTTCATTATTTATAGCAAACATATGCTCCTTTGGTTCCTTGATTATTAACTCTACATTTTGCCTCTGACTATTTCAATGAATTGCATTTTTTTTTTAAATTGTATCCATTTAAAATTTTGGATTTTAAGTCTATATATCACATTGTTTTTATGATTATATTAGATTGTTTTTATTAGGTATTTATGCTTTCTCTAAATAATGACTTACTTCGAACAGTTTACTTTGTCAAACTATAGTATATAACGCCACACATGATTGCGTTTCTTTTTCATAATTTATGAATTGAAACATTTTAAAATTAATAAATACATAAATAGTTTAAATTCCATGATAATTTACCTTATTATAATTGGATTGTTTTAAATTTGATGAATTCAGAAATATTGTATTATTTAAATTTAATAAACTATTATGTTTATTATGATAAACAACACCCGAACCAGAAAGGGAATATCTTGATGTGATAAGTTCAAATTCCTTTTCTGTAATGAAAAAATATACTTCACTCACCAAATTAGTAGTCATTGTATAGAAGCGCAACCGAAACGATAAAGTCCGATGCACTTCCTATAAAGCAAAGGAACAGGTGCACTCGTAACAGACCTTAAAAATACTCGGATATTTAAACGCGTAATTGCCTGAAGTAGTCACGGTAATTAGTGATATTAATTTCAGTTTTTACGTCTTCATTAGGGCTGACCTAATAAAATTTAATAATGAAACCCATTTGATTTCATCCACGGTTGTTATGTTTAATTTGTACCTAATAATGGTTATATACTATGGTCTGAGAGCCTGAAGTAGTATATCCTTTGGCATATTAATGTCCTTTCAGCGAAAACGGGTTGCCATTGATGCTATTCTCAAGTTATATGAGTTTTATAACCAATGCCCTCGATATTGGCGATAAGTGCATGGTTATTTTCATTGATTCCGTTAAAGCCTTTTATAAAGAGTCCCGTAAAAGTATTATATAAACTAGAGAAAGTTGATGTTAGAGGAGCCTATATATTTGCAACTATTTTAATCCTACCTAATAATTAATTGACAAGTGGACAGTATCTCTTGAAACTTTAATTATTAATTTTCTATATTATATGGTGAACCTCAAGGTAATATCCTTGACCCATTGTTTTTACTGATATTATTAATGACCTTTGTAGTATACTTACTGAAGAAAAGTAGTATATGAAACAGAACTACGTGTATGAAACAGAACTGTTATTCAGTGGCGAAACGTGTCTGGAAAAACCTTTCAACCGTTGAGTATGGATTGAATGTTGCTAAGGGCTGAGTGAACCACAATCTACTTTCACTGAATGATAAAAAAAGAAAATATTAACTTTTAGTAAAATAGCGGTTTGTCAGCCATTGAGCAGTACCATTCATCCATCAACAACCATCAAACCAGTACCATCCAGAACTAACTAGTACCAGCCAGTATCATCCATCAACATCCATCAAACAATATTTAACCGATTAGAACAGTCCAGCAATAGAGCTTATTGAAATGATGAAGTATTATCATCGATTTGATGAAGTGTTTTCATTGATCGGTTGGGATAGCGCTGGTACACCTACTTTAGTTCCAGTTATTAAAGCAGATAAAGTTGTTCTAACTGCAAACCATTAAATTACCCTTTTAAAGCTGTTTTGTGTTAAGGTTCTGAATATATGTGCAACAGCTGTACTTAAACCTATATTCTTTGCGACTCAAATGACTATGTACGTATGTTTAAAAAAATATAAACTAATAATTACGTTTTTTCCGTAACGTTTTCTATACCAAACAATATAATTTGGCCAAAAATATTTCGTATCATTTGATTTGACTTGAACCCAACGTTAAAACCTCTCTAAGGTGAACTTCAATATAGAATCTAGAACAACCGATGCTGACAAAAAAAAATACTATATTTCTGTTTCATTCTTATTGCACCATAAATGCATGTATGAAATTCTCGAATTACATATTTTGACGTCCATCATCAGCCTGGCGATTTTATAATATAATTTTTCCAGTCATCGCTTAGATTGTATAAAAGATAAAATATTTAATAAAATAATATTAATGCATGTACTTATATCGAATAGTACCTATAAGTAATGTAGTAAAGCGCACAATTAAAAAAAGACGTTTTTATTTATGTCAAAGTAATGCTAATATTTTTATTATGTACTATATCGATGTCGACACAATAGTTATAAGAAACAGGATATAGAAACTATTTTTGCCAATGTGTTCGATTGCTCTACCCGTTGACGTAAGGTATACTACAACCGGCTCTTAATATAATTACCATTAACTTTTTAAACACTGTTATTGTGTAAATACTGTAACTTACAGTCAGAAAAAAGCTTAAATTCATTCAATAGACTTTTTTAGTTTTTAATGACATTTTTCAGTTTTTATTCTCATTTTCAAAACTATGAGATACACCAATTATCTAATATTTTTAAAATCATAATTTTCGAATTATGTTTGCTTTTAGCATTTCCCTGATCGTCTTCGGTGATTGCTAATTACAGTTTTCCAATTAGTTGATTAGTTTACCTACTGTAGCTGATTATTGACTTATTATAACTAATTAGTGTAATTAAATTAAATACAAAGCAAACTTAGTAATGGGTGTGATATATGCACTTACATTAATAAATATAGTTTATAGACTTATGCGAAAACAATGTCATAAAAGAAATTACAGAACAGCTGACGCCATCTATCCATATTCTCATTTATCTCTACAAATATTTGAAGATACAATATGTACAAGAGCATATTTCGCTTCCACGAGAAATGCTACAAGATGATCCCAATAGATGGCAATCATGATAACTCATAGACAAGTTGTATACCCCTAAACAATGTCTTGATGTTGTTGTGGATCGTTTCAACACAATTTACTCGACCGCTTGACCGGTTGAAATACATGTAATTACAACTAGTATAAAAACCACTGTCGTCGTTTTATCATTGTATTGTTTTACTGTAAAGTAGCTTGTATGAAATTTTATTTTAATATTATAAATAGGATAAAAAACGAATGTACCGCATGAAGTTTGTAGCACCCGAAGTTTCGGCGACGTAGCAGCCGCCGTTGTCTATGTAAGTTAATTGAGCTGTCAATCCGTTGTTCGGCGGCCGCCACTGCGTAGATTATAACGGTGGTGGGGCGGGGGGGGGGACCATTCTTCATCTTCTTTGGACCATAAAAAAGCCAACATCCAAAGAGGAGAAGACACCTGAAAAAGAACTAACAATGTAAGTTATAATACATGTTGACGCATCGATAGTGCTCGAGTTATTTATTTTCAATAAACCTATCTGGTTGTAGAAAATACATTTCCAATGAATAATAAATATTACAATAAAATTGCGATTCGAAATTACACATACAATTATCAAAATCTAATTTAGGCGAAATATAAAAATAACAGGAATTCAGAAATTGAGTAATTTAAAAAACTAAAAATTCAGAAGTTTCAAAAATTGTAAACGTTTAAAAGCATTTATTTGTGGTTTCAGTGTAAGATACTAGATTTGATACCAGATTTGTTTTGGGTTTAGGAATTACTATAGATTACTGGATTAAAATTACAGAAAAAAATATTAAAAGAAGAGAAATAACAATAGCAGGGTTTAAACAAATAAGGGGGGTGTACCAGCATTAACCCTTATACCGTGGTGCCAGCTTATAGTACCAGCATTCTAGATCTAGCCTCTTGCCAGCATTCTATAAGTGCCAGTATTCTTGGGCAAAACTGCTGTAACCGATACCAGTTACCACCGGTACCACCGGTTACCACCGGTATCGGTTACATTAATGCAAATTGTATTGTTTGTTTCAATAATTAGAGCCTTACTTCGTCCTTTTTTGAACAATAAAAAAGACTCAATTAGTTCTTAATACCGCTATGTAAAAAAGTATGAAAAAACAAATATATATATATATATATATATATATATATATATATATATATATATATATATATATATATATATATATATATATATATATATATATATATATATATATATATATATATATATATATATATATATATATATATATATATATATATATATATATATATATATATATATATATATATATATATATATATATATATATATATATATATATATATATATATATATACATATATATATATATATATATATATATATATATATATATATATATATATATATATATATATATATATATATATATATATATATATATATATATATATATATATATATATATATATATATATATATATATATATATATATTTATTTGATTGGGGCCAGAATTATCTGTCTAGCCAAATTAGCACGTGACTGGATTGAAAACGTACTGCGTGTAGGCTTGTGTTTGTTTGATTCTATGTGTTTTACGTGATACGATGTGTGACTCTATTGCCTGCAAAGTAGAATGAACGATAGACAAACAACAGTTATTAAACAAGATGTAGATAATATAGAATTCTTCTACACGAACAAATGAGTTCAAAATCTTGTACAATTTTTTGATTTGGGCCTTTGCTACCGAGTAAAAAAATATTGCCTAGCAAAAAAAAGCTAGAAATGGTTTACAACTAAATTTTTTGCATCAAATTATCTCGTCTAAATAAAAATCTACTAAACCAAAATAAATATTATTCTAAAAACAGCCTAATTATTTAAATTCTCACTTCAGTTTTGTGTAACAGAATCAGAATTTAGAAAGAAACAATACCGCCCGTCCCAAAGTAATTAATAATATATTGTAAGTTAATTAGTTTTAGTTTATTATTTAAACTGTAGCTGATTATCCAGTTGGAAAATACGAAGCACGACTAATTAGTAGCAAGGTATCGTTTGTAGAGGTGAACGTAAACATGTGCGCGAATATACATACCTACATCCATACACATAAATGCGATAAAATATTATTTCTAACATGCATAATATCACTGATTTTATAAAGTATTATAATGATTAATGTCATAGTACATTTTGGCAACTCTTCTACGCCGGCGACATACAGGTAGCGCTGATAGCATTTCGGTACTTTAAAAATAAACTCCAATGTAGTCTACATTCGAAGTTCATAGTTCTAGGTTTACTTGTGTATTTTCTTTGGAGATAAGGATTTTTTTTAAATCCTATATTAGTATTTTAATGATATGTCTGCCTTCTCGAACGTATATTATGTATAACTGTGTTGTTATTACCATTAACAATACAAGAATTATTAGATTGCTCAATGCCATAGGACGTTTTGGCAACCCTTCTTTGTCAGCGACATGCAGGCGGCATTGATGGCATTATCCGGCAAAACTAATAACAATTTATTTGGCCATCTATAATATCATTGCATAGCTTTTATCGCGGGCCTAGGCCAGCGCGGCGACCGAATTAAGAAATTTCTTAACGAAAATTAATGATTTTAAACTGATAATTACGTTTAAACGAGTACTGCTTACGATTCGAAAAAAATATATGTTAAAACAAGAACATTTTCCTAATATTCTTAGCTTTGAATATTTTAGATTTTGTTTATATTACATAGTGTAATTAATTTGTGAAATTAGGTCTAACCGAACACAAAAACGACTACTACGCAAATACTATCTGGCGTATTATTATGAAACCTGCACCATTTTAAAGATAATTTAATTATCTATCTTTTTATCAACGAATTTTTTGAATAATCCGTTTTTTTGGTTTATCGAATAAAAAATTCGTGCGCGGCGCTCTATCGGAAGACGTTTAAATTATTCTGAATCATTTTCTACCGCAGCCGCAACTGATTCGGAATAATTTCAACGTTTTTCGATAGAGCGCAGTTATCTGAAAAATAAAATAACTAAAAAAAAATAATAAATATAATTGCATAAGTTGTTAAAAATGCTATGCAATAGCTTTACCGCGGCAGTCCCCGAGTGCCACACGTATATTTTTTTTATAAAATAACTGATTAATTTCAAAAACCTATTATTTAACAAATGATAACAATAGTAACACTAAATTATTGGTATCATTAATGAAATGAAATGAAATGAAATGAAAATCTCTTTATTGCACAATAAAATAAGGTACAATGGCGGACTTATTGCTACACTACAGCAATATCTTCCAGTCGACCAACATGCTGGTGTGAAAAGAAGAGTAGGCAACAAATTATAGCCTAAAATTAAATTTGAAATTATAGCATATAATATACATTGTGTGTGTATCTAAAGTAAAATGTAAATATATAAATAAATTTTTGAGTTTGACTGTATAAGTATATACATACATATTTTGATATATTAACAAATAAATAAATAAATAAATAAGTAAATAAATAAACTGCCAAAATAAGGTAAGGAAAGGGAGGGGATAACGGAAAGGTTAGAATTTATGATTAATATTTATTGTGAAAGGAAGTGCTTTTTCAATGATTGCTTAAAGGTGAACAGCGAGCTAGCGCCTCGAATAGTTAAAGGAAGCTGATTCCACAGTCGAGCTGCATGTACGGAGAAGGAGTAGGAAAAAAAGTGGTATTGTGTTTTGGGATACGTAGGATATTATTCTGACTTGAACGAAGTGGGAGACCATGACTTCCTAATCCGGTAAAAGCCTCGTTGAGGTAGGAGGGAGATGTAGGGTTATGTAGGACATTATATAGAAGTGAAAGGATATGCAAATTTCTCCGGTCCCGTATACGAAGCCATTGCAATTTTGATCGGTACTCGGAAACATGGTCATACTTCCTCAGATTGAATATGTACCTTATGCAAACGTTCTGTAGGCGCTCAAGTTTATCCAGTCTGTTTTCGGTGAGATCCAAATATGCGACATCGGCATAGTCTAGTAACGGCAGAAGCAGACTTTGAATTATGGTTTGCTTAGTGCTTACAGGGAGGAATCTCTGCAACCTCCGAAGGCTATGAAAGCCATTATATATTCGCCTGCTTACTTCGTTGACTTGTGCTTGCCAAGAAAATGTCTCGTCCACGAGTATGCCTAAATTCTTTACAACTTTAGAATACCCAATGACGTTGCCCTCGATTTCTACTTGACGTAAAGATGATAGAGAAATAGGAGACAGTAATTGTTGACTGCCAATTATAATTGATTGGGTCTTAGTAGGATTTAAGACAATGCCATGACTTTTAGCCCAAGAAGATATATGGGCAAGAGCCGAGTTCATATCAAGTATGGCAGAGTCAATATCGTCCGGTTTTGTGTGGATATAAACTTGTAGATCATCAGCGTAAAGGTGATACGAGGTGGTAAGGTTCTCGGTTATGGGGCTGATAAATATAGAGAAGAGAATAGGGGAAAGGACTCCTCCCTGGGGTACGCCGGCAGTAAGGTCGATCAGATCGGTGGAAGTATCGGCTGATTAATCGTTTTTTTATATAGGCTGATTGTTATATAATCCACAGAAATAATACAGAGATATTAGAATGCCATCAATTAGTCGTTTGAATATTAAAACGCCTAAATATTATGTATTGTCACCTGTATACCAAATTAAAATTGTCAACTTTGTGTTAATAATATTTAAATGATAACAGCTATGATTTTAAATTCGTGTCCTTCTATTATTATTTTATTTTGAGATAGGATACCGTATAGATACGTTAAAACGCTATTGGCTACTGAACAAAAGAGAAGATTAATCAAAGTTTGGAACTTTAAGTGCCTTCTATATGATTCTTTTCGTACTAAAATCGCAGCTGCCAAAACGTAGTATAGATTTAACAATCTAATAACTTATAAAATCAATGATGTTATATAACGAATTACTCTCTCACTTGAGTTAGCGTGCAGCAAGGAGCATTTGACAGAGATCATAATACATGGCCATTATACATATTACGTGTTATATTTATTTATTTATTGGTTACATAGAAATTCAAGTGCAAGAGCACAAACAATAGAAAAATAATATACAATTTATGAAATGCTGTTATATGTTACATTTAGCCGTAATTTATACCGTCTAAATTTAGGTATTCATCTGTCTGAGCAAAGGCGCCATGTGCATACATTATTTAGATGTATATTTTTGTAATGTGATAAGTAAAGTGCAACTGAGCCCGCCTTGCTAGGCACTCCTGTGTTAAGGCGAGCTCACATCCTGGGTCATATTGAAGTGGCACGGTTATGTCAAAAAGAAAGAAAAGTAAATTATATTATATAATAAGTAAATATTTTAACCGCAGATTGCGTCATACAAATGTGAATACCGCCCTTTTGCCGTATTAGTGGCTGCCACGTCGCGCTCCCACGAACTTCATTCTGGTTGGTGTAATATTTCCCGGATAATAGGGTAGGCAAATAAATGTATGGCAAGCAAACTGACATGATCATTAACCTATCAACGATTCATATACCTAATACGTATAATGGCATAGTTATTATAGTATTAAAGTGTATGTATTGTATATAACAAGGCATACATATCGATACGTTTTATTCTTTGAGTAAATTGAAAATTTACTCAAAATGTTTCTTTTTATTACTATTCAAAACTCTTCTCAAATTTCTTCAAAACTCTTCTCAAATTTCTTCAAAACTGCTCTCAGTAAGAATATGCCTGTTCAGTATAGAATTTTTACTCTAAATACTCCGATGACCTAGAGATTATTGAGAAAAAGTGTCTTGAAATTCTACAATTTCGCATTAAAAGCAGCGTAAACCACTTCACTTTAAATTTTCTTGCGAATGGTCACCCGGGCAAAGCTTTGCATTAGCGCCTCTCACCAAAACTTACAAAACAAACAACCTGGGTGGATATTTTTTGTGACAGGGAAAAAAAGAACCCTTAAATGAATGTGCACTCTTTATTACCTCTTTGCTAATAACTGTTCCTTATGTGTGTGACATTAATATAGAATACATACAACCAGTGTAGACAACGCACAAGCCAGACTGTTCACACGCTTTCAATCCTTAGGTTCCATCAATTTTACTAACTAATTTTCCTACAGCTTTCCACGTAGATCTTTCGATTCCACGAAAAAATCTATTACCTTATCAAAGCTCATCTCATAGATAGTTTTATTTTTGATGCCTAGGATCGCGAGGTGAGATCCTGACTTATTGTTGAACGCAGGTAGGTTTAATTATTTTCTGTTTGCTTAAACTTCGCTCACAGCGTGCAGATGTCGTCGGTAATTTACAGTATATCCTTCAAGTTATACTAATATTGGCTAAAGCTTCTTGCAAGGCTTGTTTCCTCATATGTTGCAACAGGGTAAATGCACTTTCGTTGATTCCCATTAAAAGTAGAGTTTGCTTTTTAAATACGGCGAGCTCCTGCCAGAAATCAACAGCGTTTAAGTCTCTGGAATATGTTTAAGCTTGAGTAGCTTCAATTTTGTCATATCTATTATTAATTCGACTCTAATCGTGTAGTCTTGTCCCCTTCTGTTTGTGGTAAGGAATTTTTCAAGAGGCCATGGGTATTTTCCAAGCAGAGTCATGTCATACACTGCGTTCAAAAATCAACTTAGATGCGTTCCAAAATCAAATGAGCCATCGATAGTCCGACGCGCCCTGGATGCTAGGGGCGCATTAGTGAGACAGGTTTTTCGAACACATGAATTTGGCGCCCCCTTAAATTGTGGCCCGGGGTACCCCGATTTACCCCAGTTCCCCCCTTCCCCAGATCCGGGGCTGGAAACTGTTTTGGACAAACCTTGTCACATTGCACACAATTTCAATAAAAATCATTTCATTTTTCTCCCACACTTGTCCCTTCGATAAATAAATCTCACAACATCGACATCAAAATCACATTTCCACTTTGGAAAGCTGCGTCAACTTATTCGACCGTTTGAGAAACCTTAAAGTTGGAGAAAAAAAACCGTGTATAATGCAAAACATCTCTCCTGCGTGACTTTAATGAGGCTGTACGTCCTTCTGGGGGGCATTCTTTAAGATATTTTACAGTAAACTAGTTTAGTTAAAAATACATACCTGCAAGCATCCAGCTACTGTTACTTGTGGCTCAGGTCAGCATTTCCCAAAGTGTGCTTATACATATAAAATGTATCCAGAAAACGAGTGTTTATCCAAAAAGATCATAAAGGAATTAATATACTGAATCACCCCAAACCCAATAACCATTTATTAATTGTAAATAAAATACAAACGGAGCTGCCATGGAATTCACCAACCGAAATCGGGCCTATCATATTATTGCACTTCTATGGGGTGAGCGGTGGATTGCGGACTAACGACCGGCTGTGGTAGGTTTAGGACAGCTGTTTTGCCATATGTGAGCGTTAACCTTACCACCTATTCACTCCCCCTTCGAAGCCATACAATTTGAGATACGGAAATCGCGGTTTTAAATATTTTTTCTAAGGGGTTGATTATTTTCCTGGAGTCACCAAGATCTTTAAAAAGGTGAAACAGAGATTTAGCTGACAGGCCACGAGCGCCAACTTCCACCGCGTGAAGGTGAACAGTGAAGCCGTTCCGGGTGACGGCATTTGCGAGATCATGGTATTTAATTTGTAATCGTGGTCTTTTGCGATATTTGATTCCCTTGGAACAGTTAATTCTACGATAAGAGCCATCTTCCGAGATAGAGAGTAAAGAGTTATATCTGTACGGAGAGCTGTGCATCAGAGACTTTCAGGGAATTTATACTGCTTAGAGACCGAATCGATTATTTCGAAAGGTTTTGTAGTAAAATGTTTTTTGCCTTTAGGGTCATCCAACACAAACTCTATTGGGGGTTTGGAGGGTACTGTCAAACTCAGTTGGCACGATCAACTGAGAGGCTAATTACCTCGCGAATAACAACAACGACTTTGTCGTGGCGGTAAGTGACCGTCCTTAATCTGAGACCCCCTTGCAGCCAGTTTTAAAGAATCAATATTATGGAATATTTTAACATATTCTTCTAGTTTATTGTATATTTCGGGTGAGATGTACCATCCTCCTTTTGTTTGAAAATCGTTCTTACCCAATGTATCTCAAAATTTAAACCTTCTCCAGCTTTCCTAGTTTTTTATTTGCTGTCTGCGTACTTGAGCATTTCTATATTTATTAAAATGATCGAGCAGCTGTTTAACGAATATTTGCCTGAAATCAATTACATGCAATTCGTTAAACAGTTGCTCTTACCGGGGAGGCTTATATTAATGAATCCCAATATAAATCTCTGAGGCTTAGGAAGAGTTTCAAGGGTCGACTAAGGCACACCAACAAATTATGAATAGATATAAAATTTAGTATTGAATTAAAAACTTAGGTTCGTTCGATTGTTACTTCAATTTGGGTATTCAAAATGATCAACCTTACCCCACCTCACGGTAGCTACCTATTTTGGATCATCGTTTATTTTTTTCTTTTAACGTGATTTAGTATTGCGAAAGGCAGGCACCCGCATTTATTCAGTTACATCAATCTATCTGTCTGACTAACATCGTGCATGTTTAATTTATCAATTGCTTTAGATTCTCCACTCTAGTCAAATACTAGGTCTTTACTTATGTATTTTAATGCCGTTTGTTTCATGCTTGGCAGTTTAGAATTTATTACTTGGGATTGAGTTGGAATTACAATTTGAAATAAATTTTAATTCAAAGCATATATTATCGTTTTTAGAAAAATGCCTAATAAAAAAGAAGTGTAATGTTTTCATGTATCTATGTTTGTTGTCCGTTTCTTTATTCCACCATGACTTCAAAATTATGGAACCGATTTAGAAGTGTGTGGTATTTTTAGAATTACTACGTCATTCCGGGTGTCAATGTTACCTAAACTACCCAAATGTCAAATAAATAATTGTTTAAATGCCCAAATGTCCATAAAATAAAATTCATACATTATATTTAGTATCAAATAAAAGGTCTGAGTGATTCCAAAAAAAGATACATACATATGCATGTTTTAAGAATTCTGTTTATCTTTTATTTGCTGATGACATAGATTTTAAAGCAATAACTACTCCTGGTGATGTCTCCCTCCTGCAGGAGGACTTGTTTCGCTTGAATAGCTATTGCACTGCCAACAAATTAGACCTCAATGTTGCCAAATGCTCTACCATTACTTTTAGTCGCAAAAATAACCCTTCTTCCTCTTCTTATTTTCTCAATAACTCTGCTTTGAGTAGGGTAACTAAAATTAAGGATCTGGGTGTTACACTCGACTCTAAATTGCTATTTGATGCCCACATCGACAGTATTGTTGCGAAAGCGTTTGAAGCCCTAGGATTTATTATACGATCCAGCGAACACTTCAATAACATAAAAACCATAAAAAATCTCTATTGTGCTTACGTCGGCAGTCATCTTAAATATGCATCCCAGTTATGGAACCCTTGTTACAAGGTGTATGCATCGAGAATAGAGGCCATCCAAAAAAAAATTCTGCACTTCATAGAATATAAAGGTCGTATACGTGATCCAGACTACTATTCTCGTTGTATCCGCCATCATTTGCTGCCATTGGCTTTGAAACATAGCTGACATCTCACTTTTACTACGAATTTTAAATGGCTCGATTGATTGTCCTGAACTACTATCTAAAATATCTCTCCGCACTCCTAGCCAGGCACTTAGAAATAGGGCACTCCTTCTTGTACCTGGCTTAAAACCAAATACAGGCGTAATTCTTATTTTATAAGGGTATACGAAACTTTCAAAACCTTGAATGCTGACATTGATATTGGTTTCACGAATATAGATACTATAAGGAAGCAGGTTGTAGGGCGATTTTGTGATGACCAGGCTTAGCATTTTCTTCTTTTATTACAGCTGTCAACATGCTTTCTACTGTACAATTTAGTATCTTCTTGTTTAATATCTTCTTTATGCTTTATCAGTTCTAAATTCACGTTATTTTGATTGTCATTATCAGTGGTAACTTGTAAATGGCTCTAAGCTTCCTATTTTTGTTCACTACAAAATTATTGGCTGTAAGTTATCCGAAAATAAAATAAAATAAAAAATAAATAAAATTATGATAATCTTCTTGTCATCACTTTATAGTTGTAGAGGCATTGGTAGCCACCTAATTACCTACAAGACAAAAAGTATGAATTCACAATTATTTGTATTGCAAAAATCGTCTCGCGAGTACCAATCCGACGACAATCACGTTCTCTTCTTGTCGGTAAAATGCAAAGAGATGAAAGCGACGACATTTTAATGTTAAGATCCTTGACAAAAGCCTTTCAAACGACATTTCCCATTAGTCGCGTACAGTGCCGTTAGAATTCTTTTAAATATTTGTTAAGTCATTGTTCAAATGGTATATTTGCTTGGTCAATAAAATGAGCTCTTTTGTGACTTGCGGCGATTAGCGATTGCGGCGATTAGCGTTCTTTGCCAAAATTTTATTTTCTTCAGCTTCTAGTGATATTTTTTTGCCAAACATTGCCTATGAATGTAGTGTATATAATAAACTGTTCTCTGGGAACGAAAGGTCAAGTCAGGATGCTCTACTTCCTATTTTTCGCTTAGCTTCGAACCTCCTTTTTACTTTCCCGGCCTACTAACCGACCAGAAGGGAAAGTATTGGGAACGCGCTTGATTATTTTTCCGAGGATAAGACTGAAATATACATTTAGAGCCCCCACGAGATAATGAAAACCATTTCCAAACTTAAATCTGTCTGTTTGTCTGTGTTTTTATATTCCCCTTAGATAACGTCCAATCGCTTAATCCGATTGAGCTGAAACTTTGTATGCAGGCACTATTAGGTCATGGCTAGAGGTCGGTCCTCCAGTCGCGCAATCTGGAAATATTCCAATCTCGAAATATTGGACTTAGACTTTTAAATTCGGTACACAGGTGCCTTGTGAAATTTTGGTTGAAATATCTCATATACACTAATAAAATTTAAAGTTCGCCATACATTAATTAATTAGTAAGGCCCTTAAAAGCGCCGGAGCTTGCTATGCGTGGATCGTTCGAAATTCGAACTCGAAGGCTCACGGTGACTCACGTTTGCAATTTGATTTTAAAATTCAATGAGGTTTTCATTGTGTTGCATCGCATATTGTCAGGAATTCAAATTTTCGACATGTATTTCATATATGCTCATCAACTTTATTTACGAAATGAATATTCAGAAGAAATACGTCTTTGGCTATTTACCGGAGAATTCTTGGGGTGACACAACCGATTTTTTTGAGTAGGATTCCATAATGTAGATCGTATATTTTATTCATTATTAATTATTCATTGTGGATAATAGTATATCATTAGTCTACCTAGTACTAGAATAGTTGCTTTCGAGCAGGATGTAGTTACAAACACATCTGCTACAGAGTATAATCATATAGTGCATTTTCTTATATTAGTTTAAAATGTAAGTAATGTTATGTGACTCGAAAAAAATTGAGAGGCATGTTAGAGTTTTGGAAGGAAAATTTCAATGATTACCATAATTTCAGGCAGCAAAAAAAATGCTAAATATGAAAGACTATGTATATTTAGTCTTTGAAGAGAAATAGGGGTCGCAGTAGGATATCGTAACCACAAAACAATAAAATGTTAAACAAACAATCTAAACAAACAATAAATATCGAATGAGTATAGCTTTTAAAAGACGTCGAATGGAGTAAATCTGTAGCCAAAAGCGTTTCGGTTTCTTTACGCCACGTCTCTTGAACATCCTCCAAGAGAAGTCATGGATCAAACACAGCTCCCTTTCTTCTTATTTAAAAAAGGGCAATAACTGTTAATACCTTAAACAGTGATCCGTGAATTATGATTACCTCAAATAACTATTTAGCTCTTCTTGTATTGTGATAATGACAATTTGATTCCGTATATTTTCGAACGTTTTATATTCTAATAAAACTTAGCTATGCTATAGGCAATTTTGTATTAGTTATACAATTAATTAAATAGTGTATTCGATTTCTCAGTGTCGTACTACATTGTGGCAGCTAGGATTTTATTACGAAACGCAACGCGTAGATTATTTATCTCTTATTTTGAGTAACCCAATAAATGAAGTTACGGTATCCGATCTAACCTATACGGTATCCTATCCCAAATAAAAAAATAACATATAACCAAACGATATATTAAATCATAACTCCTATTATTTTGATATACATCACGATGTCAATTTTAATTTGATATACAGGTTTCAATACATATTAATTATGCGCTTTAATATTATTGTTACTAATCGATTGCTTTCTAATCTCTCGGTAATTTTTCTGTAATGTATGTATAACCTATATATAAATACAATGGATTGCACTAACAAATAAAAATTATTATTGTTATTATTGGTCAAATAATAGGTCTTAATGATCGACCAGTCATAAAAAAAACATTGGTTTTCAATGTTATTATACCTAGATGGCCAAATTAATTGCTATTAGTTCCGCCGGTTAATGCTATCAGCGCCACCTGCGTGTCTTCGACGCAGAAGAGTTGCCAAAACGTACTTACTATGCCATTGAGTAATCTAATTCCCTTTACAATCAATCGTTATATCAAAAATTATATATTTTTTTTTCTATGAATAAATGAATGCCTAATTATTTGATTTTTGTGATAATTATTAATGTTTTAATTGATTTCATATAATTATTTAATTGTAACAATGTTTTAATTGATTTCATATAATTATTTAATTGTAACCTATTTATTTAATGTTATAAGTAGGATAGAAACGAATTTACCGCGTGAAATTTGTAGCACCAGACGTTTCGGTGACGTTGCAGCCGCCGTTGCCTAGGGTAGACTAGACTAGATTAGACTAGGGTAGTGTAGACAGTCTACCCTAGACAAAGGCTGCTGCAACGTCACCGAAACGTAGGGTGCTACAAATTTCACGCGGTAAATTCGTTTCTATCCTATTTATAATATCAAGCACCGGCGATAGTCTTCGATATCTATTTGATATTGTGAACTATATAACTATACCTGTAGATAAGACTAACTAAATTAGTAGATGTAGATTACAATCTACATCTACTAATTTAGTTAGTAGATGTAGATTATAATCTACATCTACTAATTTAGTTAGTCTTATCTACAGGTATAGTTGTATAGTTCACAATATCAAATAGATGGTAAATAATAAAAAATACATTATTATTGGGAATCACCATTTTAAGGGGCTCTCTAGACGATCAAGCATGCTTGTCGAGCATCGCGTCGCGGGCTAGGAGGGAACCGTAAACCGCAGGATATACGCAAATATATTTTTTAATATTTACCAAAAATTCCTAATGTTGTAGTTGTATACCAGTGAGTCAGGTTTATTAAACGTAATTGTTTGATGAATGGCGTGATTCCCTTGTATAAATTACAAATTAGGAATTTTTGGTAAATATTAAAAAATGCCTATTTTCTGCGGTTTACGATCCCTTCCCAGCCCGCGACACGATGCTTGATCGTCTAGTCTAGAGAGCCCCTAACAAAAACATCGCCTTGAAATGATTCCGTGACGTCGAGATACCTACTTTCAATATCTTATTTATTGGATATTCCTATCCTTGAAACAAATGGCGCCAGGGAAATCTGCAAGGTGCAAAATCTATTTTTTCGGAAAATTTGACATAATACTTCCTGTTACATCCGTAGTAATTATGCTATTATGACGTATGAGGAACACTCGCACGATGAGTGTACATACAGATTTGCTAAGTACTTGCCGGCTAATTGTTAAACAGGTATTACACGAACCTCGCAGTATTTGCAATTTTTTCAGATTGTCAATAGAAATACCAATCATCAATTACCAGATTATGCTGTTTATGCCTAGCAGGAGGGAAAGTATTGTGAATGAGCAAAAAAAATCTAGATGAAAACACAAATATCCAATTTGAGACCCCTCCCCCCCCCCCCCTCCCCCTAAAATGAAAATGATCAAAATATAGAAAACTAGCTGATCCATGCCCACTTCGTTGGGCCGTAAAACTTTTTACCTGTGATGAAATTATGAGTGTGGTTCGGTTAGTACTGAGTGCTATGATTTATTTCCTGACTGCCAAAAGATGGGTTATATTTTTACTGCATATGTATGTATGTATTTGCATGCCAATTTGACTATATTACCGTTATTTGTGAGTGTCTTCTTGTGAGTGTCTTATTTGTGAGCGTATTATCTCTTTAACTATTTATGCAGTAAAGGGGAAATTATATGCAGTAACAGGGAAAAGTCTTTTGTTTTCAACGCTTGAGACGATAAATTTACTTATTTTGATAAGGATTCATAATTGTTGATAATATGACCAATAAACATGATCTAACGATTTAAATATTTTTTTAAATTTAAAATACTACTTTTTGTGACTTAAATATAAAAGTTAGACATATGCTGTCGCTGACTTTTTGTAGGCATTATCAAGCTCTACAACTTTTCTCCAGAACTTAATCATATTATATCTCTCATCGTTAAGGCAGCGTGAGTTAGAAACGTTTTCGTTCGACCGCTTATTCTCCGACTTACTTTGCAAATCCGACTACCACGAAAAAGTCTTAGTCTTCATTTTTCGGATTAATATATAGCCTATGACACTAACAAATAATGTGGCTTTCTATTGGTAAAAAAATTTTCAAAATCGGTTGAGTAGATCCAGAGATTACTTCCTACAACATCACAAACTTTACCTCTTTATAATATTAGTATAGATATAGAAAATCCTAAAAGTCGCAGCGATTCCAGTTGGAACAGGTAGCTTTCGGAAAACTCAAGGACTATTATGGTTATGTATTACCTACGCAGCCCTTGATCAAGGGGAGAGAAGGGGGCAAACCGGGGCAGCTGCCCCGAGCTGCCATTTAAGGGAGGGCCAAATTCATTTGTTTGAAAAAAACTTGTTTCACTAAAGAGCCTAGCATCCGGGGTGCGTCGTACTATCGATTGTTCACTTGATATTGAAACAAATCCTAAGTTATTCTTTGAACGCATGAGCAGCTTGGGTGATGTCTCTGCCATTAGAATTCCCGTGCTTCCTTTCCTTTGTTAACAATCACTCCTTCAAACGTATTACTATAAATATTAGTTGATGTGGTAGTTTTCGCAGGAAATTTCTTTCGAAAGGAAATATAGACGTGTAAAACTGTAGCAATTACATAATAACTTTGCTGGGACATTAAGATTGAAGGTGTGTGTCCACTGTTCAGTCTGGCTTGTGCGTTGTCTACACTGGTTGTAGGTAATCTATATTAATACCACACGTAAGGAAAAGAGTGCAAAATAGGATAACTGGAATATGCCGCGTGAAATTGCAGCGCCCGACGTTTCGGCAATGTTGCAACCGCCGTTGTCGAGGGTAAACTAAAGTACTGTACCTAGTTTTCCGTGGTTCTACGAGTTGGCGGCAAACTTCAGAAATTACAATGGTTTTGGGGCGGGTGCCGTGCACACAACACTCACTGTATCTTGTGTTACGTCTTTGCGCTGAGCGATGGGCATTGACAAAAATTTAAGTTCAAAGTTTATTTATTCCAAAAAAAACCCGGCGAGGGTATAGAACTTATAATTAATATAGACATTTTTAATAATATTCATATTTTAAACATATCATATATCTGGCAAAAATAAAATTAAATCACGTTAGAAATCTGAAAGTCAATAAACTATACAAAATCAACCATTACATTGTCTAAATATTAAAAAGGGCATTAAGAAATATCAAAAATAGGAATACCAAATCCAAAAAAAAAAAAAGAAAAAAAAGAGTATGAATCTATACATAAAAAAATACATGTGGCACTCGGGGACTGCCGCGGTAAAGCTATTGCATAGCATTTTTAACAATTTATGCATAACTGCGCTCTATCGGAAAACGTTGAAATTATTCCGAATCATTTGCGGCTGCGAAAGCAAATGATTCGGAATAATTTTAACGTCTGCCGATAGAGCCGCGAATAGAGCGCCACGAATTTTATTCGATAAAGCAAAAAAAAACGGATATTATTCTTTGACTATTCGAAAAAAATCGTAGATAATAAGATAGATAATTAAATTATCTTTAAAATGGTGCAGGTTTCATAATAATACGCCAGATATTATTTGCGTAGTAGTCGTTTTTTGTGTTCGGTTAGACCTAATTTCACAAATTAATTACACTATGTAATATAAACAAAATCTAAAATATTCAAAGCTAAGAATATTAGAAAAATGTTCTTGTTTAACATATATTTTTTTCGAATCGAAAGCAGTACTCGTTTAGACGTAATTATCAGTTTAAATCATTAATTTTCGTTAAGAAATTTCTTCATTCGCTCGCCGCGCTGGCCTAGGCCCGCGATAAAAGCTATGCAATAGCTTAAAAAGAAAAATAATAAAAAGGCAAATCCATTGAATGATCTCGCAAATAAATCAATCAATAATAATAATAATCAAGGAGTCCAATTTGGAAATAATCAAATAATTAAGGTAAGGGTTCCGCGTATTTGTAACCTATTTCTAATCCTAAAAATATTGTCCAAAAACCGCGATATTCCTCGATTTCATAAAGAGTTAAAATTCATTTAAGGGCTCTTCTTCCACGGTCACAATAAACCCACCCACAGTGCTTGTTTTGTAAGTTTTTTAGGTCAATAATTTCAAATGCTGGAGAGGAGAGGCGTCAATGTCAAGTGTTATCCCCGTCTCGGAAAAATCGTAGATCTGGGGCTGGACCTACAAAAATATTAAACAATACAAGACACGCACAATGAATCACAACAGATATGGGATTCCCAATTACTCATGAGGATATTGACATAAATATAGGCAATTTTATTATACGGACGTCTACTGTATTCGAACGGATCAACCAGCGAATTAGAACAAGGCTTTTTTAAATACCCAAACCATTATTATGCATTAAATAATTAGGTGAGTACTAAACTGTCACCTGATAAGATATTTTGGGAACATATTATATTGTCTTGACTTCCTACTAGCAGAATCCCATTCAAATATTCACGGCAAATGTAATACAACATTTACTAAACAACGTTGGTTTGTCTTGTATTGATATTATCGTAACGTCGTGATTTAATCATTTGCATCGAGGTTTGAAAAAGATGTGATATTGCGGAACAGTTACCTCATTTGTAAACCACACAGTGATGTATAAATGAAATTAGTGATAAAGTTTGATATTAGTAGATATTATATCCTTTCTTTCTTCTTAAAGTGCCATCTTCATTTCAAAGTGAATAGTCCTATAACCGCCTTACCTTAAAGACCTCTTTCTCTCGTTATTTATTTATTTATTTATTTTTAGGAAAACCAACAGCTAATTATAATTTAACAAAAATACGGAGTAGTATAACAGAGAGCCAATTAAAGGTTTTCACGTTTAAGTAACGTTGTAGAAACATATGTGACCTTTCAATTAAAGCTATCGGTTAAAAATACATCAAAAAATATTCAAAAATTAGTGCTAAAGAATTCACTGTACAGCCGCTGCCTAGCTGAGTTAATACTCGTACAGAATAGATCAAAGTCAAATGGTTTAATCAAATCATTGAAATTGTCACTTGTTCGCCACAGAAATGAATTTCGCCTATAGTTGGTACCAGCATAAGGAACATTAAGTGCAGGGTTAAATCTATTGAGTTTGGAAGGAACATGGAGATTAATTTTATTTAGTAAGTCGGGAGAGTTAATATTATTGGAGGTGAAGTCATGGTGTTCCACTCAGGTCAAGTCAGGACAACACCATTGCAATTCCACTACATCAGTCTTCTTTTTTCACCAACTCATTTACCGTCCACTCTGCTCGACTTTGGAACCAGCTTCCGCATGCTATTCGTCATGCATCATCGTTGCCCTGCTTCAAGGCGTTACTGAAAGAACATTTTCTCCCTCAAAATATCAACTAAGAACCAACCCTCCCCCTCCCCTTCCCGCCTCTACACCCTTCCGTTGGGTTGTTGATTGGATAGACTAATAAGAACTTTGTAATATTTATCATTTTATATAAGTAGGTATTTTTATTTTTATTTATCTGTAGTTTTTATTTATATTTCATGTCATCTCCTATCGGAGGTCGGCGATCATTCTGGCCACTTGGGCCCGTGATATTGCAGCGCGGAACAACTCGGTGGTGCTTGAGTTGAACCATTCAACGAGGTTTAGTAGCCAGTGGGTTCTTCTTTGGTCGGGTCTTCGGCGGCCTTTTATCTATCCTTGCAGAATTAATTGGAGAAGGTTGTATTTGTTACCACGCATTATGTGGCCCATGTATTGTAATTTCCTACTCTTTATGTGCTTCAATAATTCCAACCCTTTGTGCATTCTTTGCACCACCGTATCATTTCTGACTCTATCAGTCCAAGAAATTTTCAGTATTCTCCTGTAAATTCACATTTCGAAAGCTTCTTTTATACAAATTATATTCATTACTTATATATACTTCGATTTCTATAAAATATCACTTATAATATAGGTTTTTTTAAATTATTGTATTAAATACTGTTTACAGGACAGACTGTGATATTGTCAACTATCCAGCCAATTCAATTTAAAACGTTGATCCTGCTGACTATTTTAGTTTTGAAAGATGTGGTGGCCGCTCCGAGCTATCTCATATGCAGGTTCAATTTTTTATCAGCTCACGAGCGCTCTCTGAGATCTGAAGATAACCTACTGCTCTCGATCACTGGTCACAGTAGTGATTTCTACTTACGCTCCTTCTCCGTACATGTAGCTCGTCTCTGGAAAGCTTTACCAACATACGTAAAGACAGCACCTAGTTTGTATTGCTTTAATCGCAGGCTCAAGAGCAATTTAACACGCTCTCATTATTTTCTCTGGTCCCGTCCAGTAAAACAAATAATTTTAATTGTTTTACTTTCTACTGGATTTTAATGTTCGATATATTTGATACGAGTTGCCTTAATGAGTGATTTTAATAAGAGCCTAATCTTATTTTTACCGTAAATATGTTATATATTTGGTTAACTTTAAGATATTGTTGCAAGGTAATAAGCTTGTCGATTTGGTTATACAAATGAAGCATTTTATTATTATTATGTATTTTTATTATAGAGATCGTCAGCAAATTTTAAAATAAGAGGTTTTTTCGTCTAAATAATATTCGGTCTAGATAATAAAAAATATTCACTCGATGTGGTGTGTTACGCAATTATCAAATTTGGGTCCGATTTAAATCATTTCATCGACAGATATTCGTGGCACTGATACGTCGGCATGGCTTTTACTGTTTCCTGACGACTTTGAAAAGTAGCTCGCAGGTATATTAGGCTCTACAGCGTGATATACCTGCGAGCTACTTGTCTAGTGACTTTTCTGCCTTATAGAATCGAACCTTGCGCATCTAACTGCATTATTAACTCAAAATCACCAAATTTTGAGTTGTGTCAGTTTTTCATGTGACGTGCGATATGTCAAGTAATATAGAATTTAATGTAAAAATACCTAGTTAAAAAAAGTACAGTTCATTGTTAAAATAATATATAACAACAAAGTCAAAAAATTTTAGTAGTTAGTAGAGTTTGGTGGTTTATTTTGTAGAGTTTAATAAATACAGTTTATTATTTGAAAAAAATAAATTATTAGATATTTTTAAAAAATACATACACAACATATTTACTACCTATTTAGAGTTTAAGCACTAATAATAATAGATAAACTTGATAGAATAGTTTATTTTCTGGTACTTCCCTTCAATTAAAAAGTACTAAAAAAACAATAAGGAAACTTAACTAACAAAGCACATTGTCGCATTTTAAACCCTACCTAATAAGCAGCATCTGCGAAATATGTGTGTCTTCAAATCTACCACAGTTGGTCACACCGATGACATATACCGAAGTCGCTTTTGTAAATACGCAACTCGGCAAAGCCAGATTCCTATTCGATAATCACTTTGACATACAAATCTTATATTAATTATATCGAATAATAGCTGCCGGAAAGTCATCACAAATTTCCAGTGTTTTCCCTGTTAGGTATTTTTGCAAATGAAATAACATGTTGATTGTTTGATTAGAGTCTAAGCAGCACCTAACTGTGATATTATATACTCGGGCGAGTGAGTATAAAATTGTGAATTATACAGAATATTTCATAAGTGATTGAAGCAACTTCATTAAATAAATCTTCGCATTTTCTGATCAATATTGATTTGAAACTTTTTCCTCTATTTTGTCTAGCTACTAAGATATTTTTAACATCCTGATATGCTAATAAATGTAATATGTAATATGCTAATAGTTATCTAATGCAGTGTTTTTCAACCAGTGGGCCGCGACCCCCTAGGGGTCACGAAGAGACTCCCAGGGGGTCGTAGGCTATCTAAAAATAAAAATCGAAAATTATACTAAATCTTTATTATATAATAAGCGATCATTTACAGCTTCGGAAGAGAAAAATATTAATTACGTGATTTTGCTATTTCTTTTACAAAATTTTATGTTGATCTGAGATGGAAACAGGTAAGTACAGCCTCGAAAGTGAAAAACAGTTAAAAATTAATATGGTTTTAACCATTGTTTTTACAAAAAAAAAACTTGCAGTTACAGCTGTGAAACAGATTAAGGGGGGTCGAGAGAACTAAGTTACAGTCTAAGGGGGGTCGCGAGTTTTTTTACTAAAAATAGGGTCGTGGTGTTAAAAGAGTAGTAAACACTGATTTTTATTTAATCTAATTTTTTTTTCGGAAAACTTACAGCATTTTATATTTAATACTAACACATATTATACAAATCTAAGGCCAATTAAAAGTTTTCACAATTAAACTAAATCTTTTGTTACAGCGCAATGAGCTGTAAAAAAATGCAGGTTTAAGTAAGGGGAAAGGGATAGGGAAGCCACATTATGAGTTATGATCGTAATGATAAGATAAATATTTAATAGCATCGAATTCGTTTGCTTTCTGCTTGCCTAAGAACGGTCAAGCCGCACATGCACTGTATATAGACAGGTGCATCCGAATTTTTATTTTTGTTTATATTTGTTTTTATTACTTTTTAAAAACAAACCCAATCTTAAGCTATATACAAAAAAAAATCCTTATTGTTTCTGTCCTTGATTATTATTATTATCTTTTATAACTACCCACATATTACTCTCTCTTATAACTACACTTCTAGACGTATTTTTAAATATTAACGCTTTATTCGATCATAATAGATTTTAAAAATTATTATTAGACATTATTTTACAAATAATTCCTTTAAACATTACCGTTCAGTGTTATTGTTTCTTTATTATATTGAGTATTTCTATTATTGGCTGACTATTTATATCAAAGATATATTTCTTTGGTTCCTTGATTATTACCACCAAATTGTGCCTTTGACTATTTCAATTATTCATTTATTTTTCGTTATTATTGCTTTTATTAATATATCCACTTCATAGTCTTTTTATTTTTAAATGTGTATATCATATTTTTGTTATGATTGTATCAGATTTTTATTATTACGTTACTATGCTTTTTCTAAATTATGACATTCGGATTAGTTTACTATGCATGTATATTTTCTTAAACTACGGTATATCATGGCCATACGTGATCATATTTATTTTCCAAGGTTTCGATTTTTTTTTAAATTAATAAATAAATAAATATTTTGAATTCCATAACCATTTACCATTTTATAATTTGTTTGTTTAAATTGGACGATTTCAAAAACATTGTAAAGTACCTAATTATGATGTGATTTTTGGCTCTGTGCTGTATTATTTGAATTTAATAAATTATGATGATATTGGTTTTAAATAAATTAAAAAAAAAAATTAATTATGTAGTGATAAACACTTTGATTTTAGAATGTAGAAATAACGTAAATGCAGTGACTATTTTTTTGTCACGATTTCCCAATATTGGGTTTTGTAATATTTGCTAAAAACTTCTTTTACACAGACAATGTGCATTTTAACATGTCAAAAAAGTGGGGGAGCTGAAAAAAGGTGTCAATATAACTAATAGACAGAAATTCTTTGTTGCATGTTTTAAAAGAAAGCATGCAGCAGTCGTACTTATAGCTTAAATTAAGAGTTCTTATAGAGCCAACCTTCGTAAAAGTGAAAGAAATTAGGTGCAGTAGAGTAAAATAAACAAAAAAACTCAATACATCATTAAAAATCAATACAGACCAAAATGCCATTTTTAAAATATTATTCGGATACATAGAATATCCGCCAAAAGCGAAGGACATGCGAAGCTGCGATAAGACGTAGACAAGTAACAAGTAATTTAGGGACATGGTATGCTTTTTCAGAGACTCTTCAAAAGTAGAAACCGTTGGTGCGTTTCTGGTATGAACGGTGAAGGAATATAAAAAAGTAGAAGAATTATAAGCAGGAATCGCAATTTTACTATCCTGACTGGAACGGCCTGGTAGACCAGGACTTTATAAGTAAGTGTATTAAAGTAGTTTATGCCGAAAGACTTATATATATATATATATATATATATATATATATATATATATATATATATATATATATATATATATATATATATATATATATATATATATATATATATATATATATATATATATATATATATATATATATATATATATATATATATATATATATATATATATATATATATATATATATATATATATATATATATATATATATTCTTTTTAGAATTGATTAAATAGATGATTATAAAGTAAATAATTATAAAAGCCACTTACATCGTGACGAAGGACTCCCTTGGTGGGATTCGGGAATGCTTTATTGTAACAAACGAGAATGATAGATGTCTCTCACTTGCGGAAAGAGAAGTAGGTTTAGTTGGGCCCATTTTACAACTAGTAACGCTTACCCTTCATCCAATTATCTCAAAAACTAAGCAATCATCTTTATATTTTACACGAAAAATCACTCGAATACTTATAATTTCAAGGGAAATAACGGACAAGACGAGCTACTTGACAGATGGAAGAATTTAAAATTTCGAATTTCGTTTTTTTGTTTTCTAAAGGTACGATATAAAGAAGCTGCGATCAATGATATTCAGCTGAAAAATTAAAACTAAATGCGTGACATGCCCTCACATCAATGAAAGGAAGCAGTCAGCTCTTTCCTATTAGTTGGAAAGTTTACCTTTAACCTAAATGGATTATTTACAATGAAGGAAACATAAAATATGTAAAAATTCAATATTTTGAAATATTTGATAGTTTTGTGTATATATTCTTTTTAGAATTGATTAAATAGATGATTATAAAGTAAATAATTATAAAAGCCACTTACATCGTGACGAAGGACTCCCTTGGTGGGATTCGGGAATGCTTTGGTGTAACAAACGAGAATGATAGATGTCTCTCACTTGCGGAAAGAAATTTTAATTTTTCAGCTGAATATTATTGATCGCAGCTTACCTTTAGAAAATAAAAAAACGAAATTCGAAATTTTAAATTCTTCCATCTGTCAAGTAGCTCGTCTTGTCCGTTATTTCCCTTAAAATAATAAGTATTCGAGTGATTTTACGTGTAAATAAGGATGATTGCTTAATTTTTGAGATAATTGGATTAAGGGTGAGCGTTACTAGTTGTAAAATGGGCCCAACTAAACCTAATTCTCTTTCCGCAAGTGAGAGACATCTATCATTCTCGTTTGTTACACCAAAGCATTCCCGAATCCCACCAAGGGAGTCCTTCGTCATGATGTAAGTGGCTTTTATAATTATTTACTTTATAATCATCTATTTAATCAATTCTAAAAAGAATATATACACAAAACTATCAAATATTTCAAAATATTGAATTTTTACATATTTTATGTTTCCTTCATTGTAAATAATCCATTTAGGTTAAAGGTAAACTTTCCAACTAATAGGAAAGAGCTGACTGCTTCCTTTCATTGATGTGAGGGCATGTCACGCATTTAGTTTTAATTTTTCAGCTGAATATTATTGATCGCAGCTTCTTTATATCGCACCTTTAGAAAATAAAAAAACGAAATTCGAAATTTTAAATTCTTCCATCTGTCAAGTAGCTCGTCTTCTCCGTTATTTCCCTTGAAATAATAAGTATTCGAGTGATTTTACGTGTAAATAAGGACGATTGCTTAATTTTTGAGATAATTGGATGAAGGGTGAGCGTTACTAGTTGTAAAATGGGCCCAACTAAACCTACTTCTCTTTCCGCAAGTGAGAGACATCTATCATTCTCGTTTGTTACAATAAAGCATTCCCGAATCCCACCAAGGGAGTCCTTCGTCACGATGTAAGTGGCTTTTATAATTATTTACTTTATAATCATCTATTTAATCAATTCTAAAAAGAATATATACACAAAACTATCAAATATTTCAATATATATATATATATATATATATATATATATATATATATATATATATATATATATATATATATATATATATATATATATATATATATATCTTAATATATATAAATTACGTGTCACGTTGTTTGTCCGCGATGGACTCCTAAACTACTTAACCGATTTGAATCAAATTTGCACACAATGTGCAGTTTGATCCAACTTGAAAGATAGGATAGCTTACGTCTTAATTTATAGTCGCGATATTATTTTATTGCAATGTCTATTATTTGACATTCGCAATTATCTGTTAGTTCCAAACGATTTTAACAGATGGCGTTATCTATTGAGTAATCCATAGATGGCGCTGCTATGTTAAACCTACAAACGTCATAGTCGGGCAAGCGTTATTCTAAATTCAAAATATTGTGAAGGTAATACAGTGAAATTATTCCTGCTTTTTAATTATTTGTGCTTCATTGTTCAAAACTCTTTAATTAAAATATATACATGTAGGTAAGTATTATCACATAGTTATAAAAGTGGAATAACTGCAGTATAGGAACCTCTCTCCATTTTTTTTCATTTTAATGCTAAATCTGGAAGAAAATTGTGTCGGTCGCTATAAATAAGCGAGATAGGCATTCAAAGTTTAAATTTTAAAAACAGGCCAAAATAAAAAATTAAGTAATTCACCACGCTATATTCGCCACGCTGATTCCTAATCTTCCATAATCTTTATTCGATCTCAATAAATAAGAGAGATATAGGCGTTCAAAAAATTTGCGGTCATTTTGTTTGTACGTACCGTGGCCGACACATTCGGGTCCCATCAAACTTGCAGAAGGCAGATTTGCAGACGGCAATCTTGCAGACGGCATTCTTGCAGGCGGCAGTTTTGCAGAAGGCAATCTTGCAGAAGGCAGTTTTGCAAATGTCAAACTAACGTTTCGAGGGTCGGCATTTTTGCAGACGGCATTTTTGCAGAAAATGAAGTTAGGAGCAAAACATCGTATTTAAAATTTAGTGTTACCAGAGTAGAAATCGACAAAAGCCGCGTTTTCATATGTCAGGGTAGGGAAACCAGTCCACTTCTTTGAGTGTCCTCTCCATCGCAGATCTCAGCAATCAACTTTCGATTTTAGGGAAAGAAAAACCTAACCTAACCTAACCTAACAGAAAAACTTAAAACATTTTTTTTAATGTTTAGTTTGATGTACTGAATCATCCACTACAAGGATGCCGGTAATTAATGTCACTTCGATTTTAGGGAAAGAAAAACCTAACCTAACCTAACCTAACAGAAAAACTTAAAACATTTTTTTTAATGTTTAGTTTGATGTACTGAATCATCCACTACAAGGATGCCGGTAATTAAATGTGGAGAGGTAAAAATATTCACCACTTTAATTTACCCTGACATGATAATTTGCTACTTCTTTTTCTAAATTTAAAATTTATAGCATATGCTTTACTGCTTTATTTTTGGTTTGTAAAATAATATAAAATTATTTTATTTCGTGTAATCATGTCCTAATGCGCCATTCTCAAACGTTGCTAACTTCGGGTTTGTATGCAAGTTTGCTTTCTGCAAGAATGCCGTCTGCAAAAATGCCGCCTGCAAGGTTGCCGCCTGCAAGGTTGCCTCCTGCAAATCTGCCCTCAACAAATTTGGAGCTGTCAAAAGTGACATGTTTTGACATGAAAAAGTGACAAAGTGGCATGACAGGCAAGTTTGCCGCATGCAAAACTGGCGCGCCCCACACATTCGAGCATATCGTAATATCGATAACAATTACCGATATTACAGAAATTATGACAATTTGCAGAGTTTTAAGATTAACCGAAATATTTAAAAAAAAAACGATCAAAAAAAAAATATTTTCGTGAAACTTTTAAAAAAGGGCACAAATTTTTATGTTTTTTTCAATATTTTTTTTTTTTTTTTTAATTTTGCGGTAAATTTGAAAAAACGTTTTTGTCCACGGTGTTAATTTGATATTGAAGAAATTTCGTTGTTTCAGGTTACCTTTCGTCATCATCAACAGCCATTTTGTAAAAACACATGTTATTTACTAACAACTTTGTAATATACTCATTTGTTACAAACTTTAATAAAAATAATAATAAATTTTAAAATTAATTCTTTTGTATTGATTTTTGATTAATATCAACTGTACGAAAATTTTAATCAATCGTGTTGAAAGTCCTTCCCCTTTAAATCCCAATCCAGAGGATTTTTATACCAGCATTAACGTTTCCGTCTTCGTTCGTAAATAATAATTTCATTGTATTAATTAAGGGGTTACGGTAGTAGAAAATCTGTCATGGAGTTCGCCATATTTTTTTACAAATGGCATCTATTTAAAAAAGCATGGTGGTCCCCATGAATGATGTTCTCCTACCGTTCCTATTAAATAGTTTACTACAATGTAATATAACAAAAACCTTAGCCACAGCAACGCGTGGCCGGGTCTGCTAGTATATATATATATATATATATATATATATATATATATATATATATATATATATATATATATATATATATATATATATATATATATATATATATATATATATATATATATATATATATATATATATATATATATATATATATATATATATATATATATATATATATATATATATATATATATACATATATATATACCTATATATAAATAACCATGTTGTTAAATTCATAAGTGAAACGAGAGTTAAAAATTTGGTCAAGGTATAGCTTTAGCAAAAATAATTTTTGATTGTCAAAGCATAACATGTTATATAAAATCGAAGACTATCGCGGTTGTTTGACATTATAAATAGGATAGAAAACGAATTTACCGCGTGAAATTTGTAGAACCCGACGTTTCGGTGACGTTTCAGCCGCCGTTGTTTAGGGTAGACTGAAGAGCTGTCAGTCCGTTGTTTTGCGGGTAGGCCGCAAACCGCTGCCGCCACTGCGTAGGTTATAACGGTGGTGGGGGGCCGAACTCGGAGCGAGGGAATTTTGAAAATCCGACGTGCACACAACACTCACTGTATCCTGTTTTACGTCTTTGCGTTCGGCGTTCGGCGGCGGAAACATTTTAAGAAGAGGGTTCCACGTAGAAGAGAGTTTGTAGGCGTTGTCTCTATTGAATTTCGGAGTTCTTCTTATTTCAATGGCTTCCCGGATCATGCGAGGAAAGTAGAATTGTTCCTTGGATAGAACAATGGGATTTTGAAACTGCATCCAGTGGTTACTTCCGCTATCCAATATATGTTCGCAGATCGCCGATTTTTCTCGCTGAACGTTTTTAACAGCTTTGATGTGTTCTGTCAGTCGCGTGGCTATGGGCCGTTTCGTTTGTCCAACGTAGGGTAGACCGCAACTGCATTCGACTTTATACACACCCGGGGTTTGCAGTGGTATTACATCCTTTACAGGCCTCAAAAATCGAGCTATATTTTAGGTCGTATTGAAGATCGTTTTTATATCGAATCTGTTTAGCATCTTACTTATTCGATCAGTCACGCCCTTGACGTATGGTAAGAATGCTCTTGATCTGCTCGGTTTTTGAGTTTCGTCTGTATTAGATCGTGTGCGTGTCTCGTGATATTTTCCGTATCTATTTTTCCTAAGGAAATCATTGACATGTTCCATCTCCTTCGGAAAATGCTCAGTGTCGCATAGATCGCGTGCTCGATTCACGAGCGACGTTTGGTTTGATTCACGATTCACGAGCGAGTCAGGCAATGTTGAAGCATGTCGGCGTAGCTAATAGGAAGGTCCTCAGACCTTAGTTTATCTCTCACCACCGTAAGACACTCCGAAATGGGCAAATTCGTAAATAGAGATTCGACGTCAAAGCTCACCATTATTTCGTCTTCGGCCAGTTTTAACCTTCTAATAATGCTTACGAAATGTCGCGAGTCTTTCACGTAAGACGTCGTTTTGCCCGTAAGCGGTTGGAGGACACCCTGCTACTTTCCATGGAGTGGCGATTATTACAAACAAATCGACGGAGTAGCAATGGGATGCCCCGTATCGCCGATAGTTAGTGACCTATATGTGGAATATTTTGAGGAATTAGCCATAAAAACCTCCAAAATTAAACCCATTCTCTAGCTTCGCTACGTGGATGATACCTTCTGCATCCTGAAAGGCAACATTCAAACGGTGAAAGAATTCCTGGGTCATCTAAACTCCATACACCCACAAATCAGTTTCACCTATGAAGTAGAGAAGGACGGCTCCTTACCATTTTTGGATGTCAAAGTGACGAGGAGAAGTGACAATACTCTCGGACATACGGTATATCGGAAGCCCACACATACGGACAGATATTTGCATGCAAGCTCACACCATCATTCCTACCATCTACGTTCAGTGCAAACGTCGCTCGTGAATCGAGCACGCGATCTATGCGACACTGAGCATTTTCCGAAGGAGATGGAACATGTCAATGATGTCCTTAGGAAAAATGGATACGGAAAATATCACGAGACACGCACACGATCTAATACAGACGAAACTCAAAAACCGAGCAGATCAAGAGCATTCTTACCATACGTCAAGGGCGTGACTGATCGAATAAGTAAGATGCTAAACAGATTCGATATAAAAACGATCTTCAAACCGACCCAAAATATAGCTCGATTTTTGAGGCCTGTTAAGGATGTAATACCACTGCAAACCCCGGGTGTGTATAAAGTCGAATGCAGCTGCGGTCTAGCATACGTTGGACAAACGAAACGGCCCATAGCCACGCGACTGACAGAACACATCAAAGCTGTTAAAAACGTTCAGCGAGAAAAATCGGCGATCTGCGAACATATATTGGATAGCGGAAGTTACCACTGGATGCAGTTTCAAAATCCCATTGTTCTATCCAAGGAACAATTCTACTTTCCTCGCATGATCCGGGAAGCCATTGAAATAAGAAGAACTCCGAAATTCAATAGAGTCGACGCCTACAAACTCTCTTCTACGTGGAACCCTCTTCTTAAAATGTTCCCGCCGCCGCACGCCGAACGCAAAGACGTAAAACAGGATACAGTGAGTGTTGTGTGCACGTCGGATTTTCAAAAATTCCCGCGCTCCGAGTTCGGCCCCCCACCACCGTTATAACCTACGCAGTGGCGGCAGCGGTTTGCGGCCTACCCGCAAAACAACGGACTGACAGCTCTTCAGTCTACCCTAGACAACGACGGCTGCAACATCACCGAAACGTCGGGTCCTACAAATTTCACGCGGTAAATTCGTTTTCTATCCTGCATAACATGTTATCAGTTTTTTGCTACTGGATTCTCGGTTATGACATCATAATTGTATATGTTTATTTACTGTAGATAATTTTAAATTACCAAATAAATAAAATTAAAATAAAGTAAATAAATAAATTTGAAATCCTTGAGAAGTGTATTCTACTCTTGTTTTCTGTTATTTTATGTTTGAAAGTCGCAAAATGTCAAATATTACAGTATTTTAGACTCAATTACTTCAAGACTCCTGTCAGCTCTTAGGAACAAAATAATAAAAAAACAATATTATATACCTACTTATCAAGGATTTTATTTTTTCGGAAACTTCTATAAGTCGCGTCGGCCAAATTGGGAATTGTCCCTAAAATTATATATTATGGATTGGATAGATAGGATATGGCCTTTCTGAGTTTAAAGCAGAAAGTTGCAATGAGAGCTACCTAATTCAGTTTAAAAATATGTTTATTTCTATAAAAAAAGGCTTTGAATTTAAAACTTATCTAAAAGGATAAATCTGATTAACTTTAACGAGCTTGTTAATATTATTCCCGAATTTACTTCAACACAGCTGTAAGCCGCCGTAATCAGTAACATGCAGCCGATTTCTCTTTTTAGCGACTTTGCTGCAACACTAAATCCATATCCAGACAAATACGACAGTGGAAATTTTATCAGAAATCGATAAATAAACAACTGTAATTCAGGGTAAAAAACTAAATTATTGAATTTAGTTTTTAATATCTCGTTCGTTGTCAGTTCTATGTGCCCTCGCCACCTAGACCACTTTAAGCCACTAATTTTCTCTGAGCCTTCTACTTCCCCCCGAAAGCTTCCAGCGCCTACAAGGAGCGATATCGCGTATTTTGAGAAAGACTGGGTATGCTACATCAAAACCCGACGCTGGAACATTTTCGTCATATTAAGAGAATAAGTATAGAAAAGTATGAGCTGCTGCAAATACTATCAAATTGTGCCAGTAAAGTGTCTTTTGGATGCAGTACGAGAGAATTATGCTATGCCATACCTTTTGATTGCAGATACCTAGTTAATGTGGTCCTGTTCAGGTCTGACTGATCCAAAGAATTTCATTTATTTCATTATCAGTGTCAATGCCGAAATTCTTAGCTACGGTTCGCTGCATTCTTTTACCAGTCATTGTCTGATTATATCATCAAACGTAGGCCTTTAATCTATCTGACGAGGGCACCAGCGGCACTATTACGACAGCATCGTGTTTGTCGATGTTTTAAATCGGTTTCTCAGTACCGGAATCTGGCAGCATTATAGAGCTCTTCAATGTTAGAGACATAGATTTTAGAGTTTTTTATTTTACCTTTTAATTCATAGATTGATGATTTGCCATGTGTCTTTATTTTTTTAAGAAAATTTTAAATTTGAACAAATTTATTTTTATTCTGAATATGTTTAAAATTTATTTTTAAAATATATATTTTTATGACAATTTTAAAAGAACGTTTTCCTTTTTGCTGTAATTTTATAACTTACTGAAACGTTATTATTATTATCTTTATTTTATTTTCTATCACTATGAACATAAAATCCATTTCCCTAATGGTAATTGATCCTAATAATTTTATTAATAATAGTTTCTATATTAATACTATATAATGAATCGTCAGTTAAACGGCACATATGCAATAATTAATTAAGCAGGCGAAGTACACATAAAATATTATGATGAAAAAAGGAATTATGTGGATATTAATTAATATATTTTTTAGAGTCTTATTTGTATACCTATTATTCCAAATAAAATAAAAATATAAAATAGTATTTAGATGCTGCAAACGTAATCAGTGCAAAAAGTATAAAACTTTATTTTTTTCTCCTAAACAAATGAAGCGCGCGTAGAGTGCTTCAGTGTATAGAGTTGTGTAGAAGATGCTGATTTTTTTCATGCCTGCTGAAACCGTCAGCCGATGGTAATCGATCGATTAGTGAAAAAGTGTTGCAAGTCGGATTGTGAAGAATGTTAGGATTTATTATAAATTGTATTAAATTTTACTGAAGGCTTGGCGATACTCAAGTGGAAAACATTCACAATATTCGACAGACTTTGGGGCGACGCCATGAGCATCTCATTGATAAAAGTGTGCTACAAACGCTTCAAAGATAGCCGCACATTAATGTACAGTGAACCACATCCCGGTAGCCCTCAACAAGCCGATATGACGATGTCGTCGACCAAGTCGAAATTTGATAATTTTGGCATTTCAATGGTTCGGACCACGGAATCCTTTGCCCAGCTTTCACCCGATATCGGTTAGCCGATTGGTCGTTTGAAGGCCAGTTGCCACTAGATAAACAACTATCCCCGCTATATAGGAAATAGTAGCGTATCTAGACTCCCCGTTTGTCAGTCGGAATGCGCAATCGATCGGCTGACGCCGCACGATGCGCAAATAATTCAGGAGCGCCCGAAGGTTGACTCCTAGGGGAAACTTGCCCGCAGGCAAGGTTCCTACCCGGGCTGCACTTCGGAATGGAGGCCACAGGATGGGCGTTGACCAGTGAATTTGACCGACCCTAAACTTATGGGTCTTAGTGGCCTAACTGCAACAGGGCCTATTAGCTCCCAGGGTGATTGCACAGACTTAGACGGCAAACAGAAGACACAGACCAACTACGCCAGCAGCTCGTAACAGTCCAACACCTTACCGTGAGGCACTGGGAAGTTCACTCAGCTGGCTTCCTTGCGCCATTACTTCCATATTTGGATGGATTTCTCCATCCTGCTGTCAGGTCACAGATTCGAGGTCGCTTGCGCGGCATCTACCTGACGTTACTGGTAATTCATAAATTAAATTTATCGCGGATCGGGTGGCTAACGGATCGTTTCTAAGGGTAGTAACAGCTATCCCCGTTCTTAAGAAACATACGTCACCAGATTACCCTGGGATTACATAAGTGATTGGCTGAGGCAGCCCGGTGCACAAACCGCCCAGCTTCGACGCAAACCCCAAGGTGTTCCCCCGGATCCGCACTTCCGGCTCCAACGTTTATTATTTTCATTTTTGGTATTCAGAATTTATGTGGTATTTTTGAGATTTACTTACAGTAACCAGTGAATAATATTAATACAAATTTAACTAAACTATATTAAAGATCCAATAATCAATCAAAGTAACATTTTAAATAAATCCACTGGTAATAAAAATATTATTTAAATAATCCAAGAGTAATAATTAGTCATGTTAAATTAATCGATTTGTCAGGTCATAAAAAAATATTATCAAATAAACGATCGGGCTATGTGAAGTCTGTAAGGTTGCTTGACTAAAGATAAAAATCATAGAAAACAATGTTTTTCGCTCGCATGACATCAAGTTAGCTACAAAAAAATCCGTACACACGGCAATCGTGATGTTGAATCTTTTATAATATTCAGAGTGTGTTAATATAGAAAACGAATTCGTAAACTCCACTGATTTAATTTGCAGTGCCTCCTGGAGATGATGATCATCCATAGGTCAAATCGTATCAGAAACACAGAAGTCCTACGTCTGACTAAAATCCATGATATATGTATAGGAATACCTTTTGCGGCGGTAGCTACGGTGCCGCGAAGATGTGTCCCGTATGCCTGAGGTGAGTGTGGCAATTGATTATAAAGCGGCATTAGGTTGCTCAATGCCATTGTTCGGTTTGGCAACCTTTTGCGCCGGCGACATGCAGGCGGTGCTGATAGCGTTGTCCAGCGAAACAAATAGCAATTTATTTGGCCGTCTATAATAACATTGATAGGTAATGTTTTTTTTTTAAATGAGTGATTGACTATAAAAATCTATTATTCAACAAAAGATAACAATAATAGCATTCCATTATTAGTGCCATCTATAGCATTTAATATAGGCTGAATACATAACAGAAATAATACGAAGATATTAGAATGCCATCTATGAGTCTATTTTAACATTAAAGCGCGTAATTATTACGCATTGAAACCTGTATACCAACATAAAAATGGACATATTTATGTAAATGATATTTAAAAAATAAGTTTTCATTGAAAAGTTCGTTTGTTACTTTTTTTTTTAAGGTAGGATACCGTATATTAGGGTGAATCGTTCATGTATGGAGAAAAAAAAGGTTTTTATCGAAACCTCCCTATGCGTAAACGATGGTCTATGGTATGGAGATTGTAAGAAAAATATTTTTAAAATTTAATACTGCCACAAGCGGGTTGAATTTTCGGAAAAAAATTAATAGTCCTCAATTTGATAAAAGATTTTAGACTCTAAACAATTATTATTACATACCTTTGGAATACATTAATATTATATACACCATGTGTTTAATTAAAAAATGTAGTTACCGCGAATTTCCATTCGGAGAGGCGAATTTTATAGTTTTGCGAAGACTGGAAATCGTTCATTTTTACTTTTTAAAAACCCGCCCATGTATCCTGACCAAGAAAAAATTAAAAACCACTGGCTTAGACGGTCATGGTTGCGGCTTCATATAAATGTTTCAGCACCTGGATGTAAAGGTACTCCACTTAGCAAATCTGTAAGGAGTCAAGATCTAACCAGATATCGACTGAGTCTTATTTTCGAAGGTCAACCGAGGCTCAATTTTGTCTGGGACTGTAAAACAGTATCATAAACATTCTGTTCTGATGCGGGAAAATGCCGACAATAACTTGAAGAAGAAGAAGATGGGATGTAATAATGACAGCTAGAAATTGACTTGTGAATAAAGAAAATAGAGCCAATCCGAGACAAATGCCTTTCTATAATTTGTTACAATTTTCGAAAACCTTTATCTCAGGAATGTATCGTTGAGCAAATTTCTAGGTATTGTGGTGAAGTACCTAGACAAACAACAATATATCGTTAATATCGTAGATATTCAGAAAAATATTGTCCACTAAATTCTAAGAATTTAAATAAAAAAACATAACAGCGAAACCGGGAATAGGATAGTAAGAGATAACCAGGGAGAGAAAGAAAGATATCCATGAATAAGATACATAGTAATATGATAGAGATACATAGGATATCAAATATAATTATAGAATAGAATTTGTTAAGATACACATGTCATATCACCCTTATCAAAAAAAAGAAGCTGATTCTACTACTTCGATTCCGCGTATATATCAATTGATGCATAGCGACCATCGTATATGGTTTATGAATGAGTTCTGCCCGTGTTGTTCTTGCAACGGCATGTTATTACACAGTGATTTGAACTTTGTCGTTCTGAAAGGGGTCCGAAATTGCATTAGATGGACTAATCCACACAGTTTTACTGATTAGTGAATTGAAATTAGCGCTGTATCATTTTGTGAATTGAAATTAGCATTTTGTGAATGTTTGTTGGATGCGTCGTAGGACCTTTAATTCTTACACGTTAGGAATTTATTCTTAAAAGTTCTACTCTGTTTACATAAATACATTATAAGGGGTTCCACTTTTGTGAGCAATGTTGACGGTTTCTACGGATATAAGCGCGATATAGCATTTTATTGGTACATACATTACATAAAGAGTGAAAGATCTTGGTCCAAATGTATATTTCTCTTATAGATCTTGGTGTAGATCTTGGTGTAAACATATATTTCTCCTGGCAACCATACTTATACGAGGTAAGTCGCAAAGTATTTGTTATTTTTCACCCTCTGCAAACGCTCAAACGATTTCTTCCTATGGACACAAATAAATCTCTTGCACAGTCTCCCCTCTTACCATTTTTTGACTATGCAGATATGGCTTTCTCGGTTTATCAGATGAACTACTCAACGAACTTGAACGTTTGCAAAATGTATGGATATGATTCATCATCGGTCTACTTAAGTATGATAAAGGGCAAGGTTGAATTCTTTGTCAATACGCCAAAGGTGAAATGTTCAAATACTAGCTTTTCTCTATCGTGTACCTTCGCAACATTACCATCCTATCTCCACGAGCGTTACAAGCCATTAAGCCCCCAAGGTCTCATACTTCACTCAGCCTCTGGCAATTTACTAGAAATTCCTCGTCATATAATACTGATGTCTACTCCTACTCTTTCTGTGTCCATGGTGCACAACCCAGAAAATATACGAAACCGCTTTCGTTAGAATCATTTAATATATGACATCGAATATAGACGATATACTCGTGCTATATCCACCAAAATGTTATGTTCGCTCGTAAGCATATATAGGAGATCCCGGCGAATACCGTTTTCATCAACACAATACCAGAAATAAATTTGACATACATCTTAATCGGCACCGGCTTAGCAACGTGCGCAACAGTTTCCTTAATCAAAGCCTGTGTTATTATAATATAGTCCCAACGCATGTCAAAAGCCTCGGAGAAAAGCAATTAAAAAAAATATATATTTAATGGCTCGTCAAGAATCCAGTATATGACTTAAGAGATTTGGATAATGCTGACTTCATATTCCAAGAGCATCATAATGTAAAATAAAGGAAAATTCTTAATAATTAACTTTGCCAATGATCGTATTTTTTATTTTTATCGACGCAGGTTCTATTGCTAGATTTGACCATTAATTTGAAATTTGATATTTTTAGTATACGATTATCTATTTTGATGACTATCACCTTGATAATTATGGCTACAGACATTGTGCTCTTTATTTGATCAGCAATTTTCATTGATAGATTATTTTCTATTAATCAATGATTTTCAAACCGATTATACATTACTAAAATTATTTAAATAGTTACAACTATCACGATAGTTAAATTAAATTACGTTTAATTTAATTAGGTACATAGATAGATTAATTACATTACTTAAAATGTTAGACGCAATGACGCATCCAAGTTTAGGAGAACGCCTACCCACTGGAGCAGAACTAAATTGTATTGCCGAAGAAGAAACCAGTTATTTTCTTTCTCTCTTTTCCTGTCCCATTCTTCTCTTCTCAGGCATCCTTACTTTTAAGTATAGTAATTTGTATGTTATGCAGACAAAGTTATTAATCTGTATTTCCACCGCGAATGTACCACTGAACTGTAATTAGGTTACTTGTAAGATATTGCCACGTTCAAGTGCGAATAAAGAGTTTATTATTATTATTATTATTAAGATTGTAGGGCATCGTGCGCTGAGACAGTTTTGGACGTGCAGCATTTTTTTTCGCCGACCTGCCTCTGTTTGTCTCGTGTTAGCAGCGCGAAGATTAAAGAGGCGACCGTGAGAGCCGGCGATGTGCAGTCGCGAGCCAACGTCGCCGCTCGCCGGTCAATTCTTTGCGCAGAACAAGATCCGCGCGTTAAACTTGAACCAGTTCCGAAGGAGCGCAAGTTCATCGTCACTGGACAAGGCACACTTATCAGCCTCGCGCAATGATCCAGGTGAGTGAGCGCTCTGTTTTTCTTTTTTTATGAGATCATTGCAAAATATTTTTGCATACCTAGTATACTCTCCTTTTCGGTCGTCCATTTTTATTATATTACAAGACCTCAGCTCTGTTTATAACTGGCTAATTATTTTATTCTATTTCGTTTTTTTATTTTTGGTAATTTGGAATATCCACAGAGTTACAGATTATTCAAATAATAAGACATAATAATAATCAGCATAAGACCAGTTACACATTTTCGAAGTTACAATGATTTTTAGTAATAAATATTGGGTCCTCCAAATATTGTAATTGCTGTTTATTCGCACTGGCCAACTTGAACTTGGACAAGTTTGAGTTTGGGTTTGAGTTGGAATTTCAATTTCAAATAAATTTTTATTCTAGGCCATATTATTCTATTTTAGGAATCAGCTGTTTATTTGTCTTTCTGTCATTTGTTTTTGCTTAAATATTTTCGTTTGTGCAACCATGTTAAAGTTGAAAACTTGCATTATTTTTATATATGAGATCCTGTACCGATGTTTTATATTACAGCTTCTTGCAATCTGGCTATACAGTTAACGTAAATGTGTACTGTTAGGAACTGCAAACGATGATGGAGAAGCTTGTGATTAAATAACCGAGCCTGGTCAATCGCTCATCGCCACTGCTTCTGCATGGCAACGATTATGTATGACAGATTTGCGATTCGGCTTCTGCATGACATACATATTTCAATGCAAACAGTAGAAAAATTGCAGGAGATGCGGCTGGAGACTTTTGGTGACCCACCGTACTTGTCAGACCTTGCTCCAATAGAGTTTGATTTTTTTCCATAATTCGGATAACTTTTTACAAGGTAAAAAAATCAATTTTGAAGAGTCGGTGAAAATCGCAATTAACGCATTTATTGGTTCCTGTGCACGAGAGTTTTACAGTAGAGGAATTAAGAAACTCTCATTAAAATGATAAATCTGCATAGATAATAGGTGTCAATATTTGTATTGAATTAAATATATGTATTTTTCATACAAAGTTTTTGGCCTTAAATTTCCATTATAGAACAGCAACTTCATAGATAAGGACCCAATATATAATAAATTACACTTCACACGGCACTAGATGAAAGTATAATGTTTTAACTGTTGAATACAAAGAAACGATTATATATAAGTAATAAATATATGGAGTTAATCGTGCAAGTTAACCTAAATGTGTAGAGAAGCTGAGTGTGTATGCATGTGTGTGTGTGTGTGTGTGTGTGTTTTTTTTTTTTTTTTTTTTCAGAGGTTTGGAGAAAAAATACTTTTACGTATCATCAGGACAGTATTCTGCCTGGGTATGTCGGACTCGGATTAAATTTCCCCTACCGACTAAAAACCTCATCCTCTGGTCTCTGCCTCTGTTTCCTCCGCGGCCCCGCCGTTAGGCATTACTTCGCGGAGGGAGGGTCTTGCTATTGCTTCTTCTGGCGGTTCAAGCCACTCTTTCTTTTATTTAGTGCTCCTGGTTCTGAGCTCGGTCTCTTTCTAGGCGACGAAGTTCTTGCAGTACTTCCGTCACGAATGAGTTTGTCGTCTCCCAGGCATCCTTTGATGAGAGCATTGCTCTCATTAAGGATTCCGGCCGGATTTTCTGTGTAAGAGCAGTTTCCCAAGTACTGCGTGATGATTCGAAACGGGGGCACATGAAGAACACGTGCTCAGCGTCTTCATTGGCTCCAGGACAAGACGGGCACTCTGGAGAAGTATCGTGTTTGAATTTGAAGAGGTATTCTCGGAAGCACCCGTGCCCCGATATCATCTGGGTCAGGTAGTAATTCACCTCTCCATACTCTCGGCTCAGCCAGACATCTACTTCCGGAATAAGACGGTGCGTCCACCTACCATTTGCTGAAGTGTCCCCCATAGTTTGCCATCGGCGTATGCTTTTCCGCCGTTCTTCAGTTTTCAGTTCTTCGGGGCTCCTAGTGTTTGATCCTTTTCGCCGGTAGAGGGCTTTTCGCTCTTCAGCGAGTATTTCAATAGGCAGCATCCCAGAGATAACGCACACTGCGTCCTCAGATACTGTGCGGAAGGCGCTGGCTACTCTCAGAGCACTCAATCGATATACTGGCGCGACTTTTCTCCGTGACTCCTGTATTCTAAGGGTATCACCCCATATGGAGATGCCATATGTGAGCACTGACGTGACCACTGACGATAGGAGTATCCTTCTAGTCTGCTTTGGGCTGCCTATGTTGGGCATCAATCGCGATAAAGCCGCTCTAACCACCGATGCTTTCGCACCCACATGCTCTGCCTGCTGCTTGAAATTGAGTCGGGCATCGATCATCACTCCTAAGTAGCGAATAAACGGCTGAGATGTGATTTCATGGGCTCCAACTCGTAGTGTGATGGTTTCTAGCTGTTTCCTACTGGTAATGAGAACTGCCTCAGTCTTGTGTTCTGCCAGCTTCAGGCCAACTGTGTCCATCCACTGACTGATTATCTCAAAGGTGGTATCAAAAGCCAGATTTATCTCTTCGAGATGTTTTGCGATGATCACTAGAGCCACGTCATCTGCATATGCCGTGAGTTTGACTTCCCTTGGTAGTACTAGTCTCAGTAGCCCGTCGTACATGACATTCCATAGAAGTGGGCCCAGAACCGAGCCCTGAGGCACCCCCCTGTGACCCTGTATTCTTTCGGGCCCGTCTCCGTGTCGTATTTCAGGACCCTATCAGTGAAGTAGCTTGCTACCATCCTTCGTAGATATCCTGGTACATTCATTGCGGTGAGAGAACTCATAATGCAGTCCCAGTTGGCGGAGTTAAACGCATTCTTTATATCCAGCGTTGCCACCAGGCAGTAATTCTTCGTACCTCTCTTCCATCTGGTCCCTGCGATCGCTTCTTTGGCTGTGTGTGTGTGTGTGTGTGTGTGTGTATGTGTGTGTGCGTGTGTGAGAGAGAGAGAGAGAGAGAGAGAGAGAGAGAGAGAGAGAGAGAGAGAAGTAAAGTTAATTGTTAAAAATAACTAAAAAGTATTCTTTGGTAATTATTATATTTTTAAAATTTATAAATATGAGAACGTCAAAGAAGTGAAAAAAACGCGGAACCAGATCTGGTCGTATCATACTCAACGGATAATTGTTTCAGAACCAGATTTGGTCGTATCATACTCAAGGGGCTAGTCAATAATGGTTGCTATTTTACCTTTTATTGCCCTTGAAAATAAATCCGATTTCGCCGAAGTGTTCATTGACTGAGGTATTGGCCATACTTGGTGTTAGCTCTATGTATCTATACGACAAAGACTATATTACCTGGTTTATGTATGTCTACGTTATTTTGGAAATATTAAGAAAGTTAAAACTTTGATGTTAAAAATCTTTAATCGTAATATGAAATCGAAGACTATCGCGGTTGTTTGACATTATATGTAGGATAAAACTATTTCACCGTGTGAAGTTTGTAGCACCCGACGTTTAACTGACGTTGCAGCCGCCGTTGTCCAGGGTAGAAGTATTGTCAATGGTCATCCGTTCTTCTGAGGGTAGGCGGCAAACTGCTACTTTTACTACGCAAATTACAACGAGGGTGGGGTGGGCGAGATCAGCACTCACGAATTTTGAAAAACCATCGTGCACACAACACTGTATACTGTGTCACATCCTTGCGCTCGGCGATGGGCATTGAAAACATTTTAAGAAAAGGATTCCACGTAGTAGAGAGTTTTAAAACGTCGTCTCTATTGAAGTTCCGGGTTCTTCTTATTTCAATGGCTTTCCGGATCATGCGGGAAAAGTAAAACTTTTCGTTGGCTAACACAATGGGATTTTGAAACTGCATCCAGTAATTACTTCCGATATATGTTCGCATATCGGCGATTTTTCTTGCTGAACGTTTTTAACAGCTTTGATGTGTTCCATCAGTCGAGTGGCTATGGGCCGTTTCGTTTATTCTACATAGGCTAAAGTACAGATGCATTCGATTTTATACACACCCGGGGTTTGCAGTGGTATTACATCCTTTACATGCATGCAAGATCGGGATATATTTTGGGCCGGTTTAAAGATCGTTTTAATATCAAATTTGTTTAGCTTCTTACTTATTCGATATGTTACTACGCCTATGACGTACGGTAAGAATTCTTATGATCTGCTGGGTTTCTAAGTCGTGTGCGTGTCTTGATATTTTTTGTGACCATTTTTCCTAAGGACATCATTTACATATTCTATCTCCTGCGGAATTTGCTCAGCGTCGCATAAATCGCGTGCTAAATTCTTACAGTGGTGAGAGACAAACTAAGGTCTGAGGACCTCCCGATTATCTACGCCGACATGCCTGACATCTTACTACATTCTATGGAGCGGCGATTATTATAAAAATATCGACGCAGTAGCCGACCAAGTAAAGACAGAGAGGCTATCAGCCTATACTGCTTATGCAGTATAGGCTGCTCAGGGCTTGCCGCAGAGAAATAATTATTTTCAATTAACCGCTCCTGGATTGAAGCTGAACCATGATTTGTACCGGCGGAAAAAACCAATTGGGCTCGCGTCTCAACTGCATGTTACCAGCTCGTAATCCATGACGCGTTATTAAAAAAAACCAGGCTTTCAGGTGATTTAAATTCAACTACGCCATAGTCCCATTTGGCGTTTCTCAAGGGTCATATCTAAGGCTTTCTATTTTTATGTTATTTAAGTCAAAAACATTGAGAATTGTTTTAATTTTTCAATCTTTATCTTGGGCGCCGACATCCTAAAGGGTGGAAAATATTGTGTTTTGTTAGGTTATGAAATTCAGAATCTTTGATGTCCTCCTCATCGTGATCCGACGACGGCGACCTCTTGGTTGACAGGACTTCTTACAAGTCCGGTCCGATGTTCAAAAACTAGAGGTCATCAATAAAGGAAAATTCTTAATAATTAACTTTGCCAATGATCGTATTTTTTATTTTTATCGACGCAGGTTCTATTGCTAGATTTGAACATTAATTTGAAATTTGATATTTTTAGTATAAGATTATCTATTTTGATGACTATCACATTATTACCTTGATAATTATGGATACAGACATTGTGCTCTTTATTTGATCAGCAATTTTCATTGATAGATTATTTTCTATTAATCAATGATTTTCAAACCGATTATACATTACTAAAATTATTTAAATAGTTACAACTATCACGATAGTTAAATTAAATTACGTTTAATTTAATTAGGTACATAGATATATTAATTTCATTACTTAAAAATATTGTGTTCTGTTAGATTATGAAATTCAGAATCTTTGATGTCCTCCTCATCGTGATCCGACGACGGCAACCTCTTGGTTGACAGGACTTCTTACAAGTCCGGTCCGATGTTCAAAAACTAGAGGTCATCTGCGCGTGAATAGTTTACAGTGAGTAAGCGGTTGCGCTGGTGCAGACTCACTCTCTTGTCCCTGCAATCCGTGCGCCAATGGAGCGGAGATCCGCCACGATTGGAGGAAAGAAAGATGCAGTTTCTGGCCGCCGGTTTTTAGCCCTCATCCGGACGTCCTAGGCCTTCCACGATGCCGTGCTGTGCCGCCGCTTCCGCCAACATCCGTCGCTTATAAGTTGACGAATTGCCTTCTTCGCCGGGCCAGTCTTCGTACACTATGCAGGAGGTATCCGCAATCAGACCTGTCCACCGAAGCGTGCAGGCCCCCCTCGACCAGGTTTAGCCCACGAGCCGATGTGGTTTACCGCGGTGTGGCTGCTGCGTGTACAACAGCTACTTGGAGCCACTGGTGAGAGATTTGTAGAACGCCTGTGGACCAGTGTGGTTCTCCACCCTCCGTAACGAGAGCCGGCTGAAGTAACCTGAAAGGTGCTAACACTAGACGCTCTACTATACCGCAAATTCAGAATTCATGGGCTTATTTGACTACTTTAACCCCTAGAGCCCCAATTGGTCGATATCGGCCACAACACGATTCAGCGTGACGGCCCCGTTTTAATTTAATTTGTTTCATTTTATTATGTTTTATTATGTTAATATGTTTTATTTCAATTATGGGTACAGTGATTTGGCAGTAATTAATGTTTTGGTGAGACAGTGTCATAATTCATTTTTTTTACTAATTTTTACTAAAAATTTTTGGGACATCATCTTGTCAATCGGCTGAGGGGCCGATGCCTGAAGGGTAAAAGGCTAATGCAAGTAAAGGCCATAAGATATTATTCACAAGCAACGAGTTTAATGTAAGATATGTACATAATTAATAACGCGGCCATATCCGAAGTCCAGAGAATACGAGACCTAAGTGTAATACGTAAAAAATTGCCATAATCAATTAGGTACTTTGGCATAGCAAGAAACTTTATGCCAGTTTTCATAGCCTTAAGAAACTACAAAACTTCCTGACCTTCCTGGGCTTCCTGTCCTCCCTAGAACGGGCTAATCTCAGTTGGGTGACAGAATCAAATAAACAAAAGGTTAAGGTTTTGCCATTCGGATCCTGTTATTTTTGTAAACAAAATCAATATTTCATAGTAATTAATTATTAAATAAATAAGTAAGCACTCGACACTCTCAGGCACACTCGTTGCTATTGCCGTTTCGTGACTATACGGATATATGCTACCTCGATACCCACGAAGTTTTCCTAGACAAATTAGTGCGGCACCAGAATGTTTGTTTTCAATAAGTGTACGGGCCAAAAAATACGACGTAAATTCACTTAAGATACACGAAAGTAAAGACCTGCATATTTTCTGGCTGTTGCAGGAGATACTCAATAATCCACTTATTCCGGAGTACTTAAAATTCAAATTCCGAGCGTTCTCTTTCCACGGACTGCCATTACGGTTTCAGTCGACGAATAGTCTGTGTATAAATCAGCATCACACATCTTTTTTTGCTGTATATGCCGCACGAGTATGGAACAACCTGCCGTCCAATGTAAGGGACGTATTGGCTCTCAAAATAATAGAAGTTGATCCTACGTATATATTATATATTATACATATATGAAAATGTTACACTGTAATGTGTAATATTTTCTTTTCCATTGAAGCCCATTCGAGTCACTGGAGGAACCCATTGGCATTTATTATATAGGGGAGTTGATTGCTCAAAACCATAATACGTTTTGGCAACCCTTATACGCCAGCGACATGCAGCGACTGTATTGATCATTCTGTCTCCCGTGAGGTGAGCGTAGATGACTTTGTGATGGAACAGTCTACTGTCTAGTTACGCCCCTCCAATGTGTAACATTAAACACTTGTGATTAAATAAAGCTTGTGATTAAATAACCGATCCTGGACAATCGCTCATCGCCACTGCTTCTGCAAGGCAACGATTATGCATGACAGATTTGCGATTCGGCTTCTGCATGACAGATTTCAATGCAAACAGTCGCAAAGGTGCAGGAGTTGCGGCTGGAGACTCTTGGTCTACACCGTACTCGCCAGACCTTGCTCCAATAGAGTTTGATTTTTTTCCAGAATTCGGATAACTTTTTACAAGGGCAAAAATCAACTTTGAAGAGTCGGTGAAAAGCGCAATCAACGCATTTATTGGTTCCTGTCCACGAGAGTTTTACAGTGGAGGGGTTAAGACACCGGAAATGTGCATCCAGCGGGCAAAACTCGCGCCTTTACTACCAGGTTTGACCAGATTTCTCCGGCCTCCCGACTGGTTACGTTCGAGGTCGCTTGCATGGTCCTCTCCCTTATGTAAGCGGTGATTCGGAATTAACCGAATCTATCGCGGACCGCAGCATCTCACTCGGGATCACGTAGCCAATTAGTCGTTGGCTGATTGGTCGCTGGCATTGACTGACGCCGACGCCGCCAGGCACAGATTCCTACCCGGGCTCGCACTTCTACGTGGAGACTACCGGATGGGTGCTAACCTGTGAGAACCTGCACTGGGCCCATTGCTCACACGGCATTGACAAATCTAATACTCTATATAATCTATGCTATTAGTAATATTATAAAATCCTTTGTTTTCCAATTATGTCAGGATTTGAAGCCCTACGCCAATGGTTGTTAGGGGTGATGTCTACTTGAACTTAATATAATAGACCATTTGCCTAATATGTATAAAACAAATATCTGCAGTTCCAAAAGATGACTCACAGCGGACCTAAACCTCCGGTAGTGTTTAAAGAACAATTAAGGAAGTATGACCCTTCTGACTTTATGATCTTATATAACAATTGCTCCGAACGCCCTGGAATGCCAAATGCACAAATATAACTATTCTCTCTAAGATTTTTAACGGTTATGAAAATATACCGCTTCATACTAAAAAAAATATGCATCGAAGCTGATGACCTTTGATGATATTTGAATATCAATTTGTTTACCGTGTCTTATTTGTCTTTTATAACCTTACTTGCTACTGTAATGATTCAACTTGAAAAATACATTTGAAAAAATGTGGGATGTGACCTCAATGATTCGACCAAGTTCACAGTATCTCGCAATGGGACTCCGTTTCCGCTTTCTTCATCGGGACTCGACTTCCTATTCATGCTTCAGCAGTAGCAGTGCTATTTTTCTTTCTAAAATATACGGTATAAATATACGTAATATTTGAATATCAATTTGTTTACCGTGTCTTATTTGTCTTTTATAACCTTACTTGCTACTGTAATGATTCAACTTGAAAAATACCTTTGAAAAAATGTGGGATGTGACCTCAATGATTCGATCAAGTTCACAGTATCTCGCAATGGGACTCCGTTTCCGCTTTCTTCATCGGGACTCGACTTCCTATTCATGCTTCAGCAGTAGCAGTGCTATTTTTCTTTCTAAAATGTATATTTTCTCGGTATAAATATACGTAATATTTGAATATCAATTTGTTTACCGTGTCTTATTTGTCTTTTATAACCTTACTTACTACTGTAATGATTCAACTTGAAAAATACCTTTGAAAAAATGTGGGATGTGACCTCAATGATTCGATCAAGTTCACAGTATCTCGCAATGGGACTCCGTTTCCGCTTTCTTCATCGGGACTCGACTTCCTATTCATGCTTCAGCAGTAGCAGTGCTATTTTTCTTTCTAAAATATACGGTATAAATATACGTAATATTTGAATATCAATTTGTTTACCGTGTCTTATTTGTCTTTTATAACCTTACTTGCTACTGTAATGATTCAACTTGAAAAATACCTTTGAAAAAATGTGGGATGTGACCTCAATGATTCGATCAAGTTCACAGTATCTCGCAATGGGACTCCGTTTCCGCTTTCTTCATCGGGACTCGACTTCCTATTCATGCTTCAGCAGTAGCAGTGCTATTTTTCTTTCTAAAATATACGGTATAAATATACTTTATATGTACGTATTTTTCCCTTCTCTTGTAGAATTAAGTTGCTCTTACCAGATCTAGAATGTATTTGAGTCTATGAATTTGACCAAAAATATATCATAATTTTACACACCCCTAAACTTGCGAAGTAAAAACTCGGCCGTACCTTTTGCATCCCGGAAGGGACGTTACACAATTTAGGGGTTTATAGTTGTCAACTACTACTGTCTCCCACAGAGGAAATGCAAAGACTTAGGGACAACACAGTCCAATGCCTTAACGCGAAACACTAGGAAGTGAAACAAACGGTCCTACCTCACGCCCTCAATACCAGATTTGGAGTGATTTCTCCGTCCTCCAGTCTAGTCATAGATTGGATGTCGCTTGCGCAGCTCCTACCTGATGTCAGTGGTATTTCAGTTCAAATTTATCGTGGACCGTGCCACCATTTACTTATCAATATCACACGGGATCGGGTAGCAAACGGATACATTCAAAGGCAGCTGATATCAGCTCAAAAGCCACCTCTAGTGCTTAGGAAATGTGCGTTTCTAGATCCTCTCCCCATCCTCCGGCTATTCGCCGTAGTGCACAGTCGATTGGCAAACGCCGCACGATGTGCAAACCGCCCAGTATCGCCCGAGGTGTTCCCCAAATCGGGTCCGATTCCCATGCCTGTCCACCACATAGCTGTGCCAGGATTAACATAATCCTTTCGTGTACACAGTTAAACCGTGAGTTGAGTCGTCCAAAATAACAAACAAGTTATTAGCCCCAAGCTGCACTGAGCCGTTAGATACCATAATCCTACAGTGATAAAATAGGTAGGTAATGTTACATTTTTCTTTCAATTAAATTCACTTAGTTTCCACAGATTTTCAGCGGGTACATTTGCAGGCGCCAGATTTGCTTGCGATAGATTTGCAGACGATATTTTTGCAACTGTCAAACAGACATTTCGAGGGGTGTCAGACTTGCAGGTAATAGTGCTCCTAAACGGGCTATACTTTTACGGCAATATGTAGCCGCAATATTGTCAACTATATAGCCCGACTATCACTGCAACATTTTAATGCAGTATATGGCTGGGAAACATATATCTCGGCCATTCTTGGCAATATTTCCTCGAAGTATGGCCCATAATTTTTTCTCGAACACAGAATATAGAATGAGGCAAAAATGGTCAAAAATTTAAAATTCAAAAAAAGACGAGAATGTGGATTCGACCTTACTTCAATAGGCATGACACTTTAGATATCTAAGCCTGAATGTTTTTGATGATATTAATACAAATTGAAAGATCTTCTCTATATGAATTTACTTTCAAAAATAAATTCACAATACAATTATCTATTGATGATGTATGTATATAAACATTTCTATACACTAACTTATCAATTATTTTAGACAATTTTATATGAAATATCAGAATTAATAATATTATTTTGTATATCAAAAAAAAAATATCACCAGATGATATGAATACAAATTAAAAAACTAAAGTTTGTCGTGAGTCGTGCCTCGCATCAGAAAGGGACGCACAACAAAAAAGCTAAACGAAACAACAATAAAGATGGCCGGGTGATATTGCAGTATTTTCACTTACATTGCGAAGCGATCGTCCAGCAACCTGCCGGCAACACATAAAAATGCATCGGCCATACGAAACAGGTATGGCTATATGGTCGGGATATACTAAAAATATTGCTTAGTATAGCTTGTATTGCTAGCAATGTTGCCGGCAACTGTATTGCAGCCACATACTCCAGTGAGATTGTGGACCGTTTAGGAGCACCATAACGTATTTTCAAAATGAAGTTAGCGGCAAAAGAACACTTTTTTAGAACGCTTTATGACGTTCCGGACGCGAATACATTTTCCCATCTAAAGTCGTTCGCTCAGTAAATTTCTATTTAATTTGACATAATGGTTTATTACCTAAATCTAAATATATAGGTGTAAGTACCTTAAAACAATAAACCATAAATAAAACAAAAAACCATAAATACCATATTAAAAAAATATTTCAAAAATGTAGACTGTGTTTTGCTACACTATTTAATATCCTAGAAATTATTTCTATATTCTTTGAGAGATACCAAATGAAATTTAAATAAATTAGACTGCTGTTTATGCTAAATTAATCTTCCGCGTTAAATTAATCATGGCAGACAAAATAGTTATTGTGGAACCCGCTTGGATGTACATAATATCAATAATAATCGCGCAGAAGAGAAAACCTTCAAAATGAGACACCTTGAACGGCGTCGGTTGAGTGGATAGGTTATACCGGTTATTTAAGATGAAAACAATACAACGTGTGCGTATACTTCAATGTTAGGTTCATGCATACGGCCTACGTGGGGCGTACCTTCATGATAGTAAAAACGACAAACGAAAAATTATTAAAATATTTTTTTTTCAGAGGTACGATTAATTTTCTTTTTGTGCTCTTGCACTTGAATATGTTTTCTTGTGTTTCATCTGTTTTTGATCGACGTGACTTGTTTTGATTGATATAGTGCTAAGGGTAACACTTCCACGTCAAATTCTAAATATTAGCCACATATTATTGTTTGACTAAGTGCTTCACCATCTATACTAATATCATAAAGAGGTAAAGTTTGTGAGGTTGTAGGAAGTAATCTCTGGATCTACTGAACCGATTTTGAAAATTCTTTTACCAGTAGAAAGCCACGTTATTTGTGAATGTCATAGGCTATAAATTAATCCGAAAAATAAAAATACTTTTTCGTGGTAGTCGGATTTCCAAAGTAAGTCGGAAGAAACGGTCGAACGAAAACTTTTTGAACTAACGCTGCCTTAACGATGAGAGATATATGATTAAGTTCTAGAGAAAAGTTGTATAGCTTGATAATTCCTACAAAAAAGTCAGCTACAGCATATGCCTAAATTTTATATTTAAGTCACAAAAAGTAGTTTTTTATATTAAAAAAATAATTTAAATCGTTAGGTCATGTTTATTGGTCATATTATCAACAATTATGAATTCATATCAAAATAAGTAAATTTATCGTCTCAAATATTAAAACAATAGACTTTTCCCTTTTACTGCATATAATTTCACTTTTACTGCATAAATGGTTAAAGACACTCACAAATAAGACACTCACAAGAAGACACTCACAAATAACGGTAATATAGTCAAATTGGCATGCCAATACATACATACATGCAGTAAAAATATAACCCTTCTTTTGGCAGTCAGGAAATAAATCATAGCACTCAGTACTAACCAAACCACACTCATAATTTCATCACAAGTAAAAAGTATTACCGCCCAACGAAGTGGGCATGGGTCAGCTAGTAGTAAATATAAACGAGCTCACCGAGGCGTTATTTTTGGGATAATCATCTTTGAAAGTGGTTATAAATCATGGAGCGAAGTTTGCTTGCATAATTTTGTATATTAACTCGTCAATATTTAACTGCCACTGTATAGATATAATTGAGGCAAAGATACAGGCCGCATATTTTTACACGACTGCCCAACAAAAAAACGAATTGTAATGTGTTCAGTGTTCATCTATGTGTGTTTTCCGTTTCTTTATTCCACCATAACTTCTAAACGCTTAATCCGATTTAGAGCTAGGTATTGTTAGAATCATTATGTCATCCCGAGTGGAAAAGGGCACCTTAACTGTCAAGTAAGTCCAAATTACATAAATATATAGTGTTTACTATAAAATGAAAGGTCTGATTTAGTACATCCCGGAAATATATATGTATCTATATTAAAATATTTTATTTCTAACCACAAATTATAGGATATACAGATGTAAATTATGGATATACATATATACAGAATATAATATGTTATATTTTATTATGTTATATTATATTATATATAAATATGATGACATTATTTTATATGTTATAATATATGATATTATATTATATTGTAATATGTTATGTTATATTATATTATTTATATTATATTATGCTAAATTATATTACGTATTGTTTTTTATGAGACGGAAGGACAGCAGGCAAGGCGTACAGGCTCAGCAAATACCACAGAACTTTGTATCCATCACCCCAACACAGGCGTATACCTAGTGGGGTGATATAATCCTGACAAGTAATGCCCTTTCGCGATTTTTATCATATGTATATTTTTTAAATGTGTTTAAAAAATGAACGCAATCTATTTTATGTAACTCTAAAAAATAGGATAAATAAATAAATAAAATAAATAAATCTATATGGCAAAATATACAAATCAAAAATTTCATAAAAAAACTGCAATAAAAATAATTATAAATACAGTAGTACCTTCTTTGTAACTGGGGTCGTGTTTTTTATACCTATATATTTACCTGTTGTAGCGACGTGTCCTAACCTGTCCCGGACGCGTTTACGAACAAACGAGTAAAAATACCATTTCTGTTTGTTTTTTGTAAAAGTGTTTTAATTAGGTCTTTCGCAGGTTTTTATTCAATTAGTATTACTGAGTCTATTGTCTGTTCTTTTAACGAAGAATTGATTGGAGATCTATCTACCTACTCTGAGGACTCTTTCAGCCAATAGATCAGTCAAGAGGTCGGTTTTAGCCAATCGGTTGAATTCCCAATTCAAAAATCTTTAAAGTCAACAATAAAAATTTATTAAATTGCTCTTTTAGTCTCTTGACTATTCGATGTTGTTTGTTCGCTTTTTTGCAAGTCTTCTTATTGGCAGCTTATATATGATAACATGTATTTACATCATGGAGCCTATAATTTGCCTAGACTTTCCGAGTGCATGGCCTTGGACCACTTTCCGAATATGATAGGATGCTCTGAGTGAGGTTGCAAAATTTGTTGTCATAGGATTTGTTAATATGAGCCATAACAAAGAACTTAAAAAACATTCGACGTTTGACTCACGGGCTGAAGGCTCCGTACTTTATTGGAAAGGTGTTTTTTTCCTTTAAACATTTTCACTTATACAATAAATTACATACGATAACAACAATATTATTTTAATTTAGATTTGTAAGTAAGACGTACACAATCGATGGTTACCTACCACATTTTGTGTTATACAGTTTAACTAGAGGGTGTACAATATTCTCTGTCATTAAATAAACTTTCACTTCATTCATATTATACTTAAGTATATATTAATATATACATAGGTACTCTGGCACTAAAATATAATATCAAAAAATCAACAAAAAAAATACAAAAGAGCTTCAGCTGTCCAATAACACACATATAATATATTTGATAGACAAATTTTATGACTATACATTTCTCTATAGTAAAATTTTGTTTCAATTTTGGATATTTTAGTTTAAAAAATGCTGTTAAAACTGTTTAAAAATATTTTGGTTGTTTCACGTTACCTATTTTGCTATGTTTACAATTTTTAAAAATGTTTGCAACTTTAAAAAATCCAGCTGCTGATCAACGGAAATTATGTAGACTTGTTATATCCAATGCAACAGGCGTCATTCTATTTTTGCTGCAATCTTTACCTACCATGTAATCTATTTAAAAAAATACACTCGAGAAACTTCGGAATGATTTCTCTTAAAGGTACGAGAAACCAAATCGATAGTGTTAGAAAATCAGTAAAATGAGCCTTTTCACATCATATCCGACTTGATATGATGTCGAAAAAATATTCCCTGTGGACCCCTATAAATATTTAAAAATATTTTGAATTTTTAACTCTTTAGTTAAATTTCAATAGAATTAGACACGCAAATTATATGCCAACATTTAATGTCGATAGTTTTGAAAGCTGACTGAGAATATACAACCAAACAAACAAACAATGAAGCTTCATTAAAAGGTTTTCCTATGTACACTTTGGGTACAAAACATTAAAATCGCTGCAACAAACTAATTGCCACAGAATAATAAATAAAATACAAACAAGGCTGCAATGAAATTTACATACCGGAGTCTGTCCCATCATAATATTATTATTACACATCTGGGGGGTGAGCGGGGAATACCGACTGACGATCGGCAGTAGTAGGTTTAGGACAGATGTCTGCCACATATATAGACTTCCACCTTACCAGCTACTCTCCCTTCAAAGCCATAGAATCTGAGATGCAGAAATCATGGTTTGAGAAAATTGTTCTAAAAAGGAATTGATTATTTTCCTGGAGAGACTAAGATCCTAAACAGGTTAAACAGAGATTTTGCTGGCAGACCACAAGCGCTAGCTTCCACCGCGTGAAGGTGAACAGTGAAGCCATTCCGGGTACCTATTTCGTGGTCTTTTTGGGATATTCAATTCCATGGAAAAGTTAATTCCAAAATAAAGGCCATCATCCGAGATAGGGAGTTAGGAATTATATCTGGACGGGTGGCTGTGCATCCGAGACTTTCAGAGAATTAATAAATAGATACTCCTTAGAGACCGAAACGCCCTCCAGAATACAATCTAAAGCTTCTCAATTATTGAGAGGGGTTTTGTAGCGGAATGTGAAGGACTCTCTAGATTCCATATTAACGATCAGCCTTTGGTGATGTTTATTCCTCAGGGAATATTTAAATTCTACAAAAAGAACAATACAAAGATTTAAAGAGTAAAGAGGCAGATATATTGGGACTGATGCAGGCTGTGCGTCCGAAACCTGAAGTGAAATAAGTGCTTTAGAGAGGCTAAATTAATCTTAAGAATCCAAACAAGCTTTCTTGATAAAAGAGAGTGGTTTCTGGGTAGATTTCATTATGTCGTGAATTTAGATCCACTAACTAAAGGAATAATAATTAGCCCACAAATAATGGCTAGGACTTTGTGGAAGATGTTGGCAGTAGGTGTAAGGTACCTTGATCAGCCCTGAATCTGTCAATTGTTCACTCGATTTTAAAACAAATCCTAAGCATCCCAACTTCATTTTTGACTGAGTCTGCAGTGTGTGTGATGTCTCTGCCAGGGGAATTCCCTTCGCATCTAGAAAAAATCCTCCCCACAGAGAAAAAGAAACGGGTCTACTGAAACAGAGCCAAATAAACCCGAATATAATACGTAAATATGTCCTCTAAAGATCTTCAAAGAAATGAAGCCAATCTAGCTCGAAAATATTCCAAAGGTTTAAACACAGTTGATTTTGTCAGAGACTCGCCGTATTTTAAAAGTAAGCTCCACTTAAAATCGGAATCAACGGAAATACAAGTGCATTCGACCTATTCCTACATATTTGCAAGCATGCTTTACAAAAAGCCTTACCCAATGTTATTACCTTAGCCTTACCCAATATTAATATTATATTAGTACAGTTTTAAGGATTTACTGCACAGCACCAGTGCCATCTGCAAGCTGTGAGCGAAGTTTCATCAAACTAAAAATAATTAAAACCGACCTGCATTCAACAAAAAAATGTCAGATAAACGTCTATCTGGCCTCGTGATACTAGCCATCGAAAATAAAACTGCCTGTGAAACAAACTTTGATGAGCCAATAGATTCTTTTTCGCGAAGAAACCTCGGCGGTAAAGGATTGAAGGTGTGTGTACAGTCTGGCTTGTGCGTTGTCTACACTGGTTGTAGGTATTAAATATTAATGTCACGTACAGTGAAAAGTTAATATCAAATAGGTAATAAAGCTTGCAAATTTATTTAAGTTGGTAATTGGTAATGCTGGAGGGGATTAGCGCCAATGTCAAGTTTTTGATATAAGGAAAATAAGCACAAAACCATGAAAATTTGTACTAAAGGTACACATTTACAAACGCATCAGGAAGTAATTTATCGAATGTAGGTGCAGTAGTGTCTGAATACAAAAATCTAAAGCAGTTTATAGAATTTTGAACTTCAAGGACAGCGGACCGATTTCTTATTTCTTGTTTTGTCAAATAAACAGTATTGTAAAATTAAAAGAATACAAATACGCACATTATCACATTTAGATTTTGGTCATGTGCCTCTTGTCCCGCATATTTTTTTAATTTGATTAATTTTTTTCCGACAAATATGCTACTCAGGCAATTGATGTGTCACCACATTCAGTGTCAAATACTAGCGCGTCTGACATTCTTACGATTGTAACAGGTTTAGGCATTTAACCACTATGAATAGCTTATTAAACAATAGACCAGTTCCTGAATCTTAAATAAATGTATTTAAATTGCTTCGATATAAAACTTTTTTTGTTTTTTTTGCTAAATATACTAATAATACGTTTCTTCAATTTTATGACTTCCTTATTTCCAACATAGTGTACATGTACCAACATAGTGTAGACTATCAGTTCGTTAGCATAAGGATGAAACTTAGCCTTGGATTTTAGCTAAAGTGTGAGGAACATTCTACTATGATCTATTCAAAAATGAAGACCTATTCAAAAAACGAACATTGAACATTGTACGAATTAATATAATCTTACATTATATTTATTGCCGATTATATAATGGAATTGCATTTTATTTATTATATTATATTTTAATATTTTTTATTATTATTACTAATAATTTTTTTGAAGACCACGTTTTTGGGCAATTTAGTGTTATTAGCTTTATACTAAAACTTGTACATAATTGATTGTATTAGAGTCCTGTCCATCCTATAACGGGCTAGTCCCAGTTGGGTGACAGAATCAAATACGCAAAAGGTTAAGGTTATGCCATTTGGTTCCTGTTATTTTTGTAAGTAAATCAATGGTTTGTAGTAATTAATTCTCAAATAAATATTTTTTTTGTCGTACTGCCTTTAGATTATGTGTTAAAAACACATCTTATTAGACAAACGTAAACACTATAATAATAGGCCTTATTATTATGTATATTATTAAAATATGTATGTAAAAGTAAAGCTGTACATATACATAAATAAAACTAAATTAGTTTTTCAAAATTTCAGATTTGCCTGCTGCTGTTTGTGGTTACCCTATCCACGTCAAGACCATCACCAAGATGGAGTGAAGATCGAATAATATCCTATTCATCTGATGTCGGAAGCCCTAACGGATATTCCTTCAGGTAACCTATTTATATTTATATTTTTCTGCTCTCTATTTGAAATGTATGTACTTTTTCAATTATAATTTGTGGTGCAAAAATACTTAATAAACTACCGAAATTCCAATAAACTACCGCAGTAGGCCTTAAGGCACGCTGGCAAAAACGCAAACACCGACCGAAAATGATGTGCCATTGCCATTGCATAAACCAAAAGGGCTAAAATTCTGGTGTGCTAAGAATTCGTTTGGTTTTGTGTATGAACGGAACAATAAAATATTCGATTGGGAATCGGTTGGGAAAAACATTGAGATCGAGATCAATTAGTGTATTTAAGAACCACTACAAGAATATGTTATTAAAGGAGGATTTTTAAGGCCGAAGGTATTCGTTTTTTTTTTTTTTTTTATTATAATTTGAATATTTTTTTTTTATTATTATTATTTTTTATCGTGCTTTACTGATTATTTTAATTCTGATTATTTTATATTTTTTTTATTAATTTTTATTACTTTATTTTAATTTCATTAAATAGTGGCGTATTGATGGATGCGTACCTGAAAACCAGATTAGGAAATATAGTTAATTGTTTTCCCCTCAATTTGCAACTTACCTTTACAAAGTTGTCTATTTTCAGTTTGTTTTTTTTTCATTGTTTGTTTATATAGCTGCAAATAAATTATTCAATAATTTAATTTAATACTGAAGCAATAAAACTGTCGTTTTAAAATTTCCGCATACTTTACAAGCAATCTTCTCATATAGAAAGAAAAATAACAGGCCTTACACAATATTGTGTACCAGAAGCTCCTATTTTATATACACATTTAAAACAAGCCTGTTAAACTCTTAAACTTACGTATGTTCGATTTGTAGAGTCAAGCGAAAACAATGGTTATTATTGAAATGAGTATGATTTGCATGATATATTACACTATTTTTTATCAGTGTCAAAGAAATACTTTACCATTTTAATTTTTTCGGTCTGCTCTAACAAAATTATACTTGATTTATTATTCAGATCTTATTTCCCTACATGTCCCGTTTTTATTCAAACTTATACACTTCGTTTGTGGATTTCTCCAAAGTATTATTTTAGCTTTAATCAATTTTTACTACCTTCATTTATTTTTAGAATCTAAAATTGTGACTATAAATTCCATAACAAGCGACATTACAATGTTCACAGGCGCCAAATATGTCTATTATAGATCTCTCTAAAACACCTCTCAGAAGCTTGATACGCTTGGATCAAATTCTTATTGACATTGCCCTTGCAATACGAGACAATAAGGATATTGAGGTCAGGTTACTTTTGCTTTTCACGCTTAGACCCAGTTTAGCGGTTTTTAATATCAATAGCTTTATTTAAGACTACATCTTCAATCGTTTTTTGCGGTAATTACGATATAACAAAGTCCACATTATGTAAAACATGACCACATTATGTCATATTTATATTTATAAGTAATTTATTGACGCTTATAATTGATTGTTTAAAATTGGATTGATCGAGGAATAATCCAGATGTCCAACAGAGTACGAAATAGTACGAAAGATAGTTTTCGGTACATATAATTTAAGAATCCTAATTACCATCCTTAATTATTATTTATCCTGCAAGTTTGACCAATTAAACCTTTTTCTCATAATCTTTCAAAGAATTAAAGGCACGGACAACTAGGTACATAGAATATTTTGTTTATGCTAATGCACGAATATGACTCCATGCTGGCAATGTGATGTCATATCTCCCAGGCTGTTAACAAATATATTATCAAATGATATCTTTGACATTTTGGTGAATGGCAAATTGCTCAACACTCGAAGACGACATCATAAAATCATTCTCCTCGGGAAATCATCAGCGATATTTTGTTTTTTTTCCCTCATAAGCTTCTCCTCTTCTTTGCTGACAAGACCATCAGCAGTTTGTTGTCAGCAATATGTCATGTTGCCCCTATTTTATATAGTCAGGCGTTTCTCAAGGTTCGAATTTGGACTTCCTTCTCTTTAATCAGTTCATCAAAAGCAGCAGTACCAGAATAACACCGGCATCGTTCTACTATTTGCTGGTAATTTGGAAATATTTCTGAAACCTGCAGCCAGCAGTTTTATGAAGCTCTCCAGTTCAATATTGATGAGGCAAATAGCTGGTGTGTCTCAAAACTTGGGTTTTTAATATTTCCAAACGTGCGTTAATGACATTCAGCAGGTTGGTCGCCTCCTTCACTCACGACCATACCCTCTATCGACCATACCCATACGCAGGGAATCTACTCCGTCAAGAGAAACAGGGGACTAATCTCAAAGAGAAGTTTAGCTATAGCTCACATATCTCGACCTTTATTTGTGTTCTTAGAGTCATTATGAAAACAACAAAAAATAATCTCTTCCTGCTTTGATACATTTGCTACAGCAATTTTCTAGTTTCTTATTCCCTCGAAAAAAAATCTTGAGTCTCAAAAAACTCCACAGTGACAATAACCGCGTCTCATCGGCAAATTATGTAGCACGGTTAGGCTTTTTTAATTTAAGAAATAAATCACTAGGACTAGGGGCTAAGTTTGGTAATGTGGTGGATGGTTAAGAGTTTCGAATCCATCATCTTGATATGACATTATTTTTGATTAAAATAAACATTCATTGATTAAATATATACCGGGACCTGCACGAATCAATGACAACCCCCAATACGATAAAAGCGGTAGAGTCAATAATATATAGTATCTGTCCTGAAGAAACCTGTCAACAAACAGAGAAATCGATCGAAAATACACGCTGTGCACTGCTTTAGGCACACTGAAGCATGTGCTGCAATGCATGACCTCTTACTCCATTTTAACGAAGGAAAATGGTTCAAACATAGAAAGCAAGGAATGACAAGTTTTAGAAGGCAAGGCTGTAACAAACCACTAATCGATATTTTCAATTTTCCAGGTATGAAACTGAACAGGGTAACTACAGAGAGGAGTATGGAGCACTACGCACAAACTCCAAAGGAGTCCAGTACATGGAAGTCATTGGATCATACTCCTACATTAGTGATAATGGAAAACGATACAAGGTAGCCTACAAGTCAGACGATAGAGGATATAGACTAACTAAACCCTTACAGCACATGGATGATTCTGATTTGGGATCGAGGTATCAAAAAGTAGAAATCTTGAAAATGGCCGAAACTAATGGAAGATCGCAAATAAAGGTGAACGCGACCAAAGATCTAGATTCAATACAATTTATCGATGGAGAGAACCTAAGTACGAATAAAAACATAACCGGAAGTGACACCGATATCTACACCTATAATGTACCGACTACAGAACAACCATTGATAGACACGACTACTATAACTTCGACTACACCAGGAAATGATACTCTATTAGTAAGTATATCAGATTTAATACTACGTGGTGTTTGAAACTCGATCTTTCCATAGTATTGTGCGGGATGGCTCTAAAGGCAAAAAACATTTAACTACAAAACCTTTCTCAATAATCGAGAAAGCTACAGATTGGATTCTGGAGGTTGATTCGGTCTCTAAGCAGTATAAATTCCCTGAAAGTCTCGGATGCACAGCCCTCCGTCCAGATATAACTCTTTACTCTCTATCTCGGAAGGTGGCTCTTATTGTAGAATTAACTGTTCCATGGGAATCAAATATCCCAAAAGACCACGAGTACAAATTAAATAAATACCATGATCTTGCAAATGCCGTAACCCGGAACGGCTTCACTGTTCACCTTCACGCGGTGGAAGTTGGCGCTCGTGGCCTGCCAGCTAAATCTCTATTTCACCTCTTTAAAGATCTTGGCCTTTCCAGAAAAATAATCAACTCTTTCTTAGAAAAATTATCTAAAACTGCGATTTGCGCATCTCAAATTCTATGGCTTCTAAGGGGGAGTGAATGGGTGGTAAGGTGACGCTCACATGTGGCAAGACAGCTGTCCTAAACCCACCACAGCCGGTTCGTAAGTCCGGAATCCACTGCTCACCCCCCAGAAGTGTAAAAAAAAATAGTATTATGATGGGCCCGACTCCGGTCGGTGAATTCCATGGCAGCTCCGTTTGTTTTTATTATTTATATACACTCCCTCACTACCTCTATCTATCCCAGCCGCTGCATGCATCTAGGATTATTTTTAGCATGTAGAGGTACTTATTGATCTATATAGTAGTTTTACCGTTTTCTATAGGTTCTGCTTAGAACGTCTCAGGAATAAGCCTTAAATGGCACTCAGCCGCAATGACGCATCCAAGTAGGCCACGCATCCAAATAATGCCTATCTACTGGAGTAGAATGAAATTGTACTGTATTGTATTGCACGCCGAATATAGTACTCTAACTCCCTCCACCTTGTTCTCTACCAGGTTTCTGCAGCTTCTGCTATCCTGATGTCTTTTGTTAATTGGTCTGCCCGCAATTTTTCTTCCCGTTCGCATTCTTTATTGTAAGAGCTTTTCCTCCAAAGGCCGTTGGCGTTTCCTAACCTAACCTAATATTCTAAGTAATGTAATTAATTAAGGAATATTAATTATCGTTAAAGTCGTTATTAAATTTATTTAAGTAATTTATAATCGGAATGAGAATCATCAATAATTAGAAATAAATGTAATAACGAAAATTGTTAATTAAATATAGAGACCAATGTCTATAACCATAATTATCACTTCAATAATGGGATTGCCATAAAAATAGATAATCATATGTTAAAAGTGTCAATATTTAAATTAATAGTCAAATCCAGCCATATTTCGTCAATAAAAATAAAATTACGCTCTTTGGCCTGTCAACTATCAGAAAATTTTTCTGTATTTTACAGTATGATACTCCTGAAATACGGATTCATCATTATCAAAATATTTGATTTTTGACTCGGCTATTGACTATGAATTTTTTGAATCGGTTCTTTCCAAGACATCTGATATGCATAGGGACCTTATTATAAAAATAGAGCAGTGGAGTGTTGGGTTGCTGAAGAAGAAGAAAAAGACCGCACAAATATTAATACGTGTTTTATAATTGGTAACGACTTCATCATGATATTTTTTTTTATTTAAACACAGGTGTAACTAAGAGCAATAAGAATAGTTGGCTTGTTGGTTGTATCTATGATATTGTAGCGACTTATGATGATCAACCATGTAACAAATTTTAATCAACAAACATTTTCAATTCCATGAGATGGTTGACGTAATTAAACAGGCAAAATGTCGACTTGCCTAAAGACAAATAGTTTTCAAAGAAATGATAATTTCGTTTCTTTCCAACTTTGCAATTTATTATTGTATAGAAACTGTGTCTTTCAGAGTTGCGAAATATATTTTCAGACGAAATTTACCCTACTTGCGGAAATTTCACTGTTATATAAGCACGTACAATTAACTTAATTATTCACTGTCTTCGTCAACGCTATCACTGGTAAGCCATATCACCTTAACTTCGCTTTGGGATTAATAAATGGTTATTTTTTCTTCCCGTTCGCATTCTTTCTTGTAAGAGCTTTTTCTCCAACGGCCTTTGGAGAGTGTGTTGACAAACCTGATGTATTTTTTAACTTGTACTTTGATCAAATGTGTCAAGGGAGTTGACCGTTAGCTTCAGCAGAGTCGTCGGTTATATTTAGTTTGCTTATTTCAGAATTTCTGATGACTTTCCTTCTGAGGTCTATTGTTATCCCTCCTCGAAATAAACGGTAATCGTAATTGAAGTGATTCAGGGTAGACACATCTTTGATTGATATGGTTTTATTAGCGATTATGAAGTCAATCTCATTCTTCTACAATCTGATTAGGTTAACCCATGTCTTGTCTACTTATGCTTTGACTTCTTTTTAAAGAATTAATTCCTATTGTATTAATTAATTTATTCAACCTAACGAAACCTGGAAAGAGCTCTGTTAACTATGCCTGCATCTGTAAGCCCAGATGTGATCGGAGGTTCCAACCTCGGGCGGTACTGGGCCAACTTCGCATCGTGCGGCGTTGGCCAATCGACTGTGCACTTCGGCGAATAATCGGGGGAGTTTGGAAACGCATGTTTCCTAAGCAGCGGGGGTTGATGTTAACATGCTATCAGCTGCCTATGGAACGATCTGTTAGCCACCCAATCCCGTGAATTATTGGCGGACAAAGGACGTCGCGGCCCGCGATAAATTCGTAGATCCGCCGCCCAAGCGACTTGGAATCTAGATTCCAGATCATCCTCCAGTCTGGTCCTAGGACCAGACTAAAGGACGGAGAAATCCGTCCAAATCTGGTAGTAAGGGAACGAGGCTGGGCCGATCCATTTCCGAGTGCTGGGTCCATTTCCGAGTGCCTCGCGGTGAGGCATTGGACTCTTACGGGCTTGTCGGTGTAGTTAGGCAGAGCATTGCTATTGTCAGCTATTTAATGTTCACTACATGGGAGACAGAACGATACTATGACGTGATAATTCCCTGGGGTGACGGGTTCGCCGGTTGTAATTTAACCTAGTATGTATGCATTGTTAGCCTCTGTACATTTTACTAGTTTCTGTATTTTATTAGATATGCTTTCGAACCAATATTATATATGAATGATTCGTCTGCATGTGTTTTTCCAGTTTTAACATTGAAATCGCCATTCAAAAAAATGATGTGAAGTATACATTGTAAACATCGTTTAATACTATTTATTAATCTCTTTTGAATATCATCTTATTCTTGCATTTCTATTCGAATTCTAGAAAATTGGGGAGAAGGCACCAACCGCACAGTATGACGAAGGTGTTGGGAACCGAGTCGGACTACCGCCTGGTCTCATTCCGTCATTACTTGGAGGGTAATCTAGAGGTGTCAGCATTCCACGTATCATACAGTATCCTATATGTAGACCGAGAGCGCATTGCTATTTACCACATTAATCTGGGAGCTCGCCGCAGGCACATCATTTTGTAAATCATTAGTTATCGCTTTTTCAAATGGAAATTCAAGCACTGAGTATTTTTTTATACGGTAAACTGTGACCGAAACAGTTCAAAATGGCGGTTATCGAAAATTAACCGTTTTTGGACCCTGATTGTAACTGCATACAGTGATCTTTTTCTTCAAGCCATTACATGCTTAACTATAACAGAAAGACATAATTTTCCAACTTTCATTAATTTCTCAGATTCCTGAAAGTTAAATTAATATTCTATGTGTGTGTTTCTACCTGAAAATACATAAGTAGAGAAAGTATAAAAATAAGTCATACAACACACAAAGCTGTCAGATTTTCATATATTTTTAAGTGTCTATATAATATCAACAGTTTTATATAATAACTTATTCAAGAGGGGTTTTCTTTGCAGAGAAAAATGTAATATACACTGAAAATCATGATATTTTCGTAATAAAAAGTGTTTTTTTTTCGGATAACTTTATGTCAATCAATTTGTTTATCAATTGTGTTCTAAGCTACATTTTCTACTTTCAAAAACTAAATATTTCCTTGGAGAAGAATTTAAATATATTAAATCCGTGTTCTTAGTAATTTACAATATATTACAGTTTTATATTAGTCACGTAATAATATCTATTCGTTGTCAAATGCGTCCATGTGGTTTTATTCTATGAAAATATTCTCTAAGCAGTTTCATATTTTATTCGAATAAATATTGATTTCGTTAGGTAAATAGCAATGGGCTCTCGGATTTTTGAACCAATTAGTTTTGAGACACAATCATGGCAAATTCATATTTCGAAAGACGTTTTCTGAAATAAAATGTCACGGTTCGCCAACATAGGCCAACATGTTATATTTGTATCTACTTATTCTAACGCATGTAACTAAATATAAGCTCACCGTGAATGTCTTGAAACGTTTAAATTTTGGGAAGACTGACTTTTTTTTTTATTTCACGTTTTGCTCTCTGTTTTTATTTTTACATGTATTTTAATTATAAATAACAACACAATATTGTAAAATAGGGGAGACTGTTGTACCTTCGGAATATTTAATTGTTAATTTTAAATAATTTTATTTTGTAATAATTCTTAATTTATTGATTTTTGATTTATTGATTTCGAATAAGAATACTTTTGACTACGTATGAAACAAAATATTTTTACTGATTGACATTATAGAAAAAATCTGGTTAATACCAAATATCATAAACATTCCCAAATATAGTCTTGATAAAGCGACATGCAACTCTCGCAATACTCTCCGCTGTTTTAATATTGGCTATATGATTGACAATTCCTTTGCACTCAATTTTCAAACAGTTTTGTTTTCTTCCTTTTAATTTAATTGATTTCTTATGACTGTAATAATCGGGATTTTCAGGTTAGGTTTACAAATTTTACATTTTTTTGCATCACTCGAAAATTTTAATTAATAAACTCGTTAACCACTACAGACACTTTTGTTTTGAATTCTAGCATTAATAATAATGTAGTTATTATTAATGCTAGAATGCAAAAATGTATCCCATTTTCTGAATATTTAAATCAAAACACACTAATTAAGCAAGAGTATATACTCAGTATATAGAAGCAAGGCAATATACTCAGAATTCTAAGTCACATTTTTTTTATAATTCTATGCCTAGATAGATTAATGATTATTTTTAAATTTTGAAAGCCGCAATTTCGAAAAAAATATGAGTGTGTCAAGATATACACTATGATCAAAATACAAAGTCTCCCCCACTTACTAGAATAGATTCTCTTAATTTATGACGGATGAATGAAAGTACCACATTTTATCAAGCCATCATAATAGCTTTACGCCCTTTAATTTTGCAGCATTTAATAGTTTTAAAGCTTCAAGACTGTGTATCAATAGATTTTTTGCTATTTATGGATATTATTTATTATTTAACTAAAATAAGGTAAAATGAATTAAAACACCTCTTAAAACAACACATTTTCTTTTATTATCGTTTTCAGCAAAAAGAACATGATATTCCTATTAAATTACGCACCTTAAACTCGGGTGTTATAGCATCACTAGTGGGATGAAACATAAAAGGTGAAAATAAATTCTGTTACGCTTGCGCAACAAAATATACTTATTATTGAAATTTCTGTTTCAGTGAAGAATCTTTACATCAATAACAATGCATGTCTCCGAGTGCATACAAAACACATAGAGAAAATATGTACCCTTGTAAATAAATATTATATAAAATTTAATATATTATTTTATATACTAAGGACATAAGTTTGTGTTTTTTATATTTTATATTGTACCTAACTTAAAATATCCTTTCGCAATATCGTTTTATTTTATTCTGCTGGATCGAATATTAAATGTTTGTAGATAAACTTGGCAGTATAAATCGTGAGTATGTTACTAAATTCTACAAAAAATCTATGAAAATTCCTACTTTTAATCTTTTGCCCTCACCAGAATAATGACAGAAAAATTCTTTCTCGAGGTTTATACATTGACTTCAATTAAGTGTATCATGTGATTTCGCAGTTGATCACAACATTCCAGCAGTAATATGAGAATTACAAAGTGTTTGAAGTTACATACTGTGGTCAAGATACAAAGTTTCTCCCACTTATTCCCAAATCGGGCAAGTCAACAATTCTAACACGACACCCAGTCAGGTAGGCGGACACAATATTTGTTACAGCCGCCATATTTTCTTTATGCAACCAACCGATGCAGTTGAGATCACAAAAATTGTCAACTCAATGAAAATCAACAAAATCTTCTGGGGTTGATGATATTACTATTGAAACAGTGAAACTTGCACTGCCTGTAATGACCGACGTACTAGCTAACTTATTTAATATTTCTCTGAGAGATGGTGTTTTCCCAGAGCAATTTAAAATTGCAAAAATTGTTCCATTATATAAAAAAGGCCCGAAAACTGATATTGCTAACTACAGACCAATAGCTCTACTGTCGGTTTTTTCAAAAATTCTTGAGAAAATAGTTAATATCAGGTTAGTCAAATATCTAGAAAATAAAGATATTATATCAAAAAATCAATTTGGTTTTAGGAAAAATAAAGGGACAATAGATGCACTACATAATATTTTATCAACAATGTACAGTAATGTTGACTCGAAACTTTATTCAGGCACGGTCTTCTGCGATCTCTCAAAAGCGTTCGAATCACAATATATTGCTTAGTAAACTCGACAAATACGGCATCCGAGGGAACCGTCTTAAGTGGTTCTCCAGTTACCTATCAAATCGGAAACAAGTAGTACAACTTTGTAACTACGAAGGCGGATTATTAAAGAATGTAATGTCCAATGAGTGCGAAGTGAAGTGCGGAGTTCCACAAGGGAATATTCTGGGACCAACCCTTTTCCTTTTATACATAAATGACCTCCCAACTGCCTTAACACATTCCAAAGTAACATTATTTGCGGATGACACCAGCATAAACTATGCACATTCTAATATTGACAAAGTTTTACAACTTTAAATGCTGAATTGGTTTCACTAAATGCATGGTTTGAGAGAAACAAGTTATCCCTTAACACGTCCAAAACTGTTTCAATGTTTATATCCTCTCAGCAAAATAAAATACAAAATACTCCACAGGTACATATTGGGAAAAACAACATAGCCGATGTTAGTTCTCACAAATTTCTTGGTTTAGTTTTAGATAATCACTTGAGATGGAATGCACACGGAGAACAATTAAGTGACAAACTTTCTAGTGCCTGTTTTCTGCTGCGCCAAATACGAAAACTGATTAATTCTAAGGACACGAAAACGATTTATTTCGCTTATTTTGAGTCTTTTCTCCGTTACGGTATTCTCTTCTGGGCGCAATGCACCATCGATCTATGGCAACATATTTTTTCATTGCAAAAACGGGCCATTCGAATTTTAAGTAATCTGGGTTATGTAGAATCATGCCGTGGTCATTTCAGAAGGCTTAAAATCCTCACCCTTCCATCTCTATGCGTTTTAGAATGCGTTAAATTGATCACAAAAAACCTAGCTCAGCTGCCGATACATTCAGATACCCATAAACACTTTACCAGGGGGAGAAATAATCTCATTCTTCCTCGTCCAAATCTAGAACTTTTTAAAAGGAATCCGAGCTACGTCGGAATTATATGCTACAATAAGCTACCCTCTAGTATAAAAAATATATGCCGCGAAGGAAAAATGCCCCAATTTAAAAATAAACTCAAATTATATCTAACTGAAAGAGAATTGTACGACATTAACGATCTCTAAAAACTGTTTGCATCTCGACTATATCTCTTTCTGTAATAGGTTTTAAAACGATTTTCAATTTGGCTAAAATGTATTAACTATTTCTATTATTAGGTAGGCACATATTAATTATACCTTGACTATTTTTATTTACAATATAATCACTAAGACATTTTATTTTACTTTTTGACAACCGTCACATTTTTTTGTTATTTTTGACATTACATTTATTAATTTTATACTAAAAAACTTATTTTTATCGGTATTTTAAAGAATAATTTACTCTGTGTGTTTTATCTGGTAAACTAAATGGTGAGACTCGATTTAATTCTACAATAATACCTTCTTCATTCTTACGAGTAACCTTTTACGTTTTGATTAGTAGTAGAAGAACTTGATCATTAAAAAAGAATTCAATGATATCACGGCCAAATGTAATACAACTGTCTATCTATGTATTAGTTTTTAAGACAATAAACTATTTGATTTGATTTTGATTTGATTTATTAGTATACGATATCATATTTTATCACAAATCAATGAAAATACCATATTTTGTCAAGCCGTCATAATAGATTCACGCTCACAATTGTTGCAGCATTTAATAGTATTAAAGCTTTAAGAATGTTTTTCAGTAGTTTTTTACACAGCTTAAATCTACACTGTTATCGTTTTCAGCAAAAAACATATTATACCGCTGTATTACGCACCTTGAGTTCTGGTGTTATAGCATCTCTAGTCGGATGAAAACCGGATAGGTAAATCTAAATATTGATAAATACCAATGCAATGAAAGACAGTGTAGTTATTAATGCAATTTTCATTTCAGTGAAGGATCGGCACATCAGAAACGAAACTTGAGAATCGGCACATCAGAAAAAAAATATGTAGATCATATGTATCTATTGCATATAAAAAAAATATTATATGAAATTCAATATATTACTTTTAGTCCAAGCATATTAGATCCAAGCGTGTCCAGGAAAAAAATCAGTAGTTTTTTTCGAAGTATTTTTCTCGACAGTTTTATATGTATTTTATACGCTGAATACGATTTTTAATCTTCCCACCTCACCAGAGATGAGCAAAAAACCGCAAAAATATGCATTACATTTAGTTTTTCACTTATAATTCACGAATAAAGCATCTTTAATAAAGACAATTTAGAACAAAATTAGATAAGACAAAATTCCCTACAATATAAAATATATTATCAGACTTAATTCCTACGATGCACCAAACTGCCGCTAAAGCGCGCTCAAAAATGGTCATTTTATGTCACAAAGTCCATACTCTACCGCACTTTCAAAATGCCATTTTCTGCGTTTTTCTTTCATTTTTTAAGTGACAAAAACCATGTTTGAGTGCGCTTTAGCGGCGGTTTGGTGCATCAGAGGAAGTAAGTGATATTTTGTGTTAAGTATATGTTATCAAAAACGCTCTATTCATGAATTATTATATAAGCGAAAAACTAAATAAAACGCGGGTTTCCGCGATTCCTGAAGTTAGCTCACCCCTGGCGAGGTCTCAAAGTTGAAAATCTGATTCAGCGTTCAAAAATACATATAAAACCGTTGAGAAAAATACTTCCGGATTTTTCCTGAGGAAACCCCCATATGCTTGGACTATCTATATTTTATGGAAAGAAATTGTATATTTTATATTTTATAGTCTATCTAAATTAAAATATCCTTTCGCAACATTGTCTTATTTTATTTCGTATGACTGAATATTTAACTGTAAAATGGAGCTATTTTATTTTATTTTTACTCTACAACATAATTACCAATATTAAGAAACAAAATAATAGCAGTAAACTCAGACTTACTAAATATTTGAAATACAGACAACTGACTGCGTCACATTTTCTGTTAAATAATTTTCATGCACTTAAATTAGGTATTTCAAGATATAATAGCCAAAATTATTTCATGAAACACCATGTTGCTTATTAGAAATAATATCCGAATTATGTTTTTAAAATACAAGAAATGATAACAAAAGCAATATAAATTGTATGTCACTAAATGCAACACAAAATCGACCGAAATTCCTATTATACAAAAAGTAGGTAAATCCTTATTTTTTTTTCTTTAGATTTCTCAATAAAAATTCTTGCTTGAAATATACCAGACAAAATATATAGCGGACTATATAGGTTTTTTTTATATTGCGACTTTATATAAATTTGTATTTATATTTTTTTTATATGTTTTATATATTTTTTCTGTATGATAATATAGTGGACGTATCACGTACGTTCGTATAGGTGCTTTAGCCTTAAGCTTCATCGTGTTCGAATAGTTTCGTGAACTAAAATCGGCAATTGGTCCGTGTGAACGAAACAGGGCAATACGCTAGAGCGGAATGTGTAATCAACGGTTGTCACATTTTCGCCACAAAAGATAAATCATCTGAATCTAACCCCGCACGAAATGTGTTAAAATTTATTGGGACGAGTATAAGATCGACAGGTAGTTTTTATCGATGATCGTTCGTTTCATATTCCGCTCTAACGTATTGCTCTATCTCGTTCGCTTGAACTAATTTCAGTTTTAGTTCACAAAGAAACGCAATCGGGCGCACTGTCTCATTTTGTTAAGCTGCTATAATAGCTTTACGTCCCTAAATTTAGCAGCATTTAATAGCTTCAAAGCTTCAAGACTGTTTATCAATAGTTTTTCACTAATAATTGATATTATTTAATACGTAACGGCAAAAAGGTAAAAAGAATTAAAACAATGTTTAAAAAGATTTTCTTTTATTATCGTTTTCAGCAAAAAAAATGTTATACCTGTTAAATACAACTTGGGCCCGGGTGTTATAGCATCTCTAATCGGATGAAACAGTACAGGTAAAACTAAATTTTGGTAAGTATTCACAAGAACATACAGGATGTTTTTACTGGGCGGGTTTTTTTAGTGGGTGGATCAATACGACGAGGTAAGCAACTTTTGATAAAAATATTTGAAAAAAACTACACAAATATTTTTTTTTGGAATATGGTTTATTTTATATATTTTTTTAATAGTGTGAAAAGCTGTGATCACGATGCTCTATCTAGTGGTAAGTAAAATGTCGCTAACATTAATTATTTACAATATATTACCTACCGCTAGATGGCGAAGAGCGCTCAAACGCATCTCAAACCTTTATTTAACAGTCAACTTCTTCGAATTTTCAAATTTAAAAAAAATGTTTTTTTTTCCAAAAAAAAAAATATGTATTTGGGTGTTCTATAGTTGTCTGCTACATTGTAACTTCTGATTTACCAAATAACAAAAAACCCTTCCATTAAAAACACCCCGTATACTTATTATTGCAATTTCTGTTTCAGTGAAGAACATGGACATCAGAACAAAAAATTTTGATCGAGTGAATCAAAAATATATCTATGTATATAATATGTACTTATATAACTAAATATTATATGAAATTCAATATACAAATTACTACATATACTTTAGCAATAAGCATGCATTTTTTTATATTGTATAATAATTCTATATTAAACTATCTTTCGCAACAGTTTCTTTTTTTATTTAGCGTAATTGAATAACTAAACGTTATTATTATAAACATAATAAATTTAGCTTATTTATTATTTAATTGCCTATTTATTTTTAAATTTTAAGTGCTGAATATATTCAATAAGATGTTGTGTAATATCGATAAAACTAAGACAATTAGCAAAAAACGGCCAAACGGTTAATGGCTTCCAAGCAAAAAATCAACCTCTTAATAAGAACTTCACATTAAGACAATGTACTCTGGGTCGAGAGAGCAAGATACCACACAACCAAGACACATGACAGCACGAGATTCAGATATCATGTTGATATGGGTTTACACCATAGGTTCTCAACGTGGGCGATAACGGCCCCTGTTAGACTGATTGTTAGTAAAAAAAATAGGGGCTTTGGAAAACAAAAAATTTCACAAAGTGAGCAGTGGGCAAAATAAGGTTGAGAACCTATGGTCTACACTGAGAAAAATATTGGATTGATTCTTAGATACCATTTTGTTATTAGGTACGGTTTTATACAGAATAACGATGTTTCAATTGTAATTTTGTTGAATTACAAGGAATTTTGTTGAAATTTCATTACTCGATTACCTATATGTATCAAAATTTTCCGTACGGTCAATATGTAAATAATTATACTCTAGTTTCAATATGATTATTATGTCCGACTATATCCGTACGTATTCTACTACATGATGTCATATTAAAAGCGAGATTCCAAGGTAGCGACTTTATGATGTAACATTATGTTTTAATATTACAGCACGGTAAGTACTGTCACGCCAAACAGTTATGGGACATGATAATTCATACTTATGGACGCAGAAGAATTGGACAAAACAGTCCACCGTCAAGCTCTGCCACATGCCCGTAAGAGGCCAACGCCTTAACCGCGAGATAGCCAGGAGTGTTACCCAGCGGGCGTACACTCACGCCCTTACTTCCATTGCAACCAGATTACTCCAGTCTCTCGATTGGTTACGAGTTCGAGGTCGCTTGCGCGGTCCTCTCCCTTACGAAGCGGTGCGAATCTATCGCGGACCACGGCATCCTTTACCCGGCTGTTCACCCAGGATCGGGTAGCCGATGGTCGTTTCAAGAGCAATCGCCGTAAGGTCTGAAACCACCCCCGCTCTATAGGAAACAGTACTGTTTCCAGACTCCCCCGACTGTCCAGGAGCGCCAGAAGATTGATTCCTAGGGGAAACTAACCATAAGGGCAGAGTCCTACCCAGGCTCGCACTTCATGAGTGGAGGCCGTCGGATGGGTGTTGACCCGTGAGTGTGACCAACCCTGAACAGGTCTTCGTGGCCAACTCAGCAAGGGCCCATTAGCTCCCGCTTATGGACCACAGTTCGATTTATATACGTAATCCTCATTGAAACATGCGTATTTCCGTGTATTACATAGTTATATGTTTTTCAGTTTACCGATCAAGTCGGGTACAAACAAATGCGATTTTCAGGTTAGATTTTCAAATTCTATATTATCTGTCTATCATTTTAAATTTTAATTTATAAACTCACAAACCACTAAAGATATTAAGAAATGACATAAAAAAGTAGGATACAAAGTTAGACATGATTTTAAGACAATTTGGTTTTCAATTCTAACATGAAGATGAAGAAATAAATAAAATAAGTCAAATTGTTACTTATTTTTTACATAAGTTAAAATGTAAAATAATTTGTAAAGTCTTAAATGTAGATTATAATATTTTTGATTCAAAACCCGCTCAAATTGTCGAAAATTAATGTAAACAAGATTTGTAGGAAATATCTTCAATCAAGTCACATTTAATTATTTTTATATGACTAGGAGGTACTAGTGATTTTTTATTTTATTTTGAAAGGCCACAATTTTGACACAAAATTGCAGATATCTCTTATCAGCTTTTGACATCTCGGCATTAGGATAAATTATTTTGTAAGTAATTTGGTCGTAATTGTTCGTGTATTTCCTGAGTGACAGTGAAACACACAGAGGCACACACAACACACGCATACACACAGACTGATATTTTCCAGAAATCTTTTTTTTTTGTATTATCAGGATCTCGAAATTCCGAACTCGAAAACAACACTTTCCCTATCATACTTTGCGTAACGCCAATATTTCTTCGGGAAATTAAAAATGCAAACTTTCGTTTTAATGTATATAATGGGGGTGTACTCAGGAATAGAGGTTCATTTACCTTGAATATAAAGAAATTTAGATTAAAATTTCATAAAATATATTTAATTATAGAGTTAAAAATATATATTCAATTAGGGAGTTAAAAAATCAATACATATGGCATGTGGGCATTGATGTAGGAATGAGAATAATATCTGAAGAGTCAAGCATAATTACTTTCCCGGTAGGGAAAGTATTATGAACGCACACATTTTTTTATAGTTGAAGACAGATATTTACATTTTAACCCCCCCCCCCCCCCTTTTGACACTCTGATTTTCAGACTGTAGTCTGTCTGTGAGTCTGTGTGTCAGTGTATCGGTGTGTATTCTTCCACGATAGCGCCTAAACGTTTCAACCGATTGGGCTGAAATTTTGCGTGTAGACATAATTTGGTCGTCGTAAGAGTTGAAAAAATTGTGGTTTAAATCGGTCCACCTTTTTTTTTTGTTATAATTGTTTTTTTTACCTAAAGTTGCGGGCGACCAGTGCCATCTGTTACCTCGTACCTATGTAACTACTACCATTGATTTTATAGATAAAATCAATGCTACTACCTATGAAACGCGGCTGCGGTTCATGTCTTTGCTTAGACGCCGACGTGCATTTATAAGCTTTTTCACTGGATTTCCGCTAGGTGGCGTTACGCTACTACTTAAATGTTTCGATTTTTCTCAGAACAAAATGAAATATTATTTATGATTATAAATTCCAATGTTGTTTACTAATATAATGCATATTCCGACATCCCTTTGACAGTTACTGTGATTCTGGGAAGTCTTACCACGAAAGCACGAAAGTGACACATACGATTTTTATTGCTGTTCACTGTAGCAGATTACTGTTTAATAGCTTCTGGTTCAAGTAGAGCTATACTATATCCATTTTACTCTGTTGTATATAGTATATAAGGGTAATTTATGAAAGACATACTTTAGAAATGGCGCCACCACGTTTTCTAAGGGAAAACGTGTAAAACTAAATTTAAGAGAAATAAAAGAAACAACAAAAAATTACAAAAAAAAACTGAATCAAAACTCAAGGGGAGGGTATTTAAAACTTTTTCTAATAATCTAGCCTAGAGGTAGGTTTACCGCAAATAAAACAAATAAAATTCAGTGCAGAATTTTATATAATGTCAAAAAAACAACCGTTCACAAAAAAACACCTTTTAAGGTTATTATATAATATTCCCGACCGGAAGTCGACAATGAGATTAATTTACCCGGAAAATAGGCTTCCGGACCCGAGACTACGCACAAGGCATTTAAATATAATAATAAATGTGGAAAAAAATGTGGTTTTATTAAATAAACCGTAAAACCAAACGTTGAAATGTGTTTTCAGCGTTGACAGTGCGACGCATTTGCGTCTTGATCCGATATGGATGTGGAGGAATTTCATATGATTTGAGAGATATACAGGCGTGCCCAAGAAAACTGGAACCAAAATGGAAAAAGATCGAGCTGAATCATAGCGATCGCGACAGTATTCCAACAATAAATAGAAGAAACAAAACTCACCTGTGTTACACGGCAATTTACATTGCAATTTACAATCTACAATCTACATTTTTTTTGTTCTACATACAAAAAAAAGAAAAGGCCGTTCACCCTTTTTCACTCCTTTAAAAAGCTCTCATCCTTCCTCGGCGAAGCCGGAGCACCTGCCCTGCACCTGCCATCTTGAAAACAAAAAGGGTGGACAGGATATCGGTTTTTGCCAACTAATCAACACCACAAACACGAATATCTCTACTCTATGATGGCATAAATGGTAAATTCTCTACCAAAAATTCAAATAAGAGTAAAATTTTATGTAGTTTTCTTTTTAATTAGGATTATAATTTAATACTTGAAATTTATTTAAATTTAGTTATTTATTTTTTAATAAGGTTATTTCAATAATGGCAACACTAATGTTTATGACATCTGACAGCTGTCAATGAAAATTTTGAGAATTTCGCAAGAGCAAAAATGACCAAAGTTTCAGGGCATGAAAAGGTTATAGAAAACCCTGAAAACTATTATAATTCGTGACACAAGTGCGAAAAAAAGAATTTCTGTTACAAGTACCCCATAAAAAAAAAACAAAACTAGCGGTATTTTCTTGAAATGCAGACAACTGCCTGCGTAATGTTATCTGCTTACATAATTATCATGTAAAGCGTTGTTTTAAGGTATAATACCCACATTTCGTTAATGATACAACATGTTGCATTTTACGTTACCGGCTCACCGACCAACGAGAGGGGAAAGTATTGTGATCGTGCAATTTTTTTTTGCAAGATGAAGACGGAAGTATCTATTTTGAGCCCTCAAGACGATTGAAACCATTTCCAGATGGAAGTATGTCTGTGTGGTTAACTGTCTGTCTGTATGCCTGTATGTATGTGTGTATTCCTCCACGATAGCAACCAAACGCGTAATCCGATTAAGAAATTTAGCATGCAGGCATCATTTGGTCATGGCAAGGGTTAAAAGGTTGTGGTCGAAATCGATCCAGCAGAGGACTCACAAGTCATACTTCAATCTTGAAATATTGGACTTACAGACTTGTTATTTGGTACGCAAGACACCTTGTTGGGCCGAAATCTCTTTGCCTAGTACGCGTTTATTATATGTAAAACCTATTTTGCCCTACCAAGCAAAAATTTCACATCTCATTAAGAACCTCACATCAATACAAGGCACCCTGGGTCGGGATAATAAGATACCACCAAACCGGTTAAGCTTTTAGAAGTCTGATTGAGTATAAGTCTAAATCGGTTCAAGCGTTTAGAAGTTATAGTGGAATAAAGAAACGGAGAAATCTTTTTTGCACTCCTTTTTTTGCTAGGCAATCGTATAAAAACAACCGTATCAGATAGCCCATTCAAAATTGTTCGAGAGAAGACCTTTTCATTTAAAAAGATTTTCAGCAAAAATGAATCAATTTCCAAAAATATCCTGACGTGATGAAAAATAATGGAGGTCTATATCGAAATCAGCACATTGAATAACATCAAATTTAAAGAACACTTATCTTGTGTTTTTTTTTTCAAACTTTAATTTCACAGTCTTGTGTAATTAATTAGCACGTGTTGTTTATATTGGTTTAGTTACGATTTAATCAAAAATCGTAACTATATAAAGTGTGTTTTGGTTGAGTTATTTTCATTATTATCATCAAAATGATCGGCAGTGTGAGGGAATACTTGGATATATTGCGCTCGATCGCGTTTCTTTGTGAACTAAAATCGGAAATTAGTTCGTGTGAACGAGACAAGGCAATACGCTAGAGCGGAACGTGAAATGAACGGTTGTCACTTTTTCGCATTAAAACTACCCACCAAAGATTAATCATCTGAATGTAACACCACACTAAATGTGTTCAAATTTATTCGGACGAGTTAGTTTTTATCGAAGATCGTTCATTGATACTTCGCCCTAGCGTATTGCTCTATCTCGTTCGCTTGATCTGATATCAGTTTCAGTTCACAAAGAAACGCAATCGGGCCCATTTTCTGCATTGTACATGGATAAACAATTTTGATGTTTTATTTTTAGTTCATTATCATTCTTATTGGATTACACCTCTGCAGCGGCCAATACTACTGGAAAGATGACGCTAAATATGATAATAATGGGCTCCTTCTCAGGATTGAGTGAGTTTCTTTTTTTGTTTTATTTTTATTTTGGTAGTTACATGCGAATTGAGTTACAGTATGCGAGTTACTGTGAATAAGTATACATAAATATCAAGTAGCGATTCTAATATTTTATTGTTAACCAACTGAAAATTTATACAAAAATCTATATTTATCTACCAATATCTATTTTGACATCGAATCAAAAAGGCAACTGCAAAAAGCTCAAACATGTATTCGTATTAATGTTACAAGTATAATTTTGTATACGTCAAAATAAAGGAAAAACAGAATGATATTGAAAGAATGACAATTGGGGACTTTTGCATTCCGCCTCCAATGCACTGGAAGGTAATGCTCTATGACTGGACGCCAGAGATGCTGAAATTTTATTTGAATGCCTTTCAGCATACACTTCCAGACCCCAGTAACCTCGCTCGTTGGAGCTTTGCCGAGGATAGTTCTTGTCCCCTCTGTAGCAATACCCCTTGCACAGCTAGACACATTCTAGCTGGCTGCAAGGTGGCCTTAGATCAAGGACGGTACACTTACCGCCATGACAAAGTTCTCGCTGTTATTCGCGAGGTAATTAGTCTCTCAGTGGCTCGTGCCAACAAGGGTTTGACAGTATCCTCCAAACCCCCTATACAGTTTGTGCGGGATGGCTCTAAAGGCAAAAAACATTCAACTACAAAACCTTTCTCAATAATCGAGAAAGCTACAGATTGGATTCTGGAGGTTGATTCGGTCTCTAAGCAGTATAAATTCCCTGAAAGTCTCGGATGCACAGCCCTCCGTCCAGATATAACTCTTTACTCTCTATCTCGGAAGGTGGCTCTTATTGTAGAATTAACTGTTCCATGGGAATCAAATATCCCAAAAGACCACGAGTACAAATTAAATAAATACCATGATCTTGCAAATGCCGTAACCCGGAACGGCTTCACTGTTCACCTTCACGCGGTGGAAGTTGGCGGTCGTGGCCTGCCAGCTAAATCTCTATTTCACCTCTTTAAAGATCTTGGCCTTTCCAGAAAAATAATCAACTCTTTCTTAGAAAAATTATCTAAAACTGCGATTTGCGCATCTCAAATTCTATGGCTTCGAAGGGGGAGTGAATGGGTGGCAAGGTGAACGCTCACATGTGGCAAGACAGCTGTCCTAAACCTACCACAGCCGGTTCGTAAGTCCGGAATCCACTGCTCACCCCCCAGAAGTGTAAAAATAGTATTATGATGGGCCCGACTCCGGCCGGTGAATTCCATGGCAGCTCCGTTTGTATTTATATACTAATATTCTACAATGGACAGACTACTTTTTGACAGTAGTTTCTACGGCTGTGTCATTATATTTATTTACATATTTAGTAATGCTCCTCTGTTATAGGCCTAACAATATAGTATAATAATATATAACATTTAAAATTGTTTTACACCGATGAATTGTTGCACACCTTCAAAAAGCGCAAGATTGAATATCTGGGGCACATGCTGCGGCATGACAGATATCAGCTGCTTCAACTGATATTGATGGGCAAAATTGAGAGTAAACGACGCCGAGGAAGGAAGAAAAAGTCGCGGTTGTGCAATGTTAGAGAGTGGACCGGGATCACCAGTACGGAACAGCTTTTCCGGATGGCGCAAGACCGACAAAAGTATTTAGAGGTAACGGCCAACCTCCAGTAATGGAGAGGCACTTCGAGAAGAAGAAGAATAATACATAACATAACCTAACAATTAAAGCCACAAGATGAATGTCAAGCTTATATTGCGATGGTTATGACCCATGTCACCCCAATAATTATAGAATTCTTTTAGGATGGAAAAAAACATCCGATTGAAGGAAAAAAGCCAAAGCTAAAAATGACTCAAATATTTCTAATATAAGAAAAATAGAAGTAGTAATCTAATTAAGTATTATGATTAGTCTGACGAAAATGATGTATTATATTTGAAAAATAGATCGTCAAATAGTTTTTACAAGTTTAAACATTATTGAAATATGTGAAATTGTAAATGTATGATGGTAATGGACATTCTAATTATCACCATATATTTTAATATTAATTAATAAATCAAATTTAATTAAAATTGTGAAAAAAACAACAAAACCACGCTTAGAATAAACTAAAATAATACAAGTAAATTAAAAATAAAATTCGAAATTGTTAAAGAATAATGTATGTACAATGTACATAACCTATTCAAATTATCATTGGATCATTTTAATTTTAAGTAATAATATAACTAAACTGATTAAATTTAATTAATAAAAATAATATTATTATTGTTAAAAAGCATACCGAACGGTTAAGAGAATTTTAATTAACTGGTAGATTGACAATCTTCCGGGCCCAGGCATCCAGGTCACTAGATGTTTCTTCAATAGAGAAATACACGGGTTGGTGTTTATATATTCGTCAAACGCATTAGAGTAGTTTGGCTCCAACGTCTAAAAGCGCTACAATTCAGCCAAATGATGATTTCAATTTGGGAAATAAAATATAGTCACGCGCAGCATGTTTTTTGTTTTGAGTTTGGTGTGACTTTGCTTTATTTTTACACGACTGGCCAACAAAAAAGGAGTGTAATGTGTTCCTGTTCATCTATGTATGTTTTCCGTTTCTTTATTTTATTATAACTTCTAAATTCTCGAACCGATTTAGAAGTGTGTGGTATTATTAGAATCATTATGTCATCCTGAGTGTCAAAGAATACCTTAACTCTCCAAATATCATGGATTGTTTTATCTAAATGTCTAAATCTCAAAATTTTAATAAATTTACATAAATACCTCGTGTTTAGTGTCAAATGAAAGGTCTGATTAAATGTATTCCGTTAATATATATGTATGAATGAATACATAAACCACAAATATTTCACAAAAAAACGTAATAAAAATAATTATAAATACAACAGTTCACTATCTGTAACGGCAGTCATGTTTCTTTTTATATTTTTAATTGTTAAATAATCTTAATTTTTTCACAATCGCATATAAATGTTTTCTATATATTTTTCATTTTGTAACTTCAAAATTTCAGAAAACTAACCAACCATCACGGTTTAAAGACGGGGCCTACGACTAACGGAGGAGGAGCTCTACAAGTGCAAGGATATTCTCTCCAAAGTCTCCCGAACACTAAACCAGAAGGTCGCGAAGACGTTTATTACCTTCCCAAAAATAATTATGGATTCAGAAAGATTCGAAGACCAGAAAAATCTAAAGTCAAAGCAAAAATTGTCGATCGACCCATTGGAATGCGCAAACTAGGTATTCGAAATGAGGTCGAAGCTGTCGGAGAAAAAAATAAGAAACCCCATGAAAATTATAGGAAAAGTTATGATGCCGAAGTTGAATATGAAGATGGAGATGAAGATGAATATGAAGAAGATGAAGATGAAGAATATGAAGAAGATGGAGATTTTGATGAAGATAACAATGAATATGACGATTCAGATGAGGAGACAGATGAAATTAAAAATAAGAAAAGGAATGGTTCGCAATTTCGAAATCAAAATGGTTTTCACCATAACAGGATTGATAAGATTTTCGTTGTTTTAAATCGAATTAAAGATAAAATTCGTATGTGATGAAACACGTTTTTTCGTTTAAATCAGAAGATTGTATCTCCTATTGTTAACTGCCACCTTTGTTTTTTTTATTTCTTTACGATAATAACAAAAAAAAATATTATTAAAATCTCATTAAATATACAGAGGAACCAGCCAAATAGATAATTATACCTTGTGCAGAAGGTTACCAGAGGTTGTATTTACATTTTGACAAATAAAACATGCACTTGCGTAGATTTACCCTGATCAGGTATCGTATGTTCCGCTTTCGAGACTTGACCGTGCTATTGTCACTATATTTTTGTTAAAAATCTCTGTTTAATTAGCTAATCTGGCAAATTTACATGTTTTACTATGGCGTTTTTTTTCATCCTTACAGCTTTTACAACGGTCAACATACGATTCTAGCCAAATAAGAAAGTTGACTAAGGTGGATTTTCTTATTCTTGAGAAAATCATACAATGGTCAAAAAATCTATATACCTCATACAATTTGATATTGGTGCGTTTCTTATTATTTCAGATATATAAAAGGGGAAAAGGTAATAACTCTGAAAGTATGCACGCGAATACAATTTCTATATTGTTTAATTAAAGATATTTCAACATTAGTTGGAGAAGATGTACTATTCTTTGTAATTATCGGAAAAATAAAAATGTAACCTGTTGGTCTACAAAGATTTTTATTGCAAAAAAAATAGAAGATCTTCCTCTTATCGTAATTCGCTGTCTATACTTTTTACACTTTGAAAATTTACAATAAAAAGGTGACCGATAAAGTAAGTGAATAAAGAGATGGACGAATATTTCATTGTGTATTAAAAATAATTTATATTGTTCTATAACTATTTTCGAGGTGAGTCACATAGTTACAATAGTAGAAATAGAGAAATCTACTATGACTCAGATAAAGTTTAAGCTTGTTACAAAGTTCCAATTTCGTCGACTAAACGAGATTAACGAAATACGGGAAATGGTTGGGTTAAAAATAATTATAATGGATACCTTGAGAGTTACTGATCCAGAACGCAGTTTATTATATGGTTAAGTTTTTGTTCCCAGTTATATGTATTTTCTTAACTATGTTTGTTAATGTACCTATGAGTATTTAAATATATGAAGAACATTTTACTGATAGCATAAACAACTAATAACTGCATTCGCTGCTTGAAGGTGATGGTAACGACGCCACGAATCGACATTATTACGAGTAGTCTGGACGGCGGCTACCTGATTACTTACCTCACCGAGTTGCAGAATAATACCGATTTCCACCAAAAGTACGCATCGAATAGGTAAGAAAAAAAATGGTCTTTCGGTGGTCAGTTTGGGTGGTTCTTCGTAGCGACCATCGCCTTTTCCTCGTATTTTTTTAAAATTCAAAAAACAGTTTGAGAACCAGAGTGCGCAATAAATACCTAGCAGTGCTCGTTCGTCAACACAAATACCTACCTACGAAATGACTCTTTCAATAATACTTGTACGATTAGGGTGAACGCACCAGTTTTTGGCCTTCAAGCGGCAAAAGTAAGGCTCCATTGCAAAATTTGAATGGCATTTCTTTAATATCGCGAAGTTTGGACTTTGGACACTGCCAGAATATTTAGTAGATCTACATTATGAATTTACTACTTCCCAGAAAGAACAACTATATTGTGCTTTTTCTGTAACCACACAGTTAGAATATCAGGTCAACTGACAAGCAGAATTGCCTGCTGAATTATTACCGATTTCAATGTTTGAATTCAATATACCCGTATTAACAGAATTAACCAGCAAAAGTGGCCACTTCAAAAGGCTGCAAGACCTGGACCGTCAAACTACTAATAAGCCCTGAGTTTGCTTTATCGCTTGCTCCGTCGCTGTAAACTCAAGCATTTGTTTTCAATTTTAGTCTTATAAGTATGAGGAAAAGAAATAAAAACAACTAAGGAAAGCAGAAAGAAAACAAAAGAAAATTAAAGCATTGACTAATGATAGAATGGATAAAAAGGAAAAAGAGACGTGTTTGCGTTATTGCGGATATTCGAATTTAAGTGTAGTATTTTTAAGCTATACTTATTTTTTAAATATATTTTTGACGTAAAATATTACATTGATCTCATTATTACTAGATACTAGACCGCTTATAAGTTAAAACTCTTTACTAATAATTCCTCTTCTTATTGGTCAACTACTGGCACAAAATCCTGTCAAAACCTGATCACGCTAGTCAAGCTTAGGCACATTCCATTTTTGACGTTTGATGTCAAAAAACCAACATTAGATTTACAGGAATTACAATGTAGAGCATTTGAATCACAAGTGGCCGTAGTGATTCAAATGATGTACGGTATGGCTCATGCTATTGGCCTTTAATGCCAGAATGATGGGTAATGCTCTATGACTGGACGCCAGAGATGCTGAAATTTTATTTGAATGCCTTTCAGCATACACTTCCAGACCCCAGTAACCTCGCTCGTTGGAGCTTTGCCGAGGATAGTTCTTGTCCCCTCTGTAGCAATACCCCTTGCACAGCTAGACACATTCTAGCTGGCTGCAAGGTGGTCTTAGATCAAGGACGGTACACTTACCGCCATGACAGAGTTCTCGCTGTTATTCGCGAGGTAATTAGTCTCTCAGTGGCTCGTGCCAACAAGGGTTTGACAGTATCCTCCAAACCCCCAATACAGTTTGTGCGGGATGGCTCTAAAGGCAAAAAATATTTAACTACAAAACCTTTCTCAATAATTGAGAAAGCTACAGATTGGATTCTGGAGGTTGATTCGGTCTCTAAGCAGTATAAATTCCCTGAAAGTCTCGGATGCACAGCCCTGCGTCCAGATAAAACTCTTTAATCTCTATCTCGGAAGGTAGCCCTTATTGTAGAATTAACTGTTCCATGGGAATCAAATATCCCGAAAGACCACGAGTACAAATTAAATAAATACCATGACCTTGCAAATGCCGTAACCCGGAACGGCTTCACTGTTCACCTTCACGCGGTGGAAGTTGGCGCTCGTGGCCTGCCAGCTAAATCTTTATTTCACCTCTTTAAAGATCTTGGCCTTTCTAGAAAAATAATCAACTCTTTCTTAGAATATCTAAAATTGCGATTTGCGCATCTCAAATTCTATGGCTTCGAAGGGGGAGTGAATGGGTGGTAAGGTGTACGCTCACATGTGGCAAGACAGCTGTCCTAAACCTACCACAGCCGGTTCGTAAGTCCGGAATCCACTGCTCACCCCCCAGAAGTGTAAAAAAATAGTATTATGATCGGTCCGAATCCGGTCGGTGAATTCCATGGCAGCTCCGTTTGTATTTATTTATATTCTAAAGTAAATGATTATCAAATGTAATTTAGAGTGTAATTTATGAATGTAATTTAGCTCCAAACTTTATAGTTTTGTATTAAATAAATACGAACAAAACAGTCAAAATTATACCTTAATGGAGAAGCTCATAATTAGAAAACCGTCCGTGATCAGTCGCGCTTTTCCACTCTAAACAAAAAAGTTCCACTTTTTTAGGTATTTAGTTATTTTTATAATGGTAAAAATAACATAGAAAGGGCAAAGAAACGCCTTCACAGCATTCATTAAATTATTTATTTATTTAAAATAATACCTACATAAACAATACTCTAACAAATACAAAAATTCTTATCAACATTTTATATTAAAACATAATATTTTACGTATGTGTACTCCACATGCTAACATAACTATTGATTTTGTACCATTTAACTGCGAATTCATTTGAAAGTATTAATATAAAACTATTTCTATTAAAGTTATTGAGATAAATCAACATTTAAAAAAAATGTTTTGTACATAGTGGGCCCGATTATGTTTCTTCGTGAATTAAAAAAGGAACATAGTTCAACCGAACGAGACAGAGCAATACGTTAGAACGAAATAATTAGATACATTACCATTACAAAAAAAAATATTTTATTTACATAGTGGGCCCGACTGCGTTTCTCCGTGAACTAAAATAAGAACTTAGTACAACCGAACGAGACTGAGCAATACGTTAGAACGGAATATAAAGTATCGTCGATTTTCCCAAATCAAAACTACCTGTCGAACTTGTAGACGCCCGAATAAGTTTAAACACATTTCGTGCGGTGTTAGATTAAGCTGATTTATCTCCGGTGTGTAGTTTTAATGCGGAAAAGTGACAACCGTTCATTTAACATTCCGCTCTGATGTACTGCCCTGTCTCGTTCACATGAACTAATTTCCTATTTTAGTTCAAGAGAAACGCAATCGAGCCCAGTGATAAAAAAAATACAAAAATAATAATATCGATTACAATAAATTACATTTCTCTTGTTATGGGTTTTCCTCGTAGCATTTCGACTACCGACTATCACACCTACATCAAACTCCACGATACATAATCCGTTGAATAACCCCGCATATTTTTAATGTGTACATACGGAACAAATAAACATATAAGTGTGAATATAATTGTATTTCTAATTATAAACAGTCAAGGATCTGGCAATCGGTTTTTTAATACAACTAATTCGATCGTATCTTGGGTAAAAACCGGAGATCTGTGACTCACTAAACAATCGAGTGACCAGCGGCACGAATTACATTAGACCGCTCGTATTGTTACTACGTCTCGCGTTATTATAACACCTAGATCGCCGGTTTAAATCAAGAAATAAATCTCTAAGTTACGCGTCTGTGATAACGATTTGATTAATATGCGTGTAGAAGTGTGTGATGTTTGTTTAAATGTTTACACGTTTGTAATTTCATGTGTATTGGAAATTCAATTATTGTGTTTTGGTTTTTAGGTTGTTTTCATTCTCATCGGATTGCATTTCAGCAATGCACAATTTTGGGAGAGAGAATATGAAACTCGTGGCAATAGACACATGGAAACAGAGTAAGTTTGTTCAAATGAACGAATCTAGCATAAACCGCATCGAACTGGACTCGTATCCGTTAGTTGGCGCATTGCTTATTTCCGGCAAGTGTATAAGTTTTTGTTATTGATTATATTTGCTATTGGATTGCTCAATGTTTATTGTTAGCGAATGATTTCGAGCAGTTCGGGCCATAAGATCCAATTTGCCCTAGGGTCGGGCCAACTCACGATTCAGCTGCTATTCACTAGCCTTCCCGAGTGAAGAACTACCCCGTTAAGGACTCTCGCTTCTCAGGCCTCACGGCTGGTGGATCGGTTTCCCTGGGGGATGGGCTTTCAGCGCTACTGGACCGTTTGCGCACCGTGCGACGACAGCTTATCGGTTTGTGCACTTTGACTAATTACTGAAGGGGTGTGGAGACTATGGAAATAAACTGTCTCCTAAGCAGCGGGAGTATTTGTTGACCTGTCATCCTCAACTATTGAAATGACCATTCGGCTACCTGATCCTGATTTTAGAACCGAGCAAAAGATGGCATGGTCCACGATAGATTAAAACTGAAATACCGCTGGACATACGGCAGGGAGAAGACCGCGAAAGCGACCTCCAACCCGTAACCATTCAGAAGGACGGAGGCATCCTGATGGTTAATTCCAGACAGAGAGATCCTACCAAAACTGATATCTTCCGAGTATCTCGGGCGAGGTATCTTCCCAGTATCTCGCCGTAATTCGTTGGACTTTGGCGGGCATGTTGGCTTTGTTAAATAGTAGGCTTGTACTCGTCCACAAGTCTTCTACGTTCACGTCACGGAAAATAGAGCGATCACTATCGTTAAAACTTCCTGCGGTGACGGGTTCGCCCGTTGTAGACGACACCTCCAAACGCTCAATGCTTCAACTAGAGTTGTCAACTACAACAAGCGAACCCGTCACTTCGGGAAGTTTTAACGATTAGTCGTTCTATCTCCCTGGAGTGGGCGCAGAGGACTTGGACAAAACAGTCCACCGTCAAGCTCCGCCAAATGCCCGTAAGAGGCCAACGCCTTAACCGCGAGATAGCCAGGAGTGTTACCCAGCGGGCTTACACTCACGCCCTTATTTCCAATTGCGACCAGATTACTTCAGTCTCTCGATTGGTTACAAGTTCTAGATCGCTTGCGCGGTCCTCATCCTTACGAAGCGGTGAAACGGTGTATACCGAATCTATCGCGGACCACGGCATTCTTTGCCCGGCTGTTCACCCAGGATCGGGTAGCCGATGGTCGTTTCAAGAGCAGTCGCGGTAAGGTCCGCAACCACCCCCGCTCAATAGGATCCAATACTGCTTCCAGACTCCCCCGACTGTTAGTCAGAATGCACAATAGATTGGCTTACGCCGCACGGTGCGCAGACCGTCCAGGATCGCCAGAAGGTTGATTCCTAGGGTAAACTAGGCCTATGGCCAGGGTCCTGCCCAGGCTCGCACTTCATGCATGGAGAGCACCTGATGGGTGTTGACCCGTGAGTGTGACCAACCCTGAACAGAATGGGTCTTCGTGGAAAACTCAGCAAGGGCCCCTTATTTCAATGCTTTAGTACGTTTTTGCAGCCCTTCTACCCGGTCGACATGCAGGTGGCGCTGATTTTATTGTCCGGTGATATTAATATCAATATATTCGGCCATCTATACTAACATTGATAATAAATGTTTTTTTTAAAAGACAGATAGATTATAAAACCCGATGATAACAATAATAAAGTTCAATTACTAGTGCCATCTACCGCATTTTTATATAGGCCGATTACATTATAGAAATAATACGGAGATAGAATGCTCTCTTTTATTCTATCTGAAAATTTACGTGCATAATTATTACGTATTGATACCTGTATACCGAATTAAAAAGTGATATGATAATGTTAAAATAATATTAAACTAATATGGGCCATGATTTAAATAATGGTTCCTTAATATATAATCATTTTATTTCAAGATAGAATATCTTATATGCATCTAACATGCGCCGCCATACTGCCATGCCACGAACGCCTTCACATTGAACATAAGAGAAGATTATTCAATGTTTGGAAGTATGAGTACTATGAGTACTACGTTGCGTTTTCCTAGCTAAAAATCCTAGCTGCCAAATCGTAGTAAGGGGTTGAGCAATCTAATACGCGTATGGTTTTTACAAAGAAATTTTAAGTACACGGCCTGGCCCGGTGGCATAGTGGTTAGGTCGCCTGATCTTACATTATAAGGTCCCGGGTTCGATTCCCGGCTGGGTCACCATTTTTCGTTGGGATCAAATTAACGGAATTGCATTTTCAATTCTGTCGATCGAATGCAATAACAAGACACACACGTACAGACACTTTACACGCACACATACATATAACACGTCATAGTAGGATTGGTTGTAAGAGATTGTCAAATGACAGTAAACCCACCCATTGTGACATTTTCACAATAAAGAGTATAAACAAGTACAATTTGTATTTCACAGGATGCGACGCCCAGGAAGCTTCTTGTCAGATCTGATCATGGTGAACGTAGATAGGCCAATGTCACATCACAGAAAACCAGAAATCCACCACGAGCACCATCACGACTCGAGAAATAGAAACACACACCACGACAGAACTGAACAGATTGACAGATACGCGAATCATGATACAATACTTCGCAGTAGATTTAACAAAAGACCAGAACCTGATGATAGAAGGATGTTTCATCCAAATTCAGCCTCTGGTCCGAAACCGCAAAATATCCTCGACTTCCTAAAGAACCTAATATTAAACCCCAAAAATGTAATTAAAGACGACGATACTAATATCGAAATAAATAACAACACGACAATAACTGAAAATTTAATCACTGAAAGTGAAATTGAAGAGACGACAGCAAATATTGCAATTGAGGACAATATAATTACTACAACTCCCACGACTGTAGATACAACAACAGATATGTATGATAACAACACAACAGTCGAAATTAGTTTGGATGATCGATTTAATTCAAATGTTGTAGCTTCACTTTTGGGCTAATGTTGTAACAGTAAAATATAAAATATATCATTATAACACTTATATTTACACTTTTTGTATATTATTTCGTTGCAGGGTTCCATTTTGGGCCCTATTCTATTTTTAGTATATGTAAATGATTTACCAATGTATTTCAATGATATAAATGAAACTATGTTTGCCGACGACACTAGTTTAATTGTTGCTGGTAAAGATATGGAAGAATTATTGATTAACGTAAAATTAATTTCAACAACCTCACACTAAATGTATCTAAAAGTAATTTCATACATTTTACAAATAATCGAAATTTCCGATTTCGATGATTTGTAAAATCAAAGGTTCGCCAATAATGCTTTCAATAAATAACACTGCCATTCCTCAAACTCCTTGTACTAGGTTTTTAAAGGTGTTCATGTCGACGAACTTTTAAAATGGTACTTTCACTGTGAAAACCTTGAAAGTAGGTTAAGTCGGTCATGTTATGCTTTAAGAATTGTAAGAAGGTCGTTGGATGAATTGCAAATAAGAAATGTTTATTTCAGCTATATTGAAGCTATCCTAAGTTTTGCCATTACAATCTGGGGAAATTGTTATGCTTGTCATAGGGAACCCATATTTATACTCCAAAAGAGAGCAGTGCGAATAATTGCAAAGGTGAAAAGGGAAGAGACGTGTCGACCCATTTTTAAAAGGCTAAGAATCCTTACCTTAACCTCGCTCTATCTCTTTAAGTTACTGACTGAGTTTTTTAAGAATAAAGAAACACATTATAAAAAGTTTTGAGATACACATACTAAAAATACGAGCAATAAATTAAACATTTTTATACCATGTACTGAACTCAATACAGCAAGGCAACACAGAATACTCCGGGTTATATTACTTTAACAGGCCACCGGAAAGTTTAAAAACAATTCAAGTGGAAAGCTTATTCAAAGAAATACTTAAAGAATTCTTATTAGACATAGCTTTTTATTCGATCGATGAGTTTGTTCATTTTAAATATTTTTTTATTTTTTTAGCCATTTTTTTTTGACAATTTTTAAGTAGATTTTTTTAATTATTCTGACTTTTCTGATTTTAATTTCTTGTTTAAATTAAAATCAGAAAAGTCAGAATACTTTTCTGATTTTAATTTCTTGATTATTTTAATTCGTGGTTTTAGTAAATACATTTTAAAAATGATTTTGATGTCTTAAAAGCAATAATGAAGTAACTGTATGTACGTGGTGATAAATTTAGATATTGTAAAAACGGACTAATAGACCGTAATTTACATGTACCTACCTAGATATTAAGTTTCTACAATGTGTTGAGATTTTTTTTGGAAATAAATTGGAATTGAATTGAAAAATTGAATAATTTAGGAGCTTTCGCAATTGAGTAATACCTTTTGAGTAGTACATACGCGTACGTTTTCTGTTATAATTAAATCCAATTTAACGCCCTGAGAGGAAGTTTCTTATGTTAGGAAATGTACAGTAGATACATTATGGTTTTGAATTAAATAAACATTTTGAATATTTTTATGTATAACAAAGGAAGACAATATCTCCCTTTGTTTTAAAAGATATGTCTGCAATGTTTAATCGAAATTATATAAAAAGTGTGGATTTTGTTCAGGTACAGATGTTTGTTTAGTACAAATAAAAAGAATGGTTAAAGATAACAATGAGGGTAAATCTTTGTAAAACATTTTAACATTTACGCTTTTTAAGGAATATGTGTGGTACGTTTCATTGAGATCAGATAAAATCAGGTCGGTTTTTCGTAAAACATACGTATACAATATTTTTTTTTAGTTACACGACTGCCCAACAAAAAAGTTGTGTGTACGATTTGGCAGGGTTCATATATGCATGTTTTCCGTTTCCTTATTCCACTATTACTTCTAAACGCTCAAACCGATTTAGAAGCATGTGGTATTGTTAGAATCGTTATGTCTACGCATAGGGTACCAAGTATCAAGTAAATAGTTGTCTAAATGTCCAAAATATATATATTTATATATATATATATATATATATATATATATATATATATATATATATATATATATATATATATATATATATATATATATATATATATATATATATATATATATATATATTTTCAAATTGAAATTATGTTTATTACTAAATAAATGAAATGATAAAATAATGAAAGGGCACTTATCTGGTCTGTGGTGACCAGGAGTGACTCCACGCCTTATTCTTCTCTTCCTTCAGCGCTTGCTAGGTGTTTCCTGCTGTGGTATTTCAAAATGGCAGCGGTAACACAACAATGCGAGACGAGAATGAATGCTGGAAAATAATAGGCGATTAGTGTTTCTTAAATATTAATGATTGTTATAAAATGTATATCAATATTTCGGCTCAGCCGTCGTCAAGATAAGATATTGACGCCATATCCCTGTATACCAATATTCCTCATAATTTAGGATTGGAAGCCATTTCTTATTTTCTTGATGAGAGACCTCATCCTCAAATACCTTCTACAGATTTTCTTTGCAAATTAGCCGAGTTTGTCTTAACGTGTAATGCTTTTTCCTTTGAAGATGAATTTTATCTTCAAATTAAAGGGACTGCTATGGGAACTCGAATGGCACCTTCGTATGCCAACCTTTTCATGGGATTATTCGAGCAAAATTTTCTTCAGACGCAAAATTTAAAACCCATATTATGGTATAGATTTATTGACGACATAGTAATGATTTGGCCACACGGACAAACTACTATAACAACCTTTCTTGACGACCTAAATAATTTTGGCCCTTTGAATTTCACTCATACCATTTCTAAATCACAAATTACTTTCTTAGATGTTGATTTAACAATTTCCGAAGGTAAAATTAAAACCGCGATTCATATAAAACCTACAAATAAAGAACAGTATTTACACTTTGATAGCTGTCATCCATTTCACACCAAGAGATCCATTCCCTATTCAATGTCCATTCGCGGACACCGTTTAGTTAACAACAAAGAAAATTTAGATAAATATCTCAATAATCTAAAGCAATCTCTTCTTGAAAGTAAAAACCCTGCTCCTCTATTGGATAAACATATTCTAAACTCTGAAGTAAAATATATACCAAAACCTAAAATTACTTCAAATAAAAATAATAATAATAATAAAATCTTCCTTAGCACCACTTATTTTCCTGGTGCTGAGAAACTGCGAGATATATTATCTGATTTATTCCCCATCATTTCTAATGATGCATCCACTAAGGATCTCTTAGATTCACCGCCAATTTTATCTTTCCGCAGACCACCTAATATTAGATCAATATTAAACAAAACAAAAAATAATCAAAATTTCTCTATTGGTAATAATACTTTTGGACTTCAACCTTGTGGTCGTACACGTTGTAAAACTTGTCCTCTGTTAGATCTAAGTCCTTTTTTTACCAGTCCAAATACTACTAATAGTTACAGGGTTCCCTTTCATTGCAGTTGTATTTCAAAAAATATAGTATATCAACTTCTGTGCAGGACTTGTGATGCCTTTTATATCGGTGAAACAACAACACCACTTAATATTAGACTAAATAATCATAGGGCTAGTGTAGGAAATGAAAGCCAACTCCCAATATCTTTACATGCCAGGGCGCATAATTTATCTTTTGATCAATGTTTTAAAGTTAAAATAATAAAATGCCTGGGTGATAATGCAAAAGAAAGGGACGTCAAATCTTGGGAATTAGCTTATATTTATATTTTAGGCGCTTGCAAAGGTTCCGGTCTCAATAGGCAAAATTAATAAGGTTTATCATATTATCATAATCATCAAATGCTTTTTATTTTAATTTATAATCATTCATTTAAAATAACGTTTTGCACGGTTGGTTATGGTACCTTAACTAAATCGTGTAAAATATTATTAATCCATTTCTTTTTGTTCGATTCCTTGAATTTAAATTTTCAACGAATTGTTCAATTTCAGAAATACACATATCTTGACGACGGCTGAGCCGAAATATTGATATACATTTTATAACAATCATTAATATTTAAGAAACACTAATCGCCTATTATTTTCCAGCATTCATTCTCGTCTCGCATTGTTGTGTTACCGCTGCCATTTTGAAATACCACAGCAGGAAACACCTAGCAAGCGCTGAAGGAAGAGAAGAATAAGGCGTGGAGTCACTCCTGGTCACCACAGACCAGATAAGTGCCCTTTCATTATTTTATCATTTCATTTATTTAGTAATAAACATAATTTCAATTTGAAAAAATAATAATTTACACATTTACAATCAAATATTATATATATATATATATATATATATATATATATATATATATATATATATATATATATATATATATATATATATATATATATATATATATATATATATATATATATATATCTATATGGATTAATGCATAAACCACAAATATTTAATGAAAACCGTAATAAGAATAATTAATTATAAATACAGTAGTTCACTATTTGTAACGACAGTCTTGTTTTTATTCCTCTTAATGTATTTACTTGTCCATAAGATACGTGTTCAAAGTTTCATGGAGATAGGATAAAAGCTGTGGATTTACATTAATAATATGCGAGAAAATATGTCTGCATTCGCTTTATTTATATTCGCCTTTTCGTACGGATAAAGCGTTTTGTTATTATTATTATTATTTATGGCCTAAGAAAGTATGATCACATTGCGGAATACAGCTGGAGACTTCACTAGCTAACGACCCGAGGAAGAAAAGATCTCCGTTTGCTCCGCAGAGTTTTGGAGGAGGCCGATCTGAGCGCCCTCTGAGATCTGAAGACAACCTACCGCTCTCGACCCCTGGTCAAAATAGTGATTTCTACTAGCACTCCTTCTCCATACATGGAGCCCGTCTCTGGAATGCTTTACCCACACATGTAAGGACAGCACCAAGTTTTTAATTGCTTCAAACGCAGGCTCAAAGAACACTTTAGCACGCGCTCATAAATTTCTTTCCTCTCCTTCTCTCGACCTTCCCAGCGTCATTATAGATTTATTGTTTTTAAAATTTGTTGGTTAATGTTTCATATTTTATGGATTTTAATATTAGGTACATTTGATACAAGCTGCCTTTATTAATAATAATAATATTATCCTACTTTTACCGAAAAACAAGTTTTTCCATTAGTTTAAGGTTAGCTGTAAGATATTGCTTCAAAGCAATAATATCACCGATTTGTTAGACCAAATAAAGCGTTTAATTATTATAATTAATATAAAATTATATACACATTTATTTCTACATAAATATTTTTTATTTATTTAGATAGAGGTTTTTTGGATACTTTACTTTTCCATTAGAATCTTAATTGGCCAATATATAAATATATTATTACATTAAATTTATCAGCAGATTTAATTAAACATCATTAGGCAAAATAAAAATATAAAGTAATTGTATCTTTCACTGCCATAAGCAACTATAAATATAATTGATAAAATATAAAACAGTAATAAAGCAGGCAACTCTCATCAATATTATCACAATTACCGAATATACCAATAATATTCTACTCTGTGATTTTGCGGAAACGGATCCATTTTTTGTGTAATATCGAAATATTTAGATTTTTCTTTTTGACAAGTTTGTATGTGGTGAAACATTTTTTTTATTCTTCATCTTTGTTTCAGACAACCAGTACATGCATATCTCCATTAGGAGATAATTATAAAGCTGTAAATAGCAATTCTTCAGAATGAAAAATTATATTCTCTATTATTTAAGCAACTTCGGAATGGAGAGATTACTAGACAATTATGACGAATATTATGTTATCCCCGTTGTTGATTCAGAATGTAAACAACCTGTTAAAGTATTCAATGACGTTACTACTTTAAATATTTTAAATGAAGAGGATAGCGAATATAAAGAAATAAAAACCAATGACAAAACAATAAAACAAGAGATGACCGATTATTTTAATGATATCGATAATCGAAACGATTACAATAAAAATGGCGCAGAAACTACTACTGGAATAGAGGAAAATTTATAGATATACATTTTCATAACGTTTTCAGTGAGAAAGATATAGAAACTACTATTGATAAGGAAGAAAATAATAGCATAAATACTTCTGTTGGAAGTATACCACAGAATACAACCGAATGTGACCGCGAATCTTATAACAGAACCTTAGACGAATTACGAGGTGGTACTAAAAAGACACCTAACGAATCACATGTTGATCCTTGTACAGTTCACGGTCAAATAGCCGACAGATTGTCAGAAAGTGTGGTAGGATCACTATTGGGTTAATTTAATGTAACGGTTTAATTGAAATTGTTTTATAATGGTTGCACTGATTTGATTGTTTTAATTTATTAAATGGGCGTCGATTGTGATATTATTATTTGTATTTAATTGTATTAATAAAAATTTCGTTCGAACTTCATTGAATTCGGTTCGTAGCGGTAGAAATACACTGTAAAAAAACATAAGTTCGGTATTTCAAGATAGCGGCCAAGATGGCACCAGCACCATATTGCCTTATTTTGTCGTACAAAGGAGCGTGACGCATCTCAATAATGTTTTTAAATAAGGGGATTTAAAAAAAATACTTTAAAACAAAGTTCAGCTAAACTTTAATTCTAATCTTTTCAAAAATGGATGAAACAAGCGACTTTTTGGCAACAACAACTTACAGAAACAAAAAAGATTACTCTGTGTCTCCAGAATTAAGACAGGTACGTTTGCAGGGAGTACAGAGTTTTATGCAAGGGACGTTTTTATTCTGCATTAACAGTTCTGTTAGTTACAAAACTCTGACGTGTGATTGGGGATCATATCTTACGTTATGCCACAACAAAAAAACAAGAGCGCCATTGCATTTATCCAAAACGCGAAAAAAATAAAAAAACCATAGGAGGTTAAGTGATTACCGAAAAATAAAAAGACAACCACAGGGTCGGGGAAAGAATTTGGTTTGAAACTAAATTTGGCAAAAAGGAGAATAAACCTTAGTAAATTTAAAATAAAACAACAAATTTACGAGTTAGAAAACAAAGGTCCTTTAATCGTGTGGTTCCTTCCGTCAATCTCTTCTTTAGACTACGGTGACATATTATACTTTTCCATGTTCAATTAAATACCCAGGCTAGTAAAATCCGGGCACGGTTGGCCGATTCGTGAGGTTTTTTTACATAAAGAAATAAAAGGCAACACAGCACAACCCACGCTGTGACAAAAAAAAAAAACACCATTACTTTTACGAACTCGTTTAGCTGATGGATCCCCAAAAGAATTAAACGCTTACCAAAAAATAAGACCTTGTTCACATTACACAAAACACCGCACTCCTAGTGCACTATACTTCGCGGATGACTTTGGTATTCACCAAGTTCTCAGTCTCTCAGCGCGAGTGAGCAAAATCGCTCGCGCCATCGTGGAACCAATAGTCCCTCAAGCGAAAGTGGCAGTATTTGACAGGCCGGAAGTGGCCTAGCATTAAACAAACTTTAGGTTAAAAAAAACTCATGACATTCATGTTCACAATAAAATAGTAATATGTTTATAATATTTATTACATTTATTAAAATGTTTATTCGAAGTTGGTTTTTTATCTCTTTTTTTTTGCTACGGCTATGACACCAGAGGGTATTTTTTTATTAGGCAGTGCAATACGGCTATTTCTAATCTGACCGTACGGCAACTGACAGCACGAACGTCCTAGCGTTTATGCGAATTTTTGGAGTAATGCTCGCAGAACCGGAACAATGCTTAGAAAACAACTCAAAACCTGAGTAAGATCAACGAAAAAACACGAGAAATGCACGCGAAGCATGCTGCAATGCGTGAAACATGTTTCAAAACATAACATGCCACGCAAATTTGGATTTTTGTTACACAGTGGCAAACAACAACTTCTGGGCAAGGAATAGAATTTAGCGTTATAAAACGTGGAACTGCTCGCTCTCCGTCAATGGTCCAGTCGCAGTCTTCAAGCAATGAGAGAGATGGCTTGGGAAGGTGGGCAACACATACCTGTCAATTACAAAAAAAGTTTAAAGAACATTTTGACAGTCCGGTACTTCAAAAAAACATTGGTCCGGTATTTCAAGAAATACCGGACCAATGTTTTTTGCAGTGTATTTTTAAATTCCCTGTGCCCAAAAACATATATCTAGATATTTTTGACGCGTTCCTATGTCGAAGGAGGGCTTTACAGCACCGATTTCTGGTGTCAGCGCCATATTGGCGGCCATCTTAAATATCTCACTTCCGGTCGGTATTTCTCTTGGGAAACCAGCATTTTCAGACTCATCAGGGTCGAAATAGGGAGAAAAGACCTATTGCCCAAAAGTTACATGATTTGCTTCTAAAAGTAAAAAGGAGAGCACTTTTTCGATATGTTGACTAGACTAGTATTTATTTGATTTGTCTCCTATCTCTTCTTCTATCTCTTAAGTGGCAATATGATGTTGGAGTCAAGTGGAAGAAATATGTGTAGAAATACGTAAAGAAATTTTTGTATTTTTTAGGCAAAACCGGCCAAATCGTCTACCGACTTAAAACCTAAATAAATATATACTAATTATTATAAATACATTCTCTGATAAGGACGATACTACCATAAAAATACAAATTAATTTAATACAAGTCGTTGAACTTTATCGATATTGTTTTGTCAATTATCTTACATTAACACATCTGTGACGTTTGTTAATATTGATCATTGAATTGTTGACCAAGACACTACTTCTAATTAGCGTGTTTACCTAGAACATTGACATTTCTGTGCTTTTCAGTTTGTTGAATAATATGTATAGCTGCAGTCTATTTTCAACGGTTTTAATGTAATAAATTATATTTTTCTACTTTTTTTTTTAATCCGAAATTTAAAATAATTATATTTTTTAATTCACGATAAAACTTTAATTAGGCTATTTATAAAATATTGATATTTTAGCTATCGATGCGGCCTCCACTTAAGTAGATACCTACATACAGCAAAGTTTACCCGTTGCAATATTTTATAATACATAATAGTCCGGGCGGCGGCTGCATGATTACTTACCTCATCGAGTTGCAGAATGATACCTCTTTCCACGAATAGTAGACCTCAAATAGGTAAGGAAAAAAATGGTCTTCCGGGGCTCAGCTTGGGAAATTTTCCGCAGCGATAAGATAAATGGTTCACCACGACCATCATTTTACCTCATGTATGTAACGAACGAAACCTTTTCATTGTCTTTAGAGTAGAATAATAGAGTCTAAGGGTTCCGCAGTCCAACCAATTTTAGGGGGCAATTTACCTTATTTTTACCTCATCGAAATACATGATGAAACTTAGAAGTTCAAGAGGCTGCGACAAAATTGTACAAGAGCTTTGTAACAGCTGATACTTTCAGATCACACAGTATTTTGGACATAAAATGCTGGGGTAGAGTCAGCAGGTCAGACTCTGGGACACCGGGCACTGGCGTACTAGCAGAGTTATAATTTTTAATTAGTAGCCCTAAAGCGTTTTGGAAAATCTGAAAATTCATCAGTAGACAGTGGATGCAATACAGAACCCGAAACAAATAGTCAAACTGCTTAACAATATAAAGCGTAGCGTCAGCATTACTCCATACATGTCACATGCGTAATAGCTACCGACAAATATGTACCACACATATGGTACTTATTTGTCGGCATATTAGACCGATGCGTAATAGTTACCGTTAAATACGTACCGGCGTATTTGCAGGGACTATATTTTTGTGGCATATGTGGAGTAATGCTGACACCACGCGTTCTATTGTTAAGCAGTCTAACCATTTGTTTTGAGTTTTTTATTGTAACTACTGATGAATTTTAAGATTTTCTAAAGCACCCCTAAAGGATAATAATTATGATTCCAATTTACTAGTACGCCAGTGCCAGGTTTCACAGAGTCTGGCCTGCTGACTCTACTCCGGCATTCTGTGGCCAAAATACTGTCTGATCTGAAGTATCAGCTTTTACAAAACTCTTGCACTTTTTTGTCGCTGGCTCCCCAAGTTCTCGCAGTAGCTAAAAGTATGCTCTTTCAATATTAATTGGTCTGCCAGCTCGCAGTCTGGGATTTTCTTCAGTCCAAACAATTTTATATTACGTCTAACGACGTTTTTAGTTACCGACATAATAAGCCTTAATCGTCAAATTTAGTTACCGACAAAATAAAGCCTTAATCGTCAAAAAACGGTGGAAAAATATTACTGGTTCACTAGAACCTCAATTTCCACTTTAAACTTCAAAAGTTTAAGATGGTTACGTAGTTGTTGACCTGAGTTGCGTAGTCGCCATAGCAACGGTAACGACGCGGCGGCAGTTCGCAAATTGCAAAAACAACACGTTATTTTACGCACAGGTATCACTAAAATGAGTCATTTCGTAGGTATGTATTTGACTCGCGAACGGGCGCGCTCTATGTATTTAATGTGCACTCAGGTTCTCAAGCTGTTTTTCACATATATCAAAATGTATGGTGAGATGATGATCTCTGCGAAGATCACCCCAAACTGAGCCCCGAAAGACTAAATTTTTTTCTTACCTGTTTGAGGTCTACTTTTCGTGTAAAGCTGTATTATTTCCCAACTCAATTAGGTAAGTAATCTTGCAGCCGCCGCCCAGACTATAATAGTTTGAAACCATACTTCAATGGAAGACCCTGAGACTGTTCGGAAAATCGTGTGATGCTACTACAATTATAATGCCAAATCGAAGACTATCGCGGTTGTTTGACATTATAAATAGGATAGAAAACGAATTTACCGCGTGAAATTTGTAGGACCCGACGTTTCGGTGACGTTGCAGCCGCCGTTGTCTAGGGTAGACAGGTCGTCTACCCTAGACAACGGCGGCTGCAACGTCACCGAAACGTCGGGTCCTACAAATTTCACGCGGTAAATTCGTTTTCTATCCTATTTATAATTATAATGCCATTGCAATATTGCGTTAAGGTGATTTAGTATGGAAAATGATTCTTATGCCTCTGCAATAACTCTAATGACGACACTAAGATCCGTATTCTTTGTTTTCCTCTATTTATACCGGTACGATAGCTTGTATATCTCAGGACAGTTCCGCGAGGCAACTTTTTAGAGTCGTCAGTCCCTGTTATGTATGTCATGGAGGTCGCAGTGTACGTTTGAAAAAATATGGTACTCTCGGCCGAAATGGTGTAAATAATTAGCATGAAATACGATCCCGAAATCAGCTTCGTTTGGTGAACCACTCGCTATGTGTGCATATATTTTATGTATGAAAGATGTTCTGCATGACAATGTATATCTCATGAAACATGCAGACAGCGCGGCATCCTGTGTAGATTTTTTTTTGTCCGGAATCCATACTGACTGTCTGAAATGACCACAAATTTTTCAAGGAAACCATTTAGTCGTTTCTTGGTGACTTTCTCCAAAATTTTTGAGAAATTACTCAGTAGGGCTACGGGTCGATAATTTTCTACGCTCGTGGGATCGCCCTTTTTTATATATCGGTGTAATCTTGGCTACTTTATGACAATCTGGAAATATTCCTTCTGAAAAGCTTAAATTGTAAAGATATGTTAGACAAGGTGCCAGTACACGTTTATGGATTTTAATTACGCTAACAGGTTTATCATTGAGACCAGTTGATTTTTTGTTCTTTGGAGAGTCGATGCATTTTTCTATTTCTTGATTGTTGATTGATAGTTTGATCCTTATTAAATGTAGTTTATGTAGAACTCTTTGGATGCTTTCTATTTTTCTACTTTTCATATATTTTTGTTATTGTATTGCTGATTCTCTATGTTCTCTCATTATTTATGTTTATTTTTATTTTTATAGTTTTTATGTCTTTGTTATTTTTGAATTTCTATGTTTGTTTTCAATATTAGTTTTTTATAGACTTTTTTTTAATTTGAAATGTAATTGTATTTGTAAAAATACCAATTTTATTTGATATGTAATTTCTATACCCAGATCGGGTTTTTGAAAATATTTTTTTCCTATTCTTATTCTTATTCTTATAACCACAGATTTCACTGCAAACAGTCGCAAAGTTGCAGGAGTTGCGGCTGGAGACTCTTGGTTACCCGCCGTACTTCCCAGACCTTGCTCCAATAGAGTTTATTTTTTTTCAGAATTTAGATAACTTTTACAAGGAAAAAAAAACTTAATTTTTAGGAGTCGGTGAGAAACGCTATCAAAGCATTAATTGGTTCCTGTTCACGAGAGCTTTACATCAGAGGAATTAAGCAACTCCCATTAAAATGACAAATCTGCATAGATAATGGTTCAGAATATTCGACAGAGCGGACGCCAACGCCGATAAATCTTCCCAAAAAGTGAGACCCTCTTACAAAGGGTAGGAAACATAATTAGTCACGGACGCCGAGGATATGAGATTCCTTGAAAAATAGCTGATAACTCAAAGGAAAGGACAGAAAGGGGCTATAAAATAAACGCGCTGCCGACCCTGAAACGCGAAACTTTGACGACCGACCACCGTTTCCATTCAAAATAAATCGTGAGAAAGATCCTTAGCTACACATGTTAACGATAAATTACGAGCAAGGCGACGGGCAAAAGACTACGAAATAAAAACCGTGGACGTTACAAAAAAATCATACATACTCCAAATCCCACAATTAACCCTAGAAATAATATAGCTTAAAATGTAAAGAAAATTGCATAATTAATTAATTTAAGCATAACATATAGTATTTCGTTTAATGTAAAGTAAAGCGCTAGGAGAGACAACTTAATTAGCCTAATTAACGATCTAACATTAATATTAACTTGTTACTAATGATCTGAGACTAACCTATGTTTAAGACAATGTGTACTCGGGAAAGGTGGCGTTTTGCGACGAGAATAATAATAATAATAATAATAATAATAATGCTTTATTTAAGAGAAAGTAGTACAAAAATTATGTCTTAAAAACTACCCAACTAGGTTAATGCCTGTACTAGGGTAGATTCTTTTCTTTTAAATTAAGCAAATAATATGTCTATAAAATGTTTAAATGTAAGACAGAGACAACTAGTGTATTCGCTTCTCGCTCTAGCGTGCAAGCGAGGAAGCATGATCGCGATGTCTCTCTCAAACGGGGTTGCATCTGTTATGCGCCCTGTCTCGTGATTGGATAATACGTGTGCGGTGCATTCATGGGGGTGTGTTTAGAAATTTCTGGAAGGAGCTATCACCAATGAAAGGTAAGGGCGGTCGCCATCTTAAAAAAAAAATGTAAGGCGATCGAGGGCAGAAAAGAGCGAAAGCTTCAGTTTTAAATTTGCAAAGGGTCAGCGCGAACGCGCCGCGACCTCCGCACCGGGGACTTAGTGTAAATTATAAGTACTCGGAACTCGATGTAAAAGTAAAGATAAGTGACCGAATAAAAGAAAGTCTCGCGAATAAAAAGTGTTTATTTTCGACGGAAGCTTATCCTGCGTGACCTGAGGAAAGTGAGGTTCTATCACGGAAGCCTCTCTCCGAACTAATTTCCTTGTGAGGTTGGAATCCACCAATCGTTCGAGACAACCACCCCTGAGAGAAAAACCAACCTAGCTGGTGAGTGATTACCATTTGAATACAGTCCAAGGTGAAAACCATTGAAGATAATCGAAGGGGTAATTACCCAGCACAAAGGGGGTCGCGTAAATTCACAAGTAAAGTGGGTTTATGCAAACCGGGTAAAAATCCCAGCCATCGTGGTCCTCCGTCAAGCCGAATAAAGAAAATCGGAAAGAAAAGTGACTTTGGATCAAGAACGAGAAAAGAAAAATAAAAATATGGATTCGAAAAGCACGCAATCCGAAAATCCAAGACCTTCATCGCGCGCCTGGTCAGAGAGCAGCAGAAGAAGCGAGCACGTTCAGGAACTGCGAGCAGCATCTGAAGAACTTCGAAGAGTGAACCTCCAAAAAGCCAAGAAAAAAGCTGATAAAATTAAATTGGATGCAGAACTGAAAAAAGTGGCTGCGCGGCGCACGGCGCGCAGAGCGGCTGAAGAAATCGAAGAAGAAGCTGACATGAACCTGCAACGAGCGGCGATGCAGGAAGAACTGGATGCAGCGGAAGAAGACTCGCGGCATGCTATGAGGATGCTGGAAATTGTCTCCGAAACCTTCGGGACAGAAACGAGCAGTCAGGAAAATGATCGCGACGTCGCGGGGGACAACACGGCAGCTAGCAGAGTGTCGAGATGGGCCGAGTATCAAACTCCAGCTGCTGAGACTTCACCAGAACCCTGGGGGGGAACATTCGCAGAAGAAAATGGAGATGCGGCGTCAGAAGCGGCACGGCGGCGTGAAGACGGCGGGCGATCGGAACCGGGCAACGCGGCGGCGTCCGGCGCGACGGTGGCGGACGGCGCGGCGAATGCGGGCGGCGCGGCGAATGCGAGCGGCGCGGCAGCTGCGGACAACGCTAGGGCAGAGACCAAGGCGGTGTCGGCGGCGGCGGTAAAGGCCGCCGCTGATACGGACCCGGGTACGAGCAGCGATGGAATTAGCAGCTCGAGCGAAAAAATGATAAAAGAGGTATGTAGGATTTTTTCTGTAGCGTCCACAAAACCGCATTTTGCAAAAGAATTACCTTCATTTCACGGGAATCCTTTAGAATTCGTAGCCTTCAAAGCTATTTTCAAACAGTCGACAGACGTAATGCATTTAAATGATGCACAAAACTTATTGCGTTTGCAGACAGCATTAAAAGGTAGAGCACGCGAGGCAGTGACAGGCTTGCTTTTAAGTCCTGACAACGTGACAAATATCATGACCACGTTAGAGGCGCTATTCGGTAATACGAATTTAATTATTCAGAGAACGATAGCGGATTTGAGGAAAGAAAAAGGGTTATCTGATAGTCTAGATGCAGACGGTTTAATGCTATTTGCGTGCCAGATAAAAAATCTGGTCGCGACCGTAAAATCGGTAAATAAATTAGAACATCTTTATAATCCAGACTTATTGGCTTCACTTGTGGCAAAATTGCCAAAGAACTTATTGACTCTGTGGCTAGCTGATAGGGGAAGGGTTGGTTTAAACGATCCGGTATTAGTTTATTTCGCATTATGGTTAGAGAAATTAGCGATCAGCGCACAAGACGCCGGTCTATGTACCGCCGAGCTTCCTAGGAAAAGTTATGATAACCCGCGAGACAAGAGACAGAAAGAAACAGGCTCTAAAAAATATATTTTACATACCCAGGGCAAGGAGGAACCTAAGTGCCCTCGGTGTGAGAAATCCCATTATTTAAATAAATGTGAAGAATTTAAAAATCTAACTTTAGCAAGCCGCTGGGATGAGATAAAAAAAATGCGTAGGTGTTTCAAATGTTTAGGGCACAACCACGGCCGAAAATCGTGTTCGGCATATAAACGGTTTCCAAAGGGCAAATATCACTATCTGCTGACCGCCCCGCCGCCTGCAAACGAGGCGGACATCGCGGCGGCGCCGCGCGCGAGCTCCGAGGTAGTGGCGAACGCAGTATCTGGAAATCAGGTCATTCTGCAAGTATTACCGATAACCGTGTTCGGAACCAGGGGTAGAAAAACATTATATGCGTTGTTAGACGCAGGCGCGACTGTTTCACTCATCGATCAGGGCGTGGCAATAGAACTAGGGATTCGAGGCCCGACGCAGGGATTACAGCTCTCTGGAATCGGGAATATGAGAGAGAGTAATAGCAGTGCCGAAGCGGTGTCCTTCAAAGTAAGGGGAGATTTAGGTAAGAAGGAGTACGTAGTACGAGCTTACAGCGTAGCCTCGCTAAATCTACCGGAGGTCAAAAGCGTGATAAGTACGCAGAGGCCGATCGGAGGGATGGTGCGTTCGACTCAGGCGACGACCGTAAAACCTGACCTGCTCCTGGGAGCTAATTGTTGGGAACTGATAGTCTCTAGAGGATTAAAAATGGTAGACGGGGGCCTATCGGTATCTAAAACACTCCTGGGGTGGGTGGCTATCGGCGGCAATAACGCTCTCGAACGAGACATTAGGTACCCGGCGCTATGCTTAAATCAGGAAAATGAACCTTCTTTGGATAAATTATTGGAAGAAAATCTGAAGCTAGAGTACGATTGGCCACAGAAAAAGCGAAAGCTTCAGGCCGATGTTAGGGCTGAAAAAATCTTAGAAGATACTACTTCTTTAAAAAATGGAGTCTGGGAAACAGGTCTGTTATGGAAAGAGGTGAACTTTTCCGTACCAGATAACCGAGACATGGCAATGACTCGGCTGAGGTCAGTGGAACGGAAAATGGACTCCGACCGTCTTTATGGAGAAAAATACTGCCAGCAGATAGAGAGATATCTAGCTGAGGGGTATGCTTCGGAAGTCGAGGAAAAACAATTAAAAAACCGCCCTCGAGTGTTATTTCTTCCGCACCTGGGGGTTATTCACCCCGCGAAGAAAGACAAAATTCGTGTCGTTCACGACGCTGCGTCCTCGGGCGCAGGCGGGTCACTAAATAGCATGTTATTAGGTGGACCGGACTATTTAAATAGCATATTAGGAATTTTATTACGATTCCGTGAAAATGCAATCGCTTTCACGGCCGACATACGAGATATGTATCTTCGGATAAAAGTGAGAGAGGAAGATAGCTTCAGTCAGCTGTTTCTCTGGCGAGGTTTCCAGCGTGAAAGTCCTCCAAAAATATTAAAAATGGACTGTCTAATATTCGGTAGTTGTAGCTCCCCGGCCTCCGCGATCTACGTAAAAAATAAAAACGCTGCTCGGTTTAAGGACCAGTACCCAGCGGCTGTAAAAATAATAGAGCGCGATTCGTACGTTGATGATTTACTGTCGGGAGTAGACACGTTAGAGGAAGCAAAACAAGTCATCAGGGAAATTAATTTGATTCATAAAGCTGGGAATTTCACTATGTCCGGTTGGGCTTCAAATAAAAACGAGGCTTTAACCGGGATACCAGAAGAAAACCGCGCGCTCGCGCAAGTATCTCTGGAAAAGGGTGAGTTGACGTCACAACGTATATTAGGCTTGACGTGGTTACCTGCCTCTGATCAGTTAGCATTTAATGTGAGCATGGACCGCCTCAGCGAAGATCTGACGACGGGAAATAAGATTCCGTCGAAGCGGGAAGCCCTAAAATTAATAATGCAGCTATGGGATCCAATGGGTGCGCTTTCACCGCTCACTATAAGGGCTAAACTGATCATGCAGCAGGTATGGAGTAGCCGAGTGGCCTGGGACGACGAGATCCCGAGCGATGTAGTTAAATATTGGCTCCGGTGGTTGCAAGAACTGAGATTAGCGCAAGGTGTGCGAATCTCACGTTATAATGGCGCTACCAAACAAGCAGGTGAGAAAAGGCAATTGCACGTATTCTGCGATTCGTCTGAAAAGGCGATGTGTGCTGTTGCATATGTTAGGATTACAGGCTGTAGCGGCGAGCACAAGGTATCTTTTATGGCTAGCAAAACTCGAGTGGCACCTTTGAAAGGCAAACTGACAATCCCCAGGTTAGAACTGACTGCGGCGCTGCTAGGTGCTGAACTGGCCTCAAAAATAAAACAAGAAAGCGCATTAAGTTTCGATGACGTCTTTATGTGGACAGACTCTAAAAATGTGTGGTGGTGGATTTTGTCACAAAAGGAATGTCACCTCCAGTTTGTAGCCAATAGACTAGGTGTGATCGATGAGCTCACGTCTCCAAGACAGTGGCATTGGTTAGCGGGGAGCGACAACCCCGCTGATGATGGCACACGGAATACCACCAAGATAGATTTAAGCCCGGAAGGTAGATGGTTCGCAGGACCTGCATTCTGGCGTGGCAGTAGAGAACACTGGCCGCTCCAGGAGCCAACCGATCCGAAACCGGAAGAGAGAGCATTGTTAGAATATAAGACAAAACTTGTACTAACAACGACAGAAAAAAATGAAAGCGTAATTGACGTAGGTAGATTTTCCCAGTACATGCGGGCGAGTCGAACCATGGCGTATGTGAAAAAATTTATAGATCTGTGTAGAAAAAAAAACACGTCAAGAGTACTCGAAAGCGACGATATCGCAACCGGAAAAAAAATTCTGATCAAGGAATCACAGCATCGAATTTTCGCACACGAGATAGACCTGATACGTCATCAGAAAATATTGCCGAAAGACAGCCGTCTGTTCGGATTGAACGCGTATATCGACGCGGAAGGGTTAATACGGCTAGGAGGTCGGATCGAAAATGCTAAAGACACACCTTTCGACACAAAAAGGCCATATATATTATACGGTAAGGATAGATTCACGGTGTTACTCGTGAAACATTTACACGAGATTAATGCTCACGGCGGCGCTGAATTAATTTTATCAGTGCTAAGAGAACAGTTTTGGGTCATTGGGGCGCGACAAACGGTGAAAAAGATCTCACGAGAATGTGTCTATTGCACTATCCGGCGCGCGAAGCCTATGACCGCGCAAATGGGCCAACTCCCATCCGCGCGAATAACCACCCGAAGGCGCTGTTTCCACACTGTAGGTGTGGACGCCTTTGGGCCGTTTTTCGTCACTAATCGAAAGAAAGTGGAAAAACGATATGGTTTACTTTTCACTTGTTTTAACACGAGAGCGACCCATATCGAACTAGCTGGAGATTTGTCAACCAGCTCGGCCTTGTTAGCTATAAGACGTTTTATAGCAGCCAGGGGGAAGCCGCGGGAAATTATGAGCGACAATGCCACTGGGTTCCGCGGTGCGGACGCTGAATTAAGAAAAGTTTTGTCAGCTATCGACAACCATGAAATAAGGGATCGTCTAAGTGCCGACGAGATAAAATGGAGTTTCTCCCCTCCTTCAGGACCCCATTTCGGTGGAGTTTGGGAGAGTCAGATAAAAACGGCAAAAAAATCGTTATATGCCATATTAAAGGAGCGAGCACCAAACGAAGATGTGCTGAGAACATTATTATGCGAAGTCTCAGCGATGATGAACCACAGGCCGCTCACGTATATATCTCTAGATACTCGGGATGAGAGACCCCTCACACCCGCAGATTTCCTATTAGGCCATGCAGATGATAGTACAGCGGTAGGTCAGAATAATACAACTGAGTTATCTAACAAAAATCACTGGAAACAATCGCAAATACTTGCTGATGCTTTCTGGTACCGCTGGTCTAAAGAAGTACTTCCATTGTTGGTTAAAAGACCTAAGTGGGCGACAAAGGGAACTCCGTTAAAAATCGGAGACTTAGTAGTCCTGTTAGATCCTTCCCTAGAACGAGGAAGGTGGGCCAGAGGTCGGGTGACTCAAGTTTTCCCTGACAAAACAGGCCAAGTGCGAATAGTAGACCTATTAGTGGACGGGAAAGTGTATAGGCGCCCTGTCAGTAAACTTGTAAAAATACATACAACAGCTGATCAGGCAGAAACAGCTGTCACTAATGTCTAAGTGGAAAAAGCGAAAGTCTATTCGACACAGTAGAAAATAAAAATAGTCTAGCTAGAATTTAAAAGTGAAAACGCAAGTTGACGTTTGTCTCGTAAGAAATGAAAAACGAAAGTTAACGGAAAGCGGTACATATCCTAAGTAGAATAATGAGAAATTCTCATTGGTTGAATGAGAAGGATCTGTCCCCTCACTAGACCAATGAGAAAAATTTGAACCTGACATTTAGTTAAGTAGAATCCCATAGGCGAATGAGTAAAAAATAAGACTGGATTATGTGAATAAAATGTAAATTAGGTAAACCAAATAGATGGAGACAGGAGCCAATGAGGCTCAGAGCCCATTGGGGGGGGGGAATGGTTCAGAATATTCGACAGAGCGGACGCCAACGCCGATAAATCTTCCCAAAAAGTGAGACCCTCTTACAAAGGGTAGGAAACATAATTAGTCACGGACGCCGAGGATATGAGATTCCTTGAAAAATAGCTGATAACTCAAAGGAAAGGACAGAAAGGGGCTATAAAATAAACGCGCTGCCGACCCTGAAACGCGAAACTTTGACGACCGACCACCGTTTCCATTCAAAATAAATCGTGAGAAAGATCCTTAGCTACACATGTTAACGATAAATTACGAGCAAGGCGACGGGCAAAAGACTACGAAATAAAAACCGTGGACGTTACAAAAAAATCATACATACTCCAAATCCCACAATTAACCCTAGAAATAATATAGCTTAAAATGTAAAGAAAATTGCATGATTAATTAATTTAAGCATAACATATAGTATTTCGTTTAATGTAAAGTAAAGCGCTAGGAGAGACAACTTAATTAGCCTAATTAACGATCTAACATTAATATTAACTTGTTACTAATGATCTGAGACTAACCTATGTTTAAGACAATGTGTACTCGGGAAAGGTGGCGTTTTGCGACGAGAATAATAATAATAATAATAATAATAATAATGCTTTATTTAAGAGAAAGTAGTACAAAAATTATGTCTTAAAAACTACCCAACTAGGTTAATGCCTGTACTAGGGTAGATTCTTTTCTTTTAAATTAAGCAAATAATATGTCTATAAAATGTTTAAATGTAAGACAGAGACAACTAGTGTATTCGCTTCTCGCTCTAGCGTGCAAGCGAGGAAGCATGATCGCGATGTCTCTCTCAAACGGGGTTGCATCTGTTATGCGCCCTGTCTCGTGATTGGATAATACGTGTGCGGTGCATTCATGGGGGTGTGTTTAGAAATTTCTGGAAGGAGCTATCACCAATGAAAGGTAAGGGCGGTCGCCATCTTAAAAAAAAAATGTAAGGCGATCGAGGGCAGAAAAGAGCGAAAGCTTCAGTTTTAAATTTGCAAAGGGTCAGCGCGAACGCGCCGCGACCTCCGCACCGGGGACTTAGTGTAAATTATAAGTACTCGGAACTCGATGTAAAAGTAAAGATAAGTGACCGAATAAAAGAAAGTCTCGCGAATAAAAAGTGTTTATTTTCGACGGAAGCTTATCCTGCGTGACCTGAGGAAAGTGAGGTTCTATCACGGAAGCCTCTCTCCGAACTAATTTCCTTGTGAGGTTGGAATCCACCAATCGTTCGAGACAACCACCCCTGAGAGAAAAACCAACCTAGCTGGTGAGTGATTACCATTTGAATACAGTCCAAGGTGAAAACCATTGAAGATAATCGAAGGGGTAATTACCCAGCACAAAGGGGGTCGCGTAAATTCACAAGTAAAGTGGGTTTATGCAAACCGGGTAAAAATCCCAGCCAGATAATACAGGTCAATATTTCTACATATTAATTAAATATGTTTTTTTTCATACAAAGTTTTTGGCCTTATAATTTCTTTATAGAACAGCAACTTTATAGGTAAGAACCCAATAATATAATATTAGTATTATTACTTTTTCTTCTTTATAAATATTAATATTAGTTTAATCTTTAATATGTTGCAAATATATTGTGTTTTTTTTTAAACAGTACTGTCTGCTATAAAGAGGAGGTAGTTGTTTACCTTACGGCAACTGCTCTTGATACGACCAATCGGCTACCTGATTCCAGGTGAAAGCCGGATAAAGGACACCGTGGTCCGCGATAGATTAGGTAGACACCGTATCACTGTTACGAAAGGGAGAGCATTGCGCAAGCGACCTCGAGTCTGTAACCAGTTGGGAGACCGGAGTAATCTGGTTGCAAATGGAAGTAAGGGCGCGAGTGTCAGCCCGCTGGTTGACTCGCGGAAAGGCGATGGCTCCTTACGGGCAAGTGGCGTAACTAGACAGTGGACTGTTTCGTCCTAAGCCTTCTGCGCTTACCTCACGGAAGACAGAACGATCTAATATCGTTAAAACTTCCTGAGGTTACGGGTTTGCCCGTTGTAGTTGGCAACTCAAGTTATTCAAACCTTCTAAACTAAAAGGTTAATACTAAATATTACGCATATTGCCAATCGCATCTCTTATTGATTTTTCTTGTTGTATGTGTACTTTAACAATTATTATTTTTGGACTGGATCCTTAGGGAGCCTTAAGGTATGCTCGAAGACCGTAAGTCCTCATTTGGCCAAAACCATCAGAATACTGGTGTAGGACGGCGTATTTTCTTCTAGAAGTCACTTATCACCCTTCTCGTAAACTTTGGGTCGGATACGACGAATTCTTGCGAGCGGGCTTCGTAGAACTTCGTAGAATTTCGTAGAACTTCGTAGAACATGAGGCACAAATTCCAGATGATTTTTATGCTTATATAAAAAAGCAAATTGCAATACAGTGATCCATTTTGTAAACGATGACAACTCATATAGACACACAGACGCAGATAACGCGTATACGTCAAAGAGATGGTTCCACTTGTTTCTTCTACAAAATATCAATCACGGAACTTATTAAACCCAGTATGTATGTTAATTTATAACACCATTGATTATAGAGGTATAATTCCTAATATTATTATGTAAGCATGTATTTGACTGCATAATTAATTATTTGAAATAAATTGATACGAATATTATGGCCACGATCTGGTCAAATGTTGTGAATATGGACAAAATATGTAAAACCTTTTCTTTCGAATAAAACGAATGGATAACAAATTTTGAAATGTTGCATAGGCTGGACTTTACAAATATCAGCACAAAAATTATTTTTTCGTTCATTTTGTGGATTTCCAACAAAAACATTCCATAAAATAAAGTTAGAAGGGTTGGGTTAAAATTTTAAATCGATAGACTGGTCAAGCGTGATGTCGGGTTTAAATGATACTAATAAAATGAAAACTAATATTACCGATACTTTTACTCAAACATATGGTGAATGTACTAAAGAGGCATCGGTTAAAAATAAAAGAAACATGTTTTTTAATGGAAGGATATTATCTAATATTTTAAAACTAATGAAAGAAAGAGACATAGCTTATCACACGTGAAAATACAATCAGAATAATGACTTAAACCGCAATATTTATGTAATTATAGCAAGGTATAAGAGCACAAGCGAAATAAAAAACTCAACTGTTTCTACAAATAAGAGTTTAAACCTTATATAGGAAATATAAAAATGACTTAAATTTAAAAAAAAACATTTATTTAGAATCGAAAGCAGTCTTTATATGAGCCTATAATAAAATACTTAGTAGAAAATAGAAGTCATGGAAATATTGCAAATGAATATGTAGGAAATTTTCAATACAATGTTAAAGCCATACTTCATAAATGCCTCAAAAAACATTACTTTTAAATTCAACTAAGTTAATAGACGCAACTGTATATATTATATTCCGAAAAGTAAGTTAGAAAATATTATGGAAATCATACCTGGATTAGATACCAATAAATCACCTGGATTAGACAAAATTAGACTTGAATTAAATGAAATAACAAAAAGATCTAAAATAGACCTAAAATTAAATAACAAAAAGATTTCTCCTGTTTGTAGAAAAAATATTTATCTCTATTTATATACAGGGTTATATTTCAAAATTTTAAAGATGGTTTTAATAGGACCTACGTATAAAGGCAAATATGATCGTGTGCTAATTAAAATCGTTATCATAAATGCTGTATATTTTTGAATATACGTATGCAATTATGTTGGGGAAATGTGAACAATTTAAATATTTGGTTTCTTATTCGTATCTATTAAGATTTTTATATTTTGATTTCGTTTTAGGATGGTGGCCAAATTAATTATTTCAATACATGCGAGGTCTACTGTTAACTGAACTACTGGTAAATTATTATATATTCCTTCTTAAATTGGTCCTAACCAACCCACTCTCCCCTATACTATATCGCAACAAAATAAAATTCAATCCGTCGAAGAAGCGGTTGCTAATCAAGTGTTTGGTATTATAAAAGTCTAGTTGCGAAAAGTCACCATTCAGTTATCTGCTGGAAATCAAGTGGCTACGATCTGTCCGTGAAATAACAACGTGTTATTCGTCTTTTATACAGCCGCCAAATTTTGGAAAAAGATTGTTGAACCACAATAATACAGTACAAATAAACATGTTTTTGAAGGTCAGTAATAGTGGTATTTTAAGTACTTTAAATGTGGCGTTAACATAACAACAAAAACAGAAATTTGTTTCATATTCTTGGTATATCCTGTGTATTATATAAGACCAAGCTAATTGGGATTTTTAATATTTTATAGGCCCAATTAAATACTTTATTCGTATATAATTTATATATATAAATATTCTCTGATAGGACATTTGATATAACAGTTTCGTTCGGTCTCCTTTTCAACGGTTGCAGAAAATATTGTCTATGCATGTTAAACTGGTTCCAGTTTGTTCGTTTGTTTGTACTCTTCATTGTGAAATTTCACAATAGGCGGGTTTATTTTCATATAACAATCTCTTACTACCAACCCAACCCAACTATGACGTGTTTATATGTATGTCTGCGTGTAACAAGTGTATGTCTTGTTATTGCATTCGATCGACAGAATTTAATAAGCAATGACGTTAATTTGATCCCAACGGAAAATGGTGAATCGAACCCGTGACCTTACAATGTAAGATCAGACGACCTTACCACTATGCCATCAGTACAGTGATTATCGAGAGAGATTTGGTAGCCGCATACAGGCATCTGTGCAGAAGAAATCCTTAAGATATTTCTGTAGAGATCGACGTTTTGTCACCTCAAACCACAATATTTTCATTAAATATTTTTTTCTCTATAATTGACATGAAGTAGTAATAGAATGAATATTGTATATTATATAAATGGCAATCACTAAATCAATCAATCAATCAGTGTTGATTGTTTTAAAAACTCTTACAGTTGTTGACATTAATTTACAGTAACTAATACATCCAATTGTAAACATGCGATATAAAATATGCGAGTAAACTAATACATCTAATTTAATTAGTGTAGAAAACTATAAATTTAATTTTATTAATTCTATATCACTTGGATATTTAAATTATATTACATTTATATTTAAATTATATAATATTTACATTTTGGTCACAATTATCATGAATATA